>JARQOD010000001.1:789886270-790018577 GCA_033576555.1 Oophaga sylvatica | reverse complement strand
TTTGTAATTGTAAAGTTAAGGAGGGGGGAAAATTTGGGGTTAAATTTAAAATTATTGTTAAGTTGTCACTTAGATTTTGTTAAAAATTTAACTGTACAGCTGGGGAATCTTTGGCTAATAAAAAAAAATTTATTATTAAAGCCCACTCAGTAGGGGTAAAGTAACGCGCAAATTGCAGTTGATTCGACTGATGCACTGATACCCCCTTTACTCGGCTGCTGCTCACACAACCGTCCAATAAAAACGTGAATTCCACCTGGGGGGTACTCACATTGTTTCATGTTCAGGGAAGGCAAAATTGCGTTGCAGACTAAGGGCGCGCTGGTCATGGTGGAACTCGCAAGTTACGCACTGTAGGCACCTTGGGCACGTGCATCAAACCCGGGATATCCCTCAAAAAAACCGGACGCCCAAGTTTACACGGGCCAACTGAAAGTGAGTTTTTTGCCTAGCCCAACCTGCCACCAATTTCGGCCATTGTCACACACTACCAAGCCGGGCTGAGATTCGCTGGCAAAATACACGCGCCTCTTCTTTATGCATTCCAGAGCTCCAGCGCTTTGGCTTTGATTCCCCATGGGAAATTTAATTTTAGGGCGGCCTTTGACGTTTTTCCCCGTCTGTGCCATATCGGTCAACAGCTCATGTCGGGGGTTTTGTTTTGACACCCAAACTCCCTTCACCTCCCCCAAAACAATTTTTTGCCCCCTATTCCGCCTACCCCAAAGAACATCTCTCCCGAATCCAAGACTTCTCACCGCGCTGCGCCAATACTGTGTAATGCTGAAACCCCAAGAAATTAGAACTATCCACAATTTGCATGTTTCGGCGCTCACTCAAAACACATTTTTTCATAGCGGCCTATCACATTCACTAATCAAAGTCATTCTATGTGTAAAGTGTGTGTGTGTAGCCCATTCACTATCTCCATCCATCCCTCCTCCCTCAAATGGCGGGGCCATCATTCTAAATAACCATTGTATATAAACACCTGTACTTTGTAACTCCCCCCATATTTGTAAATGTAAGCTCTCACGAGCATGTGCGGTTTATAATGCTTTCATTATTGTATTGGAACGTTGTTACTTATGACTTGTGTTCTGAAACTGTTTAAACTGTAAAGCGCTGCGTAATCTGTTGGCTGCTATATAACTAAAGATTCTTATTAACCCGTCAGGGTCCATTTTGGAGGTAGACCGTGACGGCTCCTGCAAACGATGTTTCTGAGGAACTGGAGAAGGAGGAGTCAATGTGTACAGACTTGATTCCCGCAATCCTTGTAGTTGCCTGAACACGTACAGCGCCACTCGCAAGATCTGTACCCGGCTCCACAACATTGACCCAATGGGCAGTAAGGGAAAGGTATCGTCCCTGGCCATGGGTACTGGTCCACGCAGCGGTGGTCAGGTGGACATTGCTACTGACGGAGTTTAGTAGCGCATGTTTAATTTTAACCTCAACAACATGCTTTTGCAGATCAGGGACGGCTTGCCTGCTGAAATAAAATCAGCTTGGCACATTGTATTGTGGGACTGCCAATGCCATTAAGTTCCGTAAACTGTCAGTCTCCACCAGCCTGAATGACAGCATTTCAAGGGACAGGAGTTTTGCAATGCCAGCATTCAGAGCCTGTGCTCGTGGATGGTTTGCCGAGATTGGGCCTACACCCGATACGCCACAACCTGACACCCACAGATAAACAAGCCATAAAATCTCTGAAAGATAACCCCAACATTATTATTAAACCATCAGATAAGGGGGGTGCTATCGTTATTATGAATAAGACCCAATCTATTGCCGAAATTCATAGACAACTGTCAGTTAACCTAACCTACAGACAACTCAATTGTGACCCTACATTTTACATCTGTCAAAAAATTGATCGTATCCTGACAAAACATCTTTAATTGATCACCATAGACTGTAAGACTATGACATTCCTTAATATTCAATACCCCATCACCCCTGTTTTCTACACACTCCCAAAAATCAACAAAAAACTACATTATCCACCCGCATACCCTAGAGGGATAATTCTCCGTGTTCTACAGTATCACCCAAATGTTTAACATGTTGCCTAATTCCTATGTATATATATTCTTCACCCTATGTATATATTGTATATATTGTATATATTATACATTGTCATTGACTGTAAATTTTTCTATCTCTTCCAGCGACTATTTGATAAAGGCCACTGCGTTGCCCAACACGTCAATCAGTAGTCTCATAGCTATTTTCTTTTTTCACATCAAGTGTGCAATAAAAATTTCAAATTTAACCATGACATATGCAGTTAAACTTGTGCAGTGATTCTCTATAGACTGTACATCTTCAGTGTGTCTTTGTAACTCAACTACGTGTTTTCTCCGCACATGTTTACACATATTTGTGGTATTGAGGTTACTGACACTTTACCTCCTTTTACTTTTTGATTACACAGCTTGCATTTGACATAGCAAATATCATCTGCAAGTGTGTGAAAAAAGGACCACGCAGTGCAAGTCCTGGGAGCGTCCGTTTAGACTTTTGGAAGAGAAATCCGAACAGGTGCCAAAATGGAGGCTACAGGCAACAGAGCATGCAGCCTAACTCTCCCTCCTGTTTGTACCGTTGGGGCAATCGCTTCCTCAGAGCTGCTACCACCACCTTCCTGTTCCTCACGCCATGTTGGGTCTTGGACCTCATCATCTCCACTAACCTCTTCCAACACTGTTGTGAATGGGTTTGAGATGAGTTCTGAGCAGAGGCTTCCTCTGGTGGTTACAAGCGGTGCTGGTCTGTCCAGTGAAGATTGTGAGGACTGGGAATCAGGTGTTACTGACTGGTCTTATATAAGGGAGTCACCTTCCCATCAGGGTTGCCGGTGATCAATTGTTCTGGTCTGAATCCTTGATTCCAGTTTCCCTTGTAGCCTGCTGTGTCGTGTCTGCATCTCCTGCTAACAGATAAGACATTTTCTTCTTTTGTTTTTGTGCTATATTTTTGCATTTTGTCCTGCACTTCTGTGGGGGCCTTCAGGGTCCCCTCCGGGGGCTTTTGCCCTCTCAGTTTAGTTCAGCCACTGATGTTTGTACTTTTGCTTTTTCCAGTTTTTTCAGTGGCTGCTGTTTTGATTTTGTTACACCAGAGAACTAATATAGGTGGTAGAGGTCGTGTGATCTCAGGTGTTTTTGAAATTAGTAGAGTTGGTGCTTTTCAGGGTTTTCTGGGATTGCAGTAAGTACCCTTCCTATCCTTTTCTATTTAGTTAGTTTGGGCCCCAGCGTTTGCTCATACTATTTTCTTTCTGTGTCAGTATTTCATCTTGTCTAACCGCCATTACATGTTTGGGGGCTTTCTATTATCTTTGGGGTTCTGCTCCGGGGCAGATAGCTTTCCTATTTCTATCTTTAGGTGTAGTTAGTTTCTCAGGCTGTGACGAGGCGTCTAGGACCAACGTAGGAACGCTCCACGGCTGCCTCTAGTTGTGGTGGTTAGTCAGGGTACTGCAATCTCATAGATTCCAACTGCTCTGGTGTATTGCCTTTTTTACCTCACTCCTCAGCTACCAAATCATAACAGTATCACCGGCCTAAACTGAAAATTATATGGTACTCACAGAAGGGAAAAATATTGTGAAAAAAAAAAAAAAGGTTGTCAGAGATATTTTTCTGTTTGTTGCATTTTTTTCCCTCTGTATCTCTGGGTGCTGGGGAGGATCTTTTCTCTCAATGGAGTTTGCACAGTTGTCTGGCCGTGTGGATCAGCTTGCCACTGAGGTTCAGAGTATTGCTACCTATCTTGCTAGGTTGCCTGTTGTGGAACCTAGGATTCCCATGCCAGATTTGTTTTTAGGGGATCGAGCTAAGTTTCAGAATTTCAAAAATAATTGTAAATTGTTTTTTGCCTTAAAATCTAAGTCCTCAGGGAACGCAGCGCAGCAGGTTCAAATTATCATCTCTCTCCTATGCGGCGATCCTCAGGATTGGGCTTTTTCCCTGACACCTGGGGATCCTGTTTTGAGTGATGTTGATGCATTTTTTCAGGCTTTGGGGTTATTGTACGATGAGCCTAATGTCACTGATCAAGCTGAAAAAGCCTTGTTGGCATTAAATCAGGGGCTTTATGACGCTGAGTTATACTGTCAGAGATTCCGTAGGTGGTCAGTCCTGACCAAATGGAATGACGACGCTTTGGCAGCCCTTTTCCGGAAGGGTCTGTCAGATGATGTAAAGGATGTTATAGTGGGATACCCTGTCCCCTCTGGTCTCAATGATTCTATGTCATTAGCGATTCAAATTGACAGACGTTTGCGTGAGCGGAGAAGTATGCGTGGAATGGTGTTGCCTTGTGAACCAGCTTCTGAACCCATGCAGTGTGATAGAGTGGTGTCTGGGGCACAGCGTCATGAGTTTCGAAAGCGCAATGGGTTATGTTTCTACTGTGGTGATGCCTCTCATGCTATTTCAGTCTGCCCTAAGCGGGAAGACGTTTTGCACGCTCAGTTGTCTTGGGTAGTGTTCAGACTAAGTTTTTATTAACTGTCACTCTGATATGCTCTCTGTCCTCATTTTCTGCTCAGGCTTTCGTTGATTCTGGAGCAGCTATTAACCTGATGGATTATGATTTTGCTAAACGTTGTGGGTTTCCCTTGATACCCCTACAGAAGTCTATTCCCCTACTGGGGATCGATTCTACCCCTTTGGCTGAGAATAAACCCCAGTTTTCTACTCAGGTGATAATGAGGGTTGAACCTGATCACCAGGAGTGCTGCAAATTTTTGGTTCTGTATAATCTGCATGACATCATCGTGCTGGGTTTCCCTTGGTTACAGTCTCATAATCCTGTTTTGGATTGGAAATCTGTGTCTGTAACCAGTTGGGGTTGCCAATGTGTTAATACCAACACTCCTGTTTTTTCTGCCTCCCCCCAGGCTCAGGATGTTCCTGACTTTTTGATTGATTTTTCTGATGTGTTTAGCGAAAGTAAATCTGCATCCTTGCCTCCCCATAGGAGCTATGACTGCGCTATTGAATTAGTGCCGGGTAGTAAATTCCCTAAAGGTCGCCTTTTTAACTTGTCTGTACCTGAACATGACGCTATGCGGTCTTATATCAAGGAATCATTGGAGAAGGGTCATATCAGACCATCCTCTTCACCCTTAGGTGCCGGTTTTTTCTTTGTGGCCAAAAAGGATGGTTCATTAAGGCCGTGTATTGATTATCGTCTCTTGAACAATATACTGTGAAATATCAATACCCGTTACCCTTGATTTCTGACCTGTTTTCCAGGGTGAAAAACGCTACTTGGTTTACCAAGCTTGACCTCAGGGGGGCGTATAACCTTATTTGCATTAAGCACGGGGATGAATGGAAGACGGCATTCAATACCCCTGAAGGGCATTTTGAGTACCTAGTGATGCCCTTTGGGCTCACTAATGCTCCTTCCGTCTTCCAGTCCTTCATGAATGACATTTTCAGGGATTTTGTGGACAAATTTCTGATTGTTTATTTGGATGATATCTTGATTTTTTCTAATGACTGGGACTCTCATGTGAAACATGTTCGAACTGTATTCCAGATTTTGAGAGAGAATGCTCTGTATGTGAAGGGATCAAAGTGTCTTTTTGGCGTACAGAGGATCTCATTTCTGGGATTCATTTTGTCCCCATCTGTTATTGAAATGGACCCGGTCAAGGTTCAGGCCATCTGTGATTGGGTCCAACCTACTTCATTAAAGGCTCTTCAGAGATTTTTGGGTTTTGCCAATTTTTATCGTAAATTTATTGGTAATTTCTCGGTTATTGTTAATCCATTAACTGATTTGACCATAAAGGGTTCTGATGTGGTGAATTGGCCTCCGAGGCAGTCTCTGCATTTCAGGAACTTAAGCAGAGATTCACTTCTGCTCCTGTTCTACGGCAGCCTGATGTTTCTTTGCCATTTCAGGTGGAGGTTGATGCCTTGAAATTGGGGCAGGTGCCGTTTTGTCCCAAAAAGATCCAGAGACCTCTAAAAGTAACCCTTGTGCCTTTTTCTCTTGAAAATTTTCTCCTACTGAACGTAATTATGACGTGGGTAATCGGGAGTTATTGGCCATGAAGTGGGCTTTTGAAGAGTGGAGACATTGGCTGGAGGGAGCCAAACATCAGGTGGTGGTCCTTACTGACCATAAGAATCTGGTTTATCTGGAATCTGCCAAGCGACTCAATCCTAGACAGGCCAGGTGGGCCTTGTTTTTCACACGTTTTAATTTTGTGGTTTTCTTTCTTCCTGGCACTAAGAATGTTAAGGCGGATGCCCTCTCGAGGAGTTTCCTTGCGGACTCTCCTGAGTTATCTGATCCTTCTGTTATTTTGAAAGAGGGTGTAGTTCTTTCCGCCATCTCGCCCAATTTGAGACTTGCTCTGGAGGGGTGTGTCAGGAGGATAGGCCCGAGTGCTGCCCTGTTGGAAAATTGTTTGTCCCGGACCAGTGGAAAAAGAGTGTGATGTCTGAGATTCATTGTTCCGCATTGGCTGGGCATCCCGGAATTTTTGGTACCAGAGACTTGGTTAGTCGGTCCTTTTGGTGGCCTACCTTGTCTCGTGATGTCAGGGAATTTGTGCAGTCCTGCGGGACTTGCTCTCGCTCCAAGCCTTGCTCTCGCTCTAGTGGTTTGTTGATGCCATTGCCTGTGCCCAAGAGACCATGGACCCATATCTCTATGGATTTCATTTCCGACCTTCCTGTTTCTCAGAGAATGACCACCATCTGGGTAATTTGTGATAGGTTTTCCAAAATGATACATCTTGTGCCAAATTACCTAAGTTGCCTTCCTCCTCTGAATTGGTGCCGTTGTTCCTTCAGCACGTGTTCGTTTACACGGCATTCCTGAGAACATTGTGTCTGACAGAGGAGTCCAGTTTGTTTCCAGATTTTTGAGGACTTTTTGTTCTAAACTGGGTGTTCAATTGTCTTTCTCCTCGGCATTTCATCCTCAGACCAATGGTCAAACTGAGAGAACAAACCAGACATTGGAGACTTATCTAAGATGCTTTGTGTCTGCTGATCAGGATGACTGGGTCTCTTTTTTGCCTTTGGCTGAGTTTGCTCTTAATAATAGGGCTAGCTCTGCCACTTTGATGTCTCCGTTTTTCTGTAATTCTGGGTTTCACCCTCGATTTTCTTAAGGACAGACGGAGGCTTCTGTCTGTCCAGGTGTTGACTCTGTTGTGGAGCGTATGCAACAGATTTGGGACCAGGTAGTGGAGAGGTTGTCCCTCTCTCAGGAGAAGGCCCAGCGGTTTGCTAACCGGCATAGGACTGATGGTCCTCGGTTTAAAGTGGGGGACTTGGTCTGGTTGTCCTCAAAGAATATTCCTATGAGAGTAGCATCTCCTAAATTTAAGCCTAGGTTCATTGGACCTTATAAGATCATGGAGATTATTAATCCTGTTTCTTTTCGTTTGCTTCTTCCAGGGACATTTAAGATCCATAACGTGTTCCACAAGTCCTTGTTGAAGAGGTTTGTTGAGCCAGTGGTTCCTGCTGCTGTGCCTCCTGACCCTGTTTTGGTTGAGGGCAATCTGGAGTATGTGGTTGAGAAAATATTGATTCTCGTTTTTCTAGACGGAAACTCCAGTATTTGGTTAAATGGAGAGGTTATGGTCAGGAAGACAATTCTTGGGTGTTTGCTTCGGACATCCATGCTAGGAGACTTATCCGTGCGTATCATAGAACTCATCCTGACCGACCTGGTTGCTCAAATGAGGGTTCGGTGACCCCTCCTCAAGGGGGGGGTACTGTTGTGAATGGGTTTGAGATGAGTTCTGAGCAGAGGCTTCCTCTGGTGGTTACAAGCGGTGCTGGTCTGTCCAGTGAAGATTGTGAGGACTGGGAATCAGGTGTTACTGACTGGTCTTATATAAGGGAGTCACCTTCCCATCAGGGTTGCCGGTGATCAATTGTTCTGGTCTGAATCCTTTATTCCAGTTTCCCTTGTAGCCTGCTGTGTCGTGTCTGCATCTCCTGCTAACAGATAAGACATTTTCTTCTTTTTGTTTTTGTGCTATATTTTTGCATTTTGTCCTGCACTTCTGTGGGGGCCTTCAGGGTCCCCTCTGGGGCTTTTGCCCTCTCAGTTTAGTTCAGCCACTGATGTTTGTACTTTTGCTTTTTCCAGTTTTTTCAGTGGCTGCTGTTTTGATTTTGTTACACCAGAGAACTAATTTAGGTGGTAGAGGTCGTGTGATCTCAGGTGTTTTGAAATTAGTAGAGTTGGTGCTTTTCAGGGTTTTCTGGGATTGCAGTAAGTACCCTTCCTATCCTTTTCTATTTAGTTAGTTTGGGCCCCAGCGTTTGCTCATACTATTTTCTTTCTGTGTCAGTATTTCATCTTGTCTAACCGCCATTACATGTTTGGGGGCTTTCTATTATCTTTGGGGTTCTGCTCTGGAGCAGATAGCTTTCCTATTTCTATCTTTAGGTGTAGTTAGTTTCTCAGGCTGTGACGAGGCGTCTAGGACCAACGTAGGAACGCTCCACGGCTGCATCTAGTTGTAGTGGTTAGTCAGGGTACTGCAATCTCATAGATTCCAACTGCTTGTAACGGGTCTGGTAGGTGGAACCACTGACGGAAACGGGTCTGGTTGGTGGAACCACTAAGCTTTATTATACAAGACAATTTACTTGCAAGAGAGCGGGTGGCATCCGGGAATAGGACAGGGAATCACGGCAATTAGCCAGGCAGTCTCTGGACAGGCAGGTTGTCACAATAAGTGACCAAGGAAGTCTCTGGACAGGCAGGTTGTCACGGCAAGTGACCTGGGCAGTCTCTGGACAGGCAGGTTGTCACGGCAAGTGACCTGGGCAGTCTCTGGACAGGCAGGTTGTCACGGCAAGTGACCAGGGCAGTCTCTGGGCAGGCAGGTTGTCACAATAAGTGACCAAGGAAGTCTCTGGACAGGCAGGTTGTCACGGCAAGTGACCTGGGCAGTCTCTGGACAGGCAGGTTGTCACGGCAAGTGACCAGGGCAGTCTCTGGGCAGGCAGGTTGTCACAATAAGTGGCCAAGGAAGTCTCTGGACAGGCAGGTTGTCACGGCAAGTGACCTGGGCAGTCTCTGGACAAACAGGCATATACGACCTGAGCTGGTGGAGCCTCCTGGTAGGCTGCAGTCGGATGGCAGATGATCGCTCCCTGGTGAGCAGGCAAGAGTCTCTGGAATAGCCGGGGATCTCTGCTGATGATGTCCGAACCTCTAGATAGAGCTGCAGTCGGATGGCAGATGATCGCTCCCAGGTGAGCAGGCAAGAGTCTCTGCAATAGCGGGATCTCCGCAGATGATGTCCGAACCTCTGGATAGAGCTGCAGTCGGATGGCAGATGATCGCTCCCAGGTGAGCAGGCAACAGCCGGGGATCTCTGCTGAAGATGTCCGAACCTCTGGATAGAGCTGCAGTCAGATGGCCGACAGGCAAACAGACAGGTAACAGGCAGGCAACTGGAAACAGGAGCTGATGGCTGAAGCAGAGTTAGACTGCACAGAAACAACATTGCTCGGGCACCTCCATTAAGGAGGAAGCCCTTAATATAGGGTGGAGTCCACCAGCATTGGCTGGAGACTGATTTGGAAAATGCGCGCGGCTCCTTTAAGAGCGGGGGAGGGTGCGGGCGCACGCCCTAAGGCCAGCAGCAGGGAAGGAGCGCGCGGGACCAGCAGGGCGGAAGGAGGACGCCGAGGATGCCAGAGGCGCAGAGGAGGCTGGGAGCACTGAGGACGCTGAGCGCAGGTGAGGAGAGCGACGTCCCTGTCTGGCAGCAGGCAGGGACGCGGGTGCTACAGTACCCCCCCCTCTAGGCCCCCCCTTTTTAGGCCAGAAAAAAATTTAGCTAGGATGAGAGGGGCATGGATGTTCTCCCGAGGTTCCCAGGTTCTCTCCTCAGGACCAAACCCCTTCCAATCCACCAAAAAATAAGTCTTTTTTCCTACCCTTTTTGTGGCCAGAATGTTCTCTACCTCAAATTCATCATCAGCAGACACTGGAGCAGGAGGTGTACCTGTAGACTTAAAAAAAGAGTTAAGAACCACAGGTTTGAGGAGAGATACATGAAAAGAATTAGGAATTCGCAAATTGACCGGGAGTTTCAATTTATAGGACACCGGGTTGATCTGACTGATGATCTCAAAAGGACCGATGAACCGAGGACCTAACTTGTAGGACGGAATTTTGAGTCGAACATATTTGGACGAAAGCCAGACTTTGTCCCCAGGACGGAATTGAGGAGGATCCAGACGTTTTTTGTCAGCATGTCTTTTCATGCGCTCGGATGACTGAATGAGTGCGGACCGGGTACTCTCCCAGATGGAGGAGAATTCTCTAACCAGAGATTCCGCAGCTGGATTGTCCACAGAGATGGAAACAGTGACAGGGATCCGAGGGTGTTGACCGAAGACTACAAAAAACGGAGACTTGGTGGAAGATTCGCTCTCATGATTATTGTAGGAGAATTCGGCCCAAGGCAGGAGCTCCACCCAGTCAGAATGGTGGGCATTAACGAAGTGTCGAAGATAACTGGTCAAATTCTGATTTATTCGTTCAACTTGTCCATTGGACTGTGGGTGGTAAGCGGAGGAAAAATCCAGGTGACGTCTAGCAACTTACAAGTGGCTCTCCAGAAACGTGAGGTGAACTGAACCCCACGATCCGACACAATGTGACGAGGCAGACCATGAAGACGGAAGATGTGGCGGATAAAGTCTTTAGCCAACTCGGGTGCAGACGGAAGACCTGGCAGAGGAATGAAGTGAGCCATCTTGGAAAAGCGCTCAGTGACCACCCAAATGACTGTACAACCAGCAGAGACGGGAAGATCAGTAATGAAGTCCATGGCTATATGCTGCCAGGGGGCAGCGGGTACAGGAAGCGGAAGAAGACGGCCGGTAGGCAGGTGTCTCAGAACTTTGTTGCGGGCACAGGAAACACAGGCAGAAACAAAGTCTATTACGTCTTTGTGCAGGGTAGGCCACCAATAATGCCGGGTAATGAGTTGGAGGGTCTTTTTTTGACCAACGTGGCAGCGAGTTTAGATGAATGACCCCAATGTAGGATTCTCTTCCGATCAGTTTCTGATACGAACGTCTTACCAGGAGGGAGACGATTTAAACTCACGGGAGCCACCTGCATCACTCTGGCGGGATCGATGATATGCTTAGGTTCCTCCTCGAGATCTGACACCAGGAAAGACCGAGACAAGGCATCCGCCTTGATGTTTTTGTCAGCTGGGCGAAAATGCAAAAGAAAATCGAAGCGGGCAAAAAACAAGGACCACCGGGCTTGGCGAGGGTTAAGTCTCTGGGGATGCTGGAGGTATGCCAGATTCTTGTGGTCCGTGTAAATGATTACCGGATGAAGAGCCCCTTCGAGTAGGTAACGCCACTCCTCCAATGCCAACTTGATGGCCAATAACTCTCGGTCTCCTATGGAGTAGTTGCGCTCGGAGGAGGAGAAGAGTTTGGAGAAGAAACCGCAGGATACCATCCTCCCGGATGAAGCTTTTTGGGTAAGTACCGCTCCGGCTCCAGCAGAGGAAGCGTCCACCTCCAGGAAGAACTGCTTGTTGCCATCCGGGCGATGCAGCACTGGAGCGGAAGAGAAGGCCTGTTTTAGAGAAAGGAAGGCCTCCTCTGCTTCGGGCGTCCACTGTTTGGGGTTAGCATCCTTGCGGTGAGCGCGGAGATTGGCGCAGTCCTGGAAGAGAAGTGCGGTATGAAGAGACGGTAATAGTTGGCAAATCACAGGAACCGCTGAATGGCCTTCAAACCCCTCCGGTCGGGGCCACTTCTCGATGGCAGACAATTTCTCCGGATCCATTCGTAGGCCTGTCTGAGAAATGATGTAGCCCAGAAACGGAAACGATGTCTGCTCAAAGAGGCACTTCTCATATTTGGCGAAGAGGTGATTCTGCCTGAGCCTGAGCAGAACCTGACGAACATCCCTCCGGTGAGACTGAAGATCCGGAGAGAAGACCAAGATGTCGTCAAGGTACACCACAACGCAGGAGTAGAGGAGGTCCCGGAAGATGTCATTGACCAACTCCTGAAAGACTGCTGGAGCATTACAGAGACCAAAGGGCATCACCAAGTACTCGTAGTGGCCGTCCCGGGTGTTGAATGCCGTCTTCCATTCATCTCCTCGACGGATACGAACCAGGTTGTATGCTCCACGAAGATCTAGTTTGGTGAAGACTCTAGCCCCTCTAAGACGATCAAACAATTCTGGAATGAGCGGAAGAGGGTACTTATTCCTCACCGTGATCAAATTTAGGCCTCTGTAGTCAATACAGGGACGAAGAGATCCGTCCTTCTTTTTTACGAAGAAGAAACCTGCTCCCGCTGGGGAGGTAGATTTCCGGATGAATCCTTTTGCTAAGTTCTCCTCGATATATTCGGACATCGACCTGGTCTCAGCAGCGGACAACGGGTAAATACGCCCACGGGGAGGCGTGGTACCGGGTAGCAGGTCGATCGGGCAATCATATGGTCTATGCGGGGGTAATGTCTCTGCTTCCTTTTTATTGAAGACATCAGCAAATGACCAATATGGAATCGGGAGTCCTGGTAGATTAGCAGGAGTAGGAGAAGGACAGACGGGATGAACAGGCACCAGACACGTTTTATGACAGTCCTGTCCCCAGCGAAGAATCTCTCCATTCTGCCAGTCAAGCACAGGTGCATGCTTTTGGAGCCAAGGCAGACCTAGTAAGAAAGCATGAGAGAGTCCAGGCAGAACATGAAATGAGATGCTCTCAGAATGCAACATTCCCACCTGCAGGGTTATGGCTTCGGTGATAAGTCGGATGGGACGAGGTAGGAGACCCCCATCCACAGCAGCAACAGATACTGGTTCAACAAGAGGTTTGGTGGGAATGCGATACTTCTCTACTAGAGCCTGTGACACGAGATTCCCAGCTGCTCCAGAATCAAGTTGGGCCATCTCGAAGTAACGGTTCTTACCGAGAAGAATTGAGACCGAGAGCAGCAGAGATGAAGAGGATTTATTTTTGTCTAGATTGACCTCTCCGAGCGAACCTAGACACAGGCGTTTCCCGACTTCTCCGGACAGGTTCGGATCCAGTGCTCCTTACTGCCGCAGTAGAAGCAACTTTTCTCGGCACGGCGTGAGTCCTGACGGGCTTTGACCATCTTGGTCTGGTCGACCTGCATAGGCTCAGCAGTGTGCACCTGGGGAGAAACGGAAGGGGTTAAATGAGGAAACTTTTTTTCACGGGTGACCTCTTTGGCTCGTTCCTGGAACCGTAGATCAATCCGATTGGCAAGATTTATTAAATCATCAAGCGAGGTTGGAATGTCCCGACCGGCAAGTTCGTCTTTAATACGGCCGGACAGACCCTCCCAGAAGACCGAAATTAGAGCTTCATTGTCCCAAGCCAGTTCTGAGGCTAGAGTACGGAACCGTATGGCATATTGACCAACGGTGAGACTTCCCTGACGGAGACGCAACAGAGATGATGCAGAGGAGGTCTTCCGTCCAGGTTCGTCGAATACCCTCCGGAAGGCCGAGAGAAAAGCAGGCAGGTCTGACACCAGAGGATCTTCTCTCTCCCAGAGAGGATTAAGCCAGGCCAGAGCCTCTCCGGTGAGATGGGACATGATGAAGGCAATTTTGGCCCGGTCAGAATTAAACTGGTGTGCCAGGAGTTCGAAATGCAGGGTGCACTGGTTAATGAAACCCCGAGCCATAACAGGGTCGCCTCCATACCTAGGAGGAGCTGAAAGTCGGGGACCGGGAATGGAAACCACGGAATTGGGAGTCAGCGGGACTGCCGGATTATGAGTCATGGCTCCAGCGGTGGTTGCTGGTGATGGATTCAGAGTGTCCAAGCGGGAATTGACGTTCCGCAGGTGACCCAGGATAGCCTCCTGTTGAGACCTCTGGCGAGACAGCTCATGACACAGTTCCGAAAGTGAAGGGGTTTGGGTGCCACCGGGTTCCATGGCCCGAGCAAACTGTAACGGGTCTGGTAGGTGGAACCACTGACGGAAACGGGTCTGGTTGGTGGAACCACTAAGCTTTATTATACAAGACAATTTACTTGCAAGAGAGCGGGTGGCATCCGGGAATAGGACAGGGAATCACGGCAATTAGCCAGGCAGTCTCTGGACAGGCAGGTTGTCACAATAAGTGACCAAGGAAGTCTCTGGACAGGCAGGTTGTCACGGCAAGTGACCTGGGCAGTCTCTGGACAGGCAGGTTGTCACGGCAAGTGACCTGGGCAGTCTCTGGACAGGCAGGTTGTCACGGCAAGTGACCAGGGCAGTCTCTGGGCAGGCAGGTTGTCACAATAAGTGACCAAGGAAGTCTCTGGACAGGCAGGTTGTCACGGCAAGTGACCTGGGCAGTCTCTGGACAGGCAGGTTGTCACGGCAAGTGACCAGGGCAGTCTCTGGGCAGGCAGGTTGTCACAATAAGTGACCAAGGAAGTCTCTGGACAGGCAGGTTGTCACGGCAAGTGACCTGGGCAGTCTCTGGACAAACAGGCATATACGACCTGAGCTGGTGGAGCCTCCTGGTAGGCTGCAGTCGGATGGCAGATGATCGCTCCCAGGTGAGCAGGCAAGAGTCTCTGCAATAGCCGGGGATCTCCGCAGATGATGTCCGAACCTCTGGATAGAGCTGCAGTCGGATGGCAGATGATCGCTCCCAGGTGAGCAGGAAACAGCCGGGGATCTCTGCTGAAGATGTCCGAACCTCTGGATAGAGCTGCAGTCAGATGGCCGACAGGCAAACAGACAGGTAACAGGCAGGCAACTGGAAACAGGAGCTGATGGCTGAAGCAGAGTTAGACTGCACAGAAACAACATTGCTCGGGCACCTCCATTAAGGAGGAAGCCCTTAATATAGGGTGGAGTCCACCAGCATTGCTGGAGACTGATTTGGAAAATGCGCGCGGCTCCTTTAAGAGCGGGGGAGGGTGCGGGCGCGCGCCCTAAGGCCAGCAGCAGGTAAGGAGCGCGCGGGACCAGCAGGGCGGAAGGAGGACGCCGAGGATGCCAGAGGCGCAGAGGAGGCTGGGAGCACTGAGGACGCTGAGCGCAGGTGAGGAGAGCGACGTCCCTGTCTGGCAGCAGGCAGGGACGCGGGCGCTACACTGCTCTGGTGTATTGCCTTTTTTACCTGCACTCCTCAGCTACCAAATCATAACACAACACCTGCTGCTGTTGGGTGGTCTGGCCACCACCATGCTCAACAGAAACTGGCACCTGAGTCTCATCATCATCAGATGCGTTCTGCGGTGTGCTGACCATAGGCACTGTCTCACCCGCCTCTTCAGATTCAGAGAGACACAGCTGTTGCGCATCACTGCATACTCCCTCTTCTTCACATTCCAGAATGCTGCTTGGCTGTGCCCCTGTTTGCAAACCAACAGATTCTGAGAACAGAAGCAGAGACTCAGCTGGCTCCTGTACAGAACTCTCTGACTGACTGGGCAATTTGGCAGGCGGTGAAGAGACAGATGGTTGATCAACAGTGCTGTGTTCCTGAGAGGAGGTGGAAGCAATTGAAGTCGATGCATTGGACCCTGGGCTACAACACCGCCAGTTGTTGCCTGTAAGTGCTGTTAGCACAGTCAACACTTGCTCCTGTGTTACTGGGGTTGAGTAATGGCAGCTGTTCCACTGCTGTGTGTACGACAAAAAGTCATGCTGCCTCCACCCTGTCCTCCTCTCATCCCTGGGCTCCAACACCGCCAGTTGTTGCTCGGAAGTAATTGGCACGGGTACTGACTCATGCCCACCCTGGTTACAGCACCACAGCTGTTTCCTGGCAGTGTCAACGTAAATTAGCCTCCAATAAGTTGTCCTGTCATGTTGCATTCCGGTTATCCGACTCTATGGTGCCTGCAGTTTAGGTGATTCCTATGTGTGCTGTGGGATATGTAAATAAAGGCTCTTTCCGTTGTGAAAATAGGACAAGCACCCACTGTAGGACTGTGTGATTTGGTAACTGCAGACGGCTTGCGGCCTGTCAACTTACATTTTCATGGGTGCCTTATGGTACCCGTCCGAGTTCCAGTACCGTCAGCTGGTTCTCCACAGTGCCTTTGGCCTAGGTGCCTCCATCTCGGTATCAGAGTTCCTGCAATGTCTGCTTGTCCTTGGTAGTGCTTTGGAGCACGGGTACCTCCTGCTTAGTAACCGTGTCCCAGTAACGTCAGCTGGTCCTCGGTTGTGCCATTGGCTCTTTTCCTTCTGCTGCCCCTCCGGGTTCCAGCACAGTCAGCTGGTCCTCGTTACTTGCATTGGCTCTTGTACCTTCTGCTACCCGTCCGGGTTCCAGTACCGTCAACTTGTTCTCCGCAGTGCCTTTGGCCTAGGTGCCTCCATCTCGGTATCCGAGTTCCAGCAACGTCTGCTGGTCCTTGGTAGTGCTTTGTTGCACAGGTACCTCCTGCTTAGTAACCATGTCCCAGTAACATCAGCTGGTACAAGGTTGTGCTACAAATACAAGATACAGAACAAGAGACACAAGAACAATAAGCAGAAGATCTAAAAGCAGAAGAACATGAAGTATAAGACCAAAATGAAGAGCAAAATATATGCTCTAAATTATAAGCAGAAGAAGACTAAGCAGTGTATGAGGGTGAGTCCGTTCCTCCTCGTGGTGCCCCTGGTAAATGCCTGATGCTGCAGGCTAAACTGAACACGGACAAATACTGTTGTAATTTAAATCTTTTGTGGCAGCAAGAACGGAACGATGAAAAAATCATACTTACAGATTACAAGTTCAGGAATCTATGTCACAAATAAGAATATGATGAAGAAGATGAAGGACTATAATATGAAGAAGAATAATAGTTTAAAAAGAACAATATGAGTAATGTTAACAAAAAGATGAAAAGCAAGAAGTTTTAGAAGAAGATAAAGAAGGTGAAGATGAAGAATAATTTGATGACAAAGATGATGCTGCTGAAGATTATGAAGGAGAAAGTGTGGCAAAAGTTAAAAAGGTGAAGAGCATGGAAGTTGTGAAACATACATATTTGACAAAATAGAAAAAAGGTTAACAACATTGTCAATTTCTTTGTCAATCCGAACGTATTTCCTAAAAAAAAAAAATTAATGCTATTCCATTGGATTGGGTTAAACATCTATGCCTTTAATGTCTCCTCAACCTCCCCCAATACATTCTACATTACTCTTTGTTGTTTTCCTTCATGTACAATTAACCTACAAGGCAAGAATGGGGTTTTTTTAATTTCGATATTTTGTTCCCATAGACTTACATTGGACTTCCGGTATCGGTATCGGGTATCGCCGATATTTTTTGGGTATCGGCGATACCATTCCGATACTTTTGGATATCGGAAAGTATCGCTCAACTCTAGTCCTGAGGCTGCTTTTGTTCTGGAGCAGCTTTCCCATTGGTCCTTTTCTGGAAGGTCCTGTAGCTGCTACTATAAAAGTGTGCATGACCACACGGCGGTGCGCTAGTATCAAATCTATTACGTGCTTGCGCCAGTGTGGTCATGTATGCATGTGGTTAGGTCTGGCAGAAATAAGCCCCTAGAATACCGGCACCTCCGGTGAGGAGATTATATGCACGTGTTCAGGGCTCGACTGAAAACGCCATTAGAATACCGGTTACTCCGGTGAGGAGATTATTGCTTGTGTTCTGATTGCATGACCACAGACTGCAATCTGCTTAGCAGTCATCTCTGTTCCCTGTGAGTCTAACAGGACACATTCTTTGTCACAGCAGCTCTGTGAATTAACAGAGTCCGCTTATATCGCCATATAGTGCTACGGCGTTTACATCTGCGACTCTGTGGGATAACAGAGTTCGCTCATACTGCCTATTTACGCCATCTTACTAGCAGCAGGCTCTGCCTGCACGGTGGACCCCGGGCTGCGAACGCACCCCTCCTTAATATCTATTAGGTGCGTTCCGCAGGCTCCAAACAACGGTGTGGGAAAAAATGAACGGTCGGTAACTGTGCAGAAAAAAAGAATAAAAGTATTAGTGGTGTGTAAAAAGCAGTCTGCACAGCAATGTACACACAGCAATACAGCTATCAGGCAGCCTAATAACCAGCACTGCTGCACACAAGAATATCCTCCCCTGTCACTGCACACTAACTGTACAGCACAATTGCTATCAGCACAAGCACAAAAGAACTTCTCTTTCCAGCCCTAACTCTCTCCCTACTGATAAACAGCATCAGCAACCTCTTCCTACTGTTAAGATCGGCAGAAGAAAAATGGAGGTCGGCGCTCAGGGCTTTTATAGACACTATGACGCCCCCCAAAGAAAGCCAATCACTGCAATGCCCTTCTTTAAGATGGTGGTGGACGCTGCACATGTCATCTCGTTGCCCACAGTGTACGTCCTTGCTCATTGGCTGAAAACAGGCACCTGAAAGCCAGGGCCGCCATCAGGGCATTACAGCCCTGACTGGCGTATGGGGCCCGATCAGCAGAGGCCCTGACGTCATTGTCAGTTGCCGGCGAGTGCACGCTTTCTGTGGAGTGTGGATCTCTCGCCGCTGGAACGCGGCAAGGTAAGGAGAAATATATATTTTTTTAATATTACAAGCCGGAGCCGCGGCAGAATGGAGAGTGGGCAGGACTGGGGGCAGAATGGAGAGTGGGCAAGACTGGGGGCAGAATGGAGATGGGGCAGGACTGGGGCAGAATGGAGATGGGGCAGGACTGGGGGCAGAATGGAGAGAGGGCAGGACTGGGGCAGAATGGAGAGAGGCAGGACTGGGGGCAGAATGGAGATGGGCAGGACTGGGGGCAGAATGGAGATGGGGCAGGACTGGTGGCAGAATGGAGATGGGCAAGACTGGGGCAGAATGGAGATGGGCAGGACTGGGGCAGAATGGAGATGGGGCAGGACTGGGGGCAGAATGGAGAGGGGCAGGACTGGGGCAGAATGGAGATAGGCAGGACTGGGGGCAGAATGGAGAGGGGCAGGACTGGGGCAGAATGGAGATGGGGCAGGACTGGTGGCAGAATGGAGAGTGGCAGGACTGGGCAGAATGAATGGGGCGACGGTAGAATGGAGATGGGGCAGGACTGGGGGCAGAATGGAGAGGGGCAGGACTGGGGGCAGAATGGAGAGTGGGCAGGACTGGGGGCAGAATGGAGATGGGGCAGGACTGGGGACAGAATGGAGACGGGCATGACTGGGGCAGAATGGAGACTGGGCAGGACTGGGGGCAGAATGGAGAGTGGGCAAGACTGGGGGCAGAATGGAGATGGGGCAGGACTGGGGGCAGAATGGAGACTGGGCAGGACTTTGGGCAGAATGGAGATGGGCAGGACGGGGCAGAATGGAGACTGGGCAGGACTGGGGACAGAATGGAGACTGGGTAGGACTTTGGGCAGAATGGAGATGGGGCAGGACTGGGGGCAGAATGGAGATGGGGCAGGACTGGGGGCAGAATGGAGAGTGGGCAGGACTGGGGCAGAATGTAGATGGGCAGGACTGGGGGCAGAATGTATATCGGGCAGGACTGGGGCAGAATGGAGATGGGGCAGGACTGGGGCAGAATGGAGATGGGGCAGGACTGGGGCAGAATGGAGAGTGGGCAGGAATGGGGCAGAATGGAGATGGGGCAGGACTGGGGGCAGAATGGTGACGGGCAGGACTGGGGCAGAATGGAGACTGGGAAGGACTGTGGGCAGAATGGAGATGGGGCAGGACTAGGGGCAGAATGGAGATGGGGCAGGACTGGGGGCAGAATGAGGACTGGACGGGGAAGGATGGAGATGGGGCAGAATGGAGATTGGGCAGGAATCAGGATGGAGACGGGGCAGGAATCAGGATGGAGACGGGACAGGATGGAGCCTGGGCAGAACTGGGGGCAGAATGGAGATGGGGCAGGACTGGGGGCAGAATGAAGACTGGACGGGGAAGGATGGAGATGGGGCAGAATGGAGATTGGGCAGGAATCAGGATGGAGACGGGGCAGGAATCAGGATGGAGATGGGACAGGATGGAGCCTGGGCAGGACTGGGGGCAGAATGGAGATGGGGCAGGACTGGGGGCAGAATGAAGACAGGACGGGGAAGGATGGAGATGGGGCAGAATGGGAGACACTGGGGGCAGAATGGAGACAGAGCAGGATTGGAGACACTGGGGGCAGGATTGGCCATACAGACAGGGTGCAGAATGAAAGACATGTAGGCATTATTGGAGACACTGGAGGCAGAATGGAGAAGGGGCAAGATTGGAGACAGGGCAGGATTGGAGACACTGGGGGCATGATTGGAGACACTGGGGCATGATTGGAGCACTGGAGGCAGGATTGGAGGCACTGGAGGCAGGATTGGAGGCACTGGGGGCAGGATTGGAGACACTGGGGGCAGAATGGAGACGGAGCAGGATTGGATACACTGGGGGCAGGATTGGCCATACAGACAGGGGGCAGAATGAAAGACATGGAGGCATTATTGGAGACGCTGGGGGCAGGATGGAGAAGGGGCAGGATTGGAGACACTGGGGGCAGGATTGGAGACACTGAGGGCATGATTGGAGGCACTGGGGCAGGATCGGAGGCACTGGAGGCAGGATTGGAGGCACTGGGGGCAGGATTGGAGACACTGGGGCAGGATTTCAGACACTGGGGGCATGATTGGAGCACTGGGGCAGGATCGGAGGCACTGGAGGCAGGATTGGAGGCACTGGGGCAGGATTGGAGACACTGGGGGCAGGATTGGAGGCACTGGGGCAGATTGGAGACACTGGGGGCAGGATAAAAGACATGGGACTGGTTTGGAGACAGATGGGGCAGGATGGGGAGATCATTTGGGGCAGAATGGATACTCATGAGGGCAGGATGGGAGAACATATGGCTGAAGCCACGAATGAGACACACGGGGCCAGGATGAGGGATATTATTACCATAGGGGCTAATTAAGGGATATTATTACTGCAGTGATGTATTTTATTTTTTTGAGAATACTGTTTTAAATGGGGTGGCTGTCCTGTTACTGTGCAGAGCGACACTATGTTGCATTTTTTTTCTTCATCTGGTGTAGTTTAGAAGTTGGGAAAAAATAAGTAATGTGTTCTGCATGTGGAGCTCTAGATAACTGTGTTATTTCCTGCAGAGACGAGCCCTAGCTGGAAGACGTGATGGCGGTCTGTGCTGGATGAAAGATGAAAAGCAAAGATGAATGACTTCACCTAGAGACGTCACTGGTTAGTCAGTGTTATCTGTATACTGACACTATACACTGTATACAGAGCTAATGTGTACAATGTCATCGGTGATTACTGTATTACCTGTACACAGACACTGCATACTAAGTACAGATCTCCTGTGTATAATGGCACTTATGGTGATAGTATTGTGTTTTTTTTTTTATTACTGATCAGTATTGTAGTATTCAGTCACTATGTGGTGGTAATTTGTGGTCTGGACATGGTGCGGTGGTATTTGTCCCTTGTATGTGGTATTATAGGTCACTATGTGGTGGTAATACGGTGTCTGGTCATGGTGCAGCGGTATTTGTTCCTTATATGTGATATTATTTTGGTCACTGTGGTGGTAATATGTGGTCTGGTCATGGTGCAGTGGTATTTGATCCTTGCATGTGATATTATTGGTCATTTTAAAAATTTAAAAATAAATAAAAATATGGCTAAATTGTATTGGATATTTTAACAAATATTTAATAGGTTATAGTAGAGTAGGGCCCGGCCAAAAGCGTCTAATGTGTTACGGTGGCAGCTTAAAAAAATCTTTTGGCCAAAACTAGAGCTGCCGGCTATATGTGTGATCTGGCGATGGGAACTGTTAATGTGTGATTGGTGAGAAGTGGAGTTTTTCCAAGAGAGAGTGGTGGGACTGTGGACAGTTCGAGGGGTGGAGGCGGGGCTGTGGTGGAGGCGGGGCTGGGGTGGAGCCTGGGTGGAGTCTCAAGGGGGCCCCAAAAATTTTGCCAGTATGGGGCCCCGAAATTCCTAGTGGCAGCCCTGCAGAAAACATTCTGGGAAAACCAACTTTGGCACATGTTTTGCTGACCGCATGGCCGACTGCACGCTATGGTCGGGTTTTGGTCAACGAAACCCGACTTTGGCGAAAGTCGGCGACTTATGAATCTGACCGACCTGTTTCGCTTAACTCTACTGTGGACTCTTCATTTTCAAAGTTAATTACTGCCTTATAAATCCTATATGTAGCACTGTGTTAGTTGCTTTTCTACACTGTATGATGCTGTGCGTGACTGGAGCTGCTTTACATGAAATTCAGACTAGGTTGGGCATCAAAAGCAGGATGAGCAACACTTATAACATCTTATGGGTTAGTGCAGCTCACAACTGAGAAGGAAGGAACAATTCTTGGAAGTCAACTTGCAGCAAAGTTGTCTAATACAATGTCTAATTATTATTATTATTATTATACATTTATATAGCGCCATTTATTCCATGGCGCTTTACATATGAAAAGGGAAAAATATAGACAGGTACAATAAACATGTGCTAGACAAGGGACACACAAGTACAGAAGGAGAGAGGACCCTGCCCGCGAGGGCTCACAGTCTACAGGGATGGGTGAGAATACACTAGGAGAGGATAGAGCTGGTCGTGCGATGGTTCAGTACACTGAGGATCATTGCAGGTTGTAGGCTTGTCGGAACAGGTGGGTCTTCAGGATTTTCTTGAAGGTCTCCGTTGTTGGTGAAAGTCTGATGTTTTGCGGCAGGGAGTTCCAGAGTATGGGGGAAGCCCGGGAGAAGTCTTGTATGCGGTTGTGGGAAGAAGAGATGAGGGGGGAGTCGAGAAGGAGATCTTGAGTTGATCGAAGGTTGCGTGTAGGTAGGTAGCGGGAGACCATGTCACAGATGTATGGAGGAGAAAGGTTGTGGATGGCTTTGTATGTCATGGTTAATGTTTTGAACTGGAGCCTCTGGGCAATAGGAAGCCAGTGAAGGGCCTGGCATAGTGGGGAGGCTGGGGAATATCGGGGAGACAGGTGGATTAGTCGGGCAGCAGAGTGTAGGATGGACTGGAGTGGTGCTAGAGGGGAGGCCAGACAGTAGGAGGTTGCAGTAGTCGAGGCGGGAGATGATAAGGGCGTGCACTAGTGTTTTTGTGGTTTCATGGTTGAGGAATGAGCAGATCCGGGAAATAATTTTGAGTTTGAGGCGGCAGGAGGTGGCGAGGGCTTGGATATGTGGTTTGAAAGAGAGGGCAGAGTCGATGATCACCCCAAGGCACCGAGCATGTGGGACTGGGGAAAGCGAGCAGCCATTGACATTGATGGATAGGCCTGGTGGAGGGGTAGAATGAGGTGGGGGAAAGATGATGAATTCTGTTTTGTCCATGTTCAGTTTGAGAAAGCGAGCAGAAAAGAAGGTTGAGATAGCAGACAGACACTGTGGGATTTTGGTCAGTAGGGAGTAGAGTTGAGCATTCCGATACCGCAAGTATCGGGTATCGGCCGATATTCGCTGTATCGGACTTTAGATACTTAGTTCCGATATTTTCCATATATCGTATACCGGAATCGGAAGTTCCCATAATTCTTTGAGAGGCAATGTGATTTTAGTCAGCCAATGAGGAATCCTAAGAAGTGTGGGCACATCCTGTACTGCTGCGGTCATGTTAACTAATGGCATGGCTGTGATTGGATGCTGAAATGATGTCAGAATGCACTATAAAAGGCGCCGCCGCCATTTTAGCATCACTGTGCTGTGAATTCAGTTAGGGACAGAACGCTGCTCTGCTGACTCTGAGGGACAGTTAGAGATTGCGATTTTGTGTACTGTGCTTTAGGCAGGCTAGTTTAACAACCGCTGTGTAAAGCTTCCTTTAGCCTTGCAGTGTTGTTTTCACAGCTCTGCAAGGTCTGTGTGTGAGTGCAGGTGACGCGCTGCAGTTTGCTCTGCATCCAACGCTGTTTGTAGGCATCTGCACGTGTCACTCACAGACTCTTTTTTTTTTTTCTTTAGTGTAATTCTTGCAGCTCCATTCAATTGAAATTATAGTGTGACGTGCTTCCATCCGTATCCAATACATTGGTTGCAAACACTATAGAAGTCCACATAGGAGCCTTTCAAAGATAGTGACCAGTTGTGTGCACTGCAGTGTTCACTCTAGTCTGTGATATATTTTTTTTTTGGTGAGTGCAGATCACGCTCCAGTTAGTTCTTAAACCACTGCTGGTTATAGCCTGCTGAACATGTGTCACTGCCTCATCCTTGTCATTTTTCTATAATTGTTGCTGCTCCATTCTATTTAAAATAACTCCAATCTATTAGTGTGACGCGCTTCCATCCGTATCCAATACATTGGTTGCAAACACTATAGAAGTCCACAAAGGAGCCTTTCACAGATAGTGACTAGTTGTGTGCACTGCAGTGTTCACTCTAGTCTGTGATATATTTTTTTTTGCTGAGTGCAGATCACGCTCCAGTTAGTTCTTAAACCACTGCTGGTTATAGTCTGCTGAACGTGTGTCACTGCCTCATCCTTGTCATTTTTCTATAATTGTTGCTGCTCCATTCTATTTCAAATAACTCCAATCTATTAGTGTGACGCGCTTCCATCCGTATCCAATACATTGGTTGCAAACACTATAGAAGTCCACAAAGGAGCCTTTCAAAGATAGTGACCAGTTGTGTGCACTGCAGTGTTCACTCTAGTCTGTGATATATTTTTTTTTTGCTGAGTGCAGATCACGCTCCAGTTAGTTCTTAAACCACTGCTGGTTATAGTCTGCTGAACGTGTGTCACTGCCTCATCCTTGTCATTTTTCTATAATTGTTGCTGCTCCATTCTATTTCAAATAACTCCAATCTATTAGTGTGACGCGCTTCCATCCGTATCCAATACATTGGTTGCAAACACTATAGAAGTCCACAAAGGAGCCTTTCACAGATAGTGACCAGTTGTGTGCACTTCAGTGTTCACTCTAGTCTGTGATATATTTTTTTTTTTGCTGAGTGCAGATCACGCTCCAGTTAGTTCTTAAACCACTGCTGGTTATAGTCTGCTGAACGTGTGTCACTGCCTCATCCTTGTCATTTTTCTATAATTGTTGCTGCTCCATTCTATTTCAAATAACTCCAATCTATTAGTGTGACGCGCTTCCATCCGTATCCAATACATTGGTTGCAAACACTATAGAAGTCCACAAAGGAGCCTTTCACAGATAGTGACCAGTTGTGTGCACTGCAGTGTTCACTCTAGTCTGTGATATATTTTTTTGTTGCTGAGTGCAGATCACGCTCCAGTTAGTTCTTAAACCACTGCTGGTTATAGTCTGCTGAACGTGTGTCACTGCCTCATCCTTGTCATTTTTCTATAATTGTTGCTGCTCCATTCTATTTCAAATAACTCCAATCTATTAGTGTGACGCGCTTCCATCCGTATCCAATACATTGGTTGCAAACACTATAGAAGTCCACAAAGGAGCCTTTCACAGATAGTGACCAGTTGTGTGCACTGCAGTGTTCACTCTAGTCTGTGATATATATATTTTTTGCTGAGTGCAGATCACGCTCCAGTTAGTTCTTAAACCACTGCTGGTTATAGTCTGCTGAACGTGTGTCACTGCCTCATCCTTGTCATTTTTCTATAATTGTTGCTGCTCCATTCTATTTCAAATAACTCCAATCTATTAGTGTGACGCGCTTCCATCCGTATCCAATACATTGGTTGCAAACACTATAGAAGTCCACAAAAGAGCCTTTCACAGATAGTGACCAGTTGTGTGCACTGCAGTGTTCACTCTAGTCTGTGATATATTTTTTTTTTGCTGAGTGCAGATCACGCTCCAGTTAGTTCTTAAACCACTGCTGGTTATAGTCTGCTGAACGTGTGTCACTGCCTCATCCTTGTCATTTTTCTATAATTGTTGCTGCTCCATTCTATTTAAAATAACTCCAATCTATTAGTGTGACGCGCTTCCATCCGTATCCAATACATTGGTTGCAAACACTATAGAAGTCCACAAAGGAGCCTTTCACAGATAGTGACCAGTTGTGTGCACTGCAGTGTTCACTCTAGTCTGTGATATATATTTTTTTTGCTGAGTGCAGATCACGCTCCAGTTAGTTCTTAAACCACTGCTGGTTATAGTCTGCTGAACGTGTGTCACTGCCTCATCCTTGTCATTTTTCTATAATTGTTGCTGCTCCATTCTATTTCAAATAACTCAAATCAATTAGTGTGACGCGCTTCCATCCGTATACAATACATTGGTTGCAAACACTATAGAAGTACACAAAGGGGCCTTTCACAGATAGTGACCAGTTGTGTGCACTGCAGTGTTCACTCTAGTCTGTGATATATTTTTTTTTGCTGAGTGCAGATCACGCTCCAGTTAGTTCTTAAACCACTGCTGGTTATAGTCTGCTGAACGTGTGTCACTGCCTCATCCTTGTCATTTTTCTATAATTGTTGCTGCTCCATTCTATTTAAAATAACTCCAATCTATTAGTGTGACGCGCTTCCATCCGTATCCAATACATTGGTTGCAAACACTATAGAAGTCCACAAAGGAGCCTTTCACAGATAGTGACCAGTTGTGTGCACTGCAGTGTTCACTCTAGTCTGTGATATATATTTTTTTTGCTGAGTGCAGATCACGCTCCAGTTAGTTCTTAAACCACTGCTGGTTATAGTCTGCTGAACGTGTGTCACTGCCTCATCCTTGTCATTTTTCTATAATTGTTGCTGCTCCATTCTATTTCAAATAACTCAAATCAATTAGTGTGACGCGCTTCCATCCGTATACAATACATTGGTTGCAAACACTATAGAAGTACACAAAGGGGCCTTTCACAGCTAGTGAACAGTTGTCTGCAGTGTTCACTGCAGTCTGCGGAATAAAAACACTTAGGCCTTTTAACTTTTCTGACTTTCTTTATCAATCTACCAAGATGAAGAAGGCAGGGAGTAAGGCACGTGGTCGTGGCCGTGGAGTTTCAGCAGGGAGAGGACGTGGGGATTCTGTGGCTGCTGCCGCCCCCAGTGACACAGCATCCACCAGTTTTCCCCGTGAGCGTTCCTTTATGTGCAGTTTTGTAGGAGCTCGGCGTACCACCCTGCTGCGGGAAGAACAAATTGAAGCCGTTGTTGGTTGGATGGCAGCCAATGCATCGACTTCAATTGCTTCCACCTCCTCTCAGGACCACAACACTGTTGAGCAACCATCTGTCTGTTCACCGCCTGTCAAATTGCCCAGGCAGTCAGAGAGTTCTGAACTGGAGCCAGCTGAGTCTCTGCTTCTGTTCTCAGTATCTGTTGGCTTGCAAACAGGGGCCCAGCCAAGCAGCATTCTGAAATGTGAAGAAGAGGGAGTATGCAGTGATGCGCAACAGCTGTGTCTCTCTGAATCAGAAGAGGCGGGTGAGCCAGTGCCGATGGTCAGCACACCGCAGAACGCATCTGATGATGATGAGACTCAGGTGCCAGTTTCTGTTGAGCATGGTGCTGGCCAGACCACCCAACAGCAGCAGGTGTTGGAAGAGGGTAGTGGAGATGATGAGGTCCAAGACCCAACATGGCGTGAGGGACAGGAAGGTGGTGGGAGCAGCTCTGAGGATGAGATTGTCCCAACGGTACAAACAGGAGGGAGAGGTAGGCTGCAGACTCGGTTGCCTCTAGCCTCCAGTTTGGCACCTACTGGGAGCAGTTCTCTTCCAAAAGTCAAACTGGGCGCTCCCAGGACTTGGTCCTTTTTTGACAGACTTGCAGATGATATTTGCTATGTTAAATGCAAGCTGTGTAAGCAAAAAGTAAAAAGAGGTAAAAATTGCAGTAACCTCAATACCACAAATATGTGGAAACATGTGCGGACAAAGCACGTAGTTGAGTTACAAAGACACACTGGAGATGTAGGCCAACCTACAGCAGCACCTACATCTTCAGGTCGTGTTGGAGCCTCTACCTCCAGCTCACACACAGCTGGTTCTGCTTCCTCACAGGATCGCCATGGAAGAACCTCGGTCACTGTTGTCCAGAGACAAAGTGTTATTCCACCCAAGCAGCAAGTTCCCTGTCATCTTCACACTCCCAGGCCACAAAACAGCCATCGGTACCACAGGCATGGGATAAAAGACGGCCATACTCGGCAAACCATCCACGAGCACAGGCTCTGAATGCTGGCAATTGCAAAACTCCTGTCGCTTGAAATGCTGTCATTCAGGCTGGTGGAGACTGACAGTTTCCGTAACTTAATGGCATTGGCAGTCCCACAATACAATGTGCCAAGCCGATTTTATTTCAGCAGGCAAGCCGTCCCTGGTCTGCAAAAACTTGTCGAGGGAAACATTAAACATGCGCTACTAAACGCCGTCTGTAGCAAGGTCCACCTGACCACCGATGCGTGGACCAGTACCCATGGCCAGGGACGATACCTTTCCCTCACTGCCCATTGGGTCAATGTTGTGGAGCCGGGTACAGATCTTGCGAGTGGCGCTGTACGTGTTCTGCCAACTCCAAGGATTGCAGGAATCCAGTCTGTACACATTGACTCCTCCTCCTACTCCAGTTCCTCAGAATCATCGCTGCAGGAGCCGTCACGGTCTACCTCCACATGGACCCGTGAACGCTTACCTGTTGCGAACGATATGAGCACAGCCGTGGCCAAACGTCAACAGGCCGTCCTGAAATTAATTTCAATGGGGAATCGAAGCCACACAGCGCAGGAGGTCTGGAATGCCATCAAGCAGGAGAGCGACGTGTGGTTTTTGCCAGCGAATCTCCAGCCAGGCTTGGTAGTGTGTGACAATGGCCGAAATCTGGTGGCAGCTCTGGGCCTTGGCAACCTCACTCACATACCATGTCTGGCACATGTGCTCAACTTGTCGTGCAGAGTTTTTTGAGGGACTATCCGGATCTTGCTGAACTGCTGCAGAAGGTCCGCCTAGAGTGCGCTCACTTGCAACGTTCCAGCATAGCCAGATCGCGCATTGCTGCTCTGCAACGCAGATTTCGCCTTCCTGAACATCGCATCATATGTGACGTACCCACCAGGTGGAATTCCACGTTACATATGTTGGAGCGGTTGTGTGAGCAACAGCCAGCAGTAATGGAGTATCAGCTGCATCAGGCACAATCAACTCGCAATTTGCGCCGTTCACACTTCACCACTACTGAGTGGGCCTCTATGAAGGACATCTGCCACGTTTTGCGTGCGTTTGATGACTCAACGCGGATGGCGAGTGCAGATGATGCACTAGTCAGCATGACTGTCCCCCTTATCTGCCTGCTTCAAAAATCACTGCAAGCACTAAAGGATGAGGTTTTGGAAGAGGTGGAGGATGAGGAGTCACAAATTCACTCACCTTCTGGACAGTCAGCGCAACTTGGTTCCTCACAAAGGGCTGGGCAGGGCTCACTTTGTGAGGAGGATGAGGAGGAGTCAATGGAGGAGGAAGAAATCCCTACAGAGGGAGGTACACAACGCTCTAGTCAGTATGTAGAGCGAGGGTGGGGCGATGCAGAGCAGGCAGAGATGACGCCTCTTCCAGAGGACAGCGTTTGTTGGGCAGTTGGGAGTCTGCAGCACATGGTTGATTTCATGCTGCAGTGCCTGAGAAACGACCGCCGCATCGCCCACATTCTCACCACATCAGATTATTGGGTGTACACCCTCCTAGACCCTCGCTACCGGGACAACTTACAAAGCCTCATCACACCGTTGAACCGGGAGCGTAAAATGCGGGAGTACCAAGACAGACTGGTGCAATCCATAATATTCTCCATTCCAGCCGAGAGCACTGCTGCTGCTACTGCTTTACAAAGAATCTCTGTGCGTCGAGGCAGTGGAGACACCTCTGCAACAAGAGGGAGCACAAGCAGCGCCTCTGCACAGGGCAAGAGCAGTATGTTACAAATGTGGCGAAGTTTTGTGTCAGCGCCACCAATGTCTACACCATCCGAGACGACTCCACTCACCATGAGGCAACGTTTACGTAAGATGGTGACAGACTACATGTCTTTCCCTCTCAGTGTACTCCCAGATGGCTCTTCCCCTTTCAAGTTTTGGGTCTCTAAGCTGGATACATGGCCAGAGCTTAGCCAGTATGCATTGGAGGTGCTGGCTTGCCCTGCTGCCAGTGTATTATCTGAGCGTGTCTTTAGTGCTGCAGGTGGTGTACTAACAGACAGTCGCATGCGACTATCCTCAGAGAATGTAGACCGGCTTACTTTTCTGAAAATGAACAAGGCATGGATCTCACCTGAATTTGCCTGCCCGTTTTCAGATTAAATAACTGTTTGCCAATGTTTTCCATGTCTCCTGTTATGTTCATCTTTCTACCACCTGAACTCTACTCCCTGGGCTACAACACTGCCAGTCACAGGGGAATGATCAGTTACAAAACAAAATGTTATCCCCAACAAATAGACTCAACGTAGGGTCACGGAGTTGCGCCGTACCAAAATTGTCACCTGACACATTTAAGTATTACAATTCTGGTCCCGGTGGCAAATCTTCCATCTCCCCAACTAACACTTCTATAGGAGAGGTGTTTTCCTCCTCCACCGAAGGCAAAGGTAATACTGACCACTGCACACATGTGTTATGCATAGTGAGACTGATAGTAGCCAAAGTTGTTGTCCATGGGCTCAGTCAGGTGGGGGCAATCAGCTCTCACATGTCACGGTTCTTGGCACCGCCAACAGATTATGGGGCCCCTTTCGTTCCCCGACCCTTCCTGGGCGGCCCTCAGAGTCTCTGCTCGCCGAGCTGTGGGTGAAGGTTTGGTGAATTTAATTGGTAGCTTCCGGGTAGTCTCTCCCTGTATCTCCTTGGTAGGCCCATATCTTTCAATGAGGTCTATCATTTGGAGACCATCAGTAGGGGCTGCCTGTCCAACCCATGTTTGAAGGGTGTGGGGCAAAGTTCACCCGAATTTATCAGTCACTATACGATCCAGCATATCGCGGGGTGACAACACCTCAGGCTGAAAGCACTTTTCTATCAGGTGTATCAAGTCATAATACTGGGACCGAGCTGGCTCGGAAGGTTAAAACTTCCATTGTTGTACACGCTGGGCCAGGAAAAAAACATTTACCCCAAGACGTGCAAGTATCTCACCATTCACGCTCTCATAGTCCTCCTGTTGCTGGGGGGGTAGGTCTCTATAGGCTTTAGCGGGTCCTGAAGTCAAAAACGGAGCCACGATCTCGGCCCACTGGTCCCGGGGCAGTCTCTCCCTTTTAGCCACGCCTTCAAACATCTCCAGCTACACCTCAACGTCATCTGATTGCTCCATCTTTCGGATCGCTGTACGCACCGCTTTCCGGACATCATGGCATCCCCGGGCAGCTCTTACTGTCTGCGGCGCTGTGATGTGCTGCATCAGTAAACTATTGGTTTCATGTTGCTGTCGATTAAATATCTGCTGCTACATAGCCTGCTGCTGTATAGCCTGCTGCCGCTACATAGCCTGCTGTTGTATAGCCTGCTGTTGCTGCATAGCCTGCTGTTGCTGCTGTGTAGCCTGCTGTTGCTGTCGCATGGCCTCCACTAGCATTTTTACTTTGTTCTCCATCTTCGGACAGTTATCCAGCCGGTTTTGGTGCACTTTCTAAAACAAGGACATTTACTGTCATGCATGAAAAACAGCCTGACCTCACTGCGTTGCCCGCATTCTCCACCAATTGTAGGGAACCGCTGTGGTAGGCAGGGCTGGGCCGCAGTAATGAGGCAAACACACAGCCTTTTATTTCAAAGTTCAGTGATTTTAATCATGAGTTCAACAAAAAGTCCATATAACAAAATGAAAACAGAACATAAATCACTCCAGTTTGGAGAACCACTGGTCACAGACTCACCCTTGCTTGTGACGGGCTTAACTAAGCGGCTGCAGGTCAGCTGAGACCGCCAGGTCACATTCCGGGTGGTCTGTTACTCGCTTCCTGGTGCACACTGCCACACAGTAACAAAACAATGTTCCAGGCTTACTCCAGCCAAACTCCTTCCTTCCACACAACAACTACAACAGCTCCTTGTTTTATAGGCCTACAAAACACCATCAGGTGACGTACACATCAGCTGACCAGATCACGTGACTATGACCTCATCACAGGTCGTAGTAATCATGGAAAATCATGAGCAAACTTCAGTCTGGTTGAAGAAATATATCTCCCATCTTGTCAAATCAATTGTCTACCACCTCTTCTATAATATTACGCAGGCGATTTCTGTAGAAATAATGCACTTGTAGAGTTTCAATAAAGTGAGAAGGGGGCTAATTGAATTTTTCCATAATCTCCTTGGATGTCAGCCACCTACACTCTTTTAGGTGCATGACATGGAATACTGTATGTATACCTTTAGTATGCCACGTCTCAAAAACGCGGTCTGTCACTCCCACTGGGAATTCTGGGTGAGCCCATAAAGGCATGTGTTTAGATAACTGAGAAGACAACCCATGCGCTCGTCTGGTTGCCTTACAGGCAATTACTGTATCGCGTAGTAGCGCTGATCACTATGACCGGGAGTTTACAAATCACAGTGTCAACACATGAGGCCAAAATACAACCCTCTGTCAGTCCAGATTCCAGCAATACATCTGAGTAGGACTAAGTCCCCTTAAACCAATCTCTCCCCACTCTGATCAAGCACGAAAAGTTATAACTCCTAACGTTTGGCACGGCCAGGCCCCCATCTTTTACTGCACGCATAATTTTTCGTATTGCTATTCTGGGCCGTTTTCCCCTCAAGATGAATCTGGTCAAAGCTTTTTTTATCCGTGAAACATCATCTTTACGTAACAGGATTGGAATAGTCTGAAGCGGGTATAATAGCCTTCCAAAAATAATCATCTTAAGAAGGTGACAACGGGCCAGAAGAGACAGGGGCAAATCATGCCACCGCTCCAATTGACGTACAACCTTGTCCAATTAGGGTTCATAGTTAAGTTTGTATTGAGAACTAGAATCTCGTCCTATTTTGATTCACAGATATGTTATAAATAAAGGTTTTAATTACTTCTGTCCCCCATCAGTAAGCACACCAAAGCTCACGAGGATTAGGCTTTAACAATTGAAAAATTTCACTCTTGTAGTCTTTGAAGCGAAACCACAGAATTAGTTAAAAAATTTTTATCCAGTCTAATAGCCCTTTGAGATGGTCTTGGGGATGTGCCATATAAATGAGTATATCGTCTGCAAACAATGTGAGTTTGATCTGCCGACCCCCTACCTTTATACCGTCATATACTGTGTTATCCTCCACGTGTGTAACTAATGGCTCAAGGGCTATATCAAAGAGCAAAGGTGATAATGGACATCCCTGAGGAGTTCCCCTCTGTATTGTGAAAGTAGCCGAAAGGTGACCTGTGTTGTGTATTTGTGCCTGTGGGTTGGCGTAGACACCTGATAGGAAAGTCATAAACGTGCCTCTCATGGCAATTTTGTCCAGGACCATTGGCAACCAACTTCTGCTCACCCTATCAAATGCCTTATCGCCATCTAAGGATAGCATGACAGGACTCGATGTTGTCAGACAACGATATTTATCTACAACTGCTATTACTTTCCTAATGTTATTCATGGGCGATATTGGTCTAACAAAGGCCACTTCTGATGGCCCTATCAGCGTAGGAAGAATGCTACTCAAACGATCTGCCATGATCCTGGACAAAAGCTTGATATCCTGGTCAATGAGTGAGAATGGACGATAGGATCCAGCCAGATGTGAAGGTTTGTTGGGTTTTAGTAGCACCTTCATGTGTGCCATGTTTGAATGGATGGGCAACCCTCCTGTCTCCAATATATGATTGAAGGTGCCTACCAATGTGGACGGGATATCCTCACTCAATAATTTTAATAATTTGGCTGTAAACCCGTCAGGTCCTGGAGCTTTCCCGTATTTAAAGTCACTTATCGCCGCTGTCACTTCCGTCACCTCAATTGGTTTTTTTAAAAGGAGAAGCTGATAGTTTGTGAAGGATGGTAACCATATTCCATCTAGAAAGGTCTGACCCTCCGCACTATCCGTATGTTCCACCTTATATAAGTCTGAGTAGTATTCTTGTAGAATCGTGATTATGCTTCGAGGGTCTGTGTTCATGATCCCATGTTTATTCGTTAACGCAGTAATATGTTGATGACGAATGTGATTTCCTTTCGTTAGTCGTGCTGATAGTCTCCCTGATTTGCTACCACAACGATATACATCGGCTCTATAATTCATATTACTTCTTCTCTCGCGTCGATATACCCATACGTGTAAGTCAGCCTTAGCCTGCTTACATCTATTTTTATCCTGTGTTGATGAAGTTGTCTTGTTTGCCGTGTAGCTATCGCGTAATATCCTGCTAGCCTGCGAGTAGTTTGTCGCTATCTTCTTTTTTAGCGTTGTCTGATAACCTATTAGTTTCACGCGCATTAATGCCTTCCCTGCTGCCATAAAAGTTCCGGCCTATCCCTACTATCTCCATTATCACTTACATATTCCAAACACCATTGCTTCACCTGATGTCGAAACTTCTCATCCATTAACAAATAGGTAGGGAAGCGCCAAGTTTGGTCTGGCCCCATCTGAACCATATCTGGCAGGGTCACTGATACGGGCGCGTGGTCAGATATAGCTACGTTGTGCACATCTGCCTCTTCCACTCCCCTTACTAGCTCCTGTGATAGCAATATATTATCTCTTCTGGACCAAGAGTCATGTGGCGCCGAATAGAAGGAATATTCACTGCCATCTGGGTTCAGGTGTCTCCAAAATTCTACAAAGTTATTCGTGTCTAGCAAGGGTTATAAACGTGTGTCATGTGATCGCACATTCGTTCGCATCGACCTACAGTTCTTCACTGGTTCGATTCACCGTATTTAAGTCACGACCGGGGGTGGTTTTAATGCTCTCCTATCGGCCCGATATGCTTGGACACCTGGGATAAATTCAGGAGCGTCTCCAAACTCCCTCCTCACATGTCAGCGCAGGAACCGGAAGAGGGAACGTGCTTGTTTTGTTGCTCATAGGTGGAGTTTTATACAGTAAATGATTACTGCTGTCTTATTTTTTGCGTCCCTAGGGCAGAATAAGGCTGCGTAAAGTCACATTTTAGAGACACTCATATAATAGACACACGCTACCCTATCCGTCACACAAGGAAGGTATTGTTACAGGATAAAGCCTTGCGCAACCAGACATGCTTTTACCCTCTTCAACATTCTACAAGCCAAAAATGCATGATTACAGCCGCAGCCTTTATTGACGTACAGTATAACATCGACATTACCCATCAGAGGCTGCCCACTGTCTACAACAGACATAGTATATACCTTTGTAATCCGTAGCCTTTGTTTCACCTCCACTTGCAGGCACCCACTTAAATTGTGACAATGTTTTTTTTTTTTTAAAAAAAAATTTTTTATTTTTTTTTATCGTACATTATTGCGTCATCTCATCACTTTGATGAGTCCATGCTGGACATGTAATAAATGCTGTCCGAAATAACAATTTTCGTGAGTGAAATAATTGAAATCTGTGTGACTGTCACAGATTTCTTGTAATGATGATGATGAGTGACTATTACAAAATCCATTGTCTTCACTATGTTATGGTTTAACATAGCGTTCCTTACGCATCATTCCTAAATACAAAAATGGACTTTTATTCATAAATTTACATCACTATATTTTGTAAAAATGATTTTGGGTGGTGTGTTGTTCCATTTCTTGTTGCCATGTGCTTATATGCGCTTATATTTTAAGGGTGTTTATTTTTATTCTTGGAATTGAAATTCATCATTTTATTGTCCTAGTAAAACTTCATTTTTTATAGTTTGAAGTACATACATTTGCAATGGCCACGTAACAAGGCAATAACTCAATATTTAAATTTAAAACCCTTCTTGACCCTAGGCTTCAACAACGCCAGTTGCTGATCAGAAGTGTTGGATGCACAGATCAAAACAATCGCTGATTTGTTTGTGGGGTTCAGTAACGCCTGCTGTTCCCTGCTGGGTGTCTGGCAAAAATTTTTGCTGCTAACTCCAAATTTAACTTCAAACATCTCATATTAGGCCTCTGCCTACACCCTCCTTGACCCTGGGCTCCAACACCGCCAGTTGTTGCTCGGAAGTTCTGTTAGCACAGTCAACACTTGCTCCTGTGTTACTGGGGTTCACTAATGTCAGCTGTTCCCTTGCTGTGTGTACGGCAAAAAGTCCTGCTGCCTCCACCCTGTTCTCTTCTCATCCCTGAATTATTTAAGAAATTAAATGAAATTAAATGGAAATTAAATACAGGGAAATTAAATTCATAGAAAGAGGTTATACTTTACACTTTATGGGTTAATATGAAGAAGAATAATAGTTTAATAAGAACAATCTGAGTAATGTTAACAAAAAGATGAATAGCAAGAAGTTTAAGAAGAAGATAAAGAAGGTGAAGATGAAGAATAATTTGATGACAAAGATGATGCTGCTGAAGATTATGAAGGAGAAATTGTGGCAAAAGTTAAAAAGGTGAAGAGCATGGAAGTTTTGAAACATACATATTTGCCAAAATAGAAAAAAGGTTAACAACATTGTCAATTTCTTCGTCAATCCGAACGTATTTAAAAAAAAAATATATTAATGCTATTCCATTGGATTGGGTTAAACATCTATGCCTTTAATGTCTCCTCAACCTCCCCCAATACATTCTACATTACTCTTTGTTGTTTTCCTTCATGTACAATTATCCAACAAGGCAAGAATGGGTTTTTTTTAATTCCGATATTTTGTTCCCATAGACTTACATTGGATTTCCGGTATCGGTATCGGGTATCGCCGATATTTTTTGGGTATCGGCGATAACATTCCGATTCCGATACTTTTGGATATCGGAAAGTATCGCTCAACTCTAGTAGGGAGGTGAGGTCAGGTCCAGATAGGTAGATCTGCTTGTCATCGGCGTAGAGGTGATACTGCAAGCCGTGGGATTCTATGAGCTGTCCCAGGCCGAAGGTGTAGATGGAGAAGAGTAGGGGTCCTAGGACTGAGCCTTGGGGAACACCGACAGACAGGGGGCGAGGTGAGGAGGTGGTGTGTGAGAGGGATACACTAAATGTTCGGTCTGTTAGGTATGATGAGATCCAGGATAGGGCCAAGTCTGTGATGCCAAGAGATGAGAGAATCTGTAGCAGGAGGGAATGGTCCACGGTGTCAAAGGCAGAAGACAGGTCCAGGAGAAGGAGGACAGAGTAGTGTCGCTTGCTCTTGGCGGTTAGCAGGTCGTTAGTGACTTTAGTTAGGGCAGTTTCAGTTGAGTGATGCGGTCGAAAGCCTGATTGTAACAGGTCAAAGAGGGAACAGGAAGAAAGGTGGGAGGACAGTTCAAGATATACATGCTGTTCCAGTAGTTTTGAGGCATAGGGGAGAAGAGATATCGGGCGATAGCTAGACGCAGAGGATGGGTCGAGGGAGGGCTTTTTGAGGATCGGTGTGATTGAAGCATGTTTGAAGGATGAAGGAAAGACACCATTTGTAAGTGAAAGGTTGAAGAGGTGTGTGAGAGTAGGGATGAAGACTGTGGCAAAGTTAGGGATGAGGTGGGATGGGAGTGGGTCAATCGCGCAAGTGGTGAGGTGTGATCTTGACAGGAGAGTGGAGAGCTGATCTTCTGTCATGGTGGTGAAGCTGGTTTTGGAAGAACAGCGCTGAGTGGCTAAGAGGGGCATTGGGGGCTGCGGGCCAAAGCTTTCTCTGATAGTATCAATCTTTTGCTTAAAGAAGGAGGCAAAGTCTTCTGCAGAAATGAGAGGAGAGGGAGGAGGTGCTATGGGATGGAGTAGAGAATTGAAAGTGTTGAAGAGCTGGTTAGGGTTGTGAGACAGGGAGGATATGAGAGATGCAAAGTAAGTTTGCGGCAGAGAGCGTGGACTTGAAGCTGGCAAGGGACTGCTTGTATGCGTTGAAGTGCTCGGTAGAATGGGTTCTCTTCCATCTCCACTCGGTAACCCTGGAAGCCCGTCTCAGTTCTTTGGTCAGGCCGGTCAGCCAGGGCTGCCTGTTGATTGTACGAGTTTTGCTCTGCGTGAGGGGGGCGGCCGAATCAAGTGTGGTTTTTATTGTGGTGTTATAAAATGTGGCAGCAGCATCTGTGTCATGAAGTGAGGCTATGTCTGTGAGAGGGAGGAGGGACTCAGAGAGCGATTTTAAATTGAGGTGTTTGAGATTTCTGCGAGGGTGGGTGAGTTTGTGGAGTGGGGGATTCGTATTAACAGAGGAGAGGGAAGAGAATGTCAGTAGGTTGTGGTCAGACAGGGGGAGTGGGGAGTTAGTGAGATTAGTGAGGGAACAGAGACAGGTGAAGATAAGGTCCAGCGTGTGACCGCCTTTGTGAGTGGTCGCAGAGGACCATTGAGTGAGGTCGAGGGAAGCTGTGAGCGAAAGAAGTTTAGAGGTAGCCGGGGTGGAAGTGTCAATGGGGATGTTGAAATCGCCCATGATGATGGTGGGGATGTCAGCAGAGAGGAAATGGAGTAGCCAGGTGGTGAAGTGGTCAAGAAAGGTGGAGATGGCTAGTTCCGGGGGGCGGTAGATGACAGCCAGTTGGAGGTTGGAGGGGGAATAGATGCGGACGGAGTGCACTTCGAACGAGGGAATAGCAGCGGAGGGTGGAATTTGAATAGGTGTAAAGGAGCAGGTATCAGACAGGAGTAAGCCAACTCCTCCACCACGTTTGTTGCTGGGGCGAGGGGTGTGAGAAAGATGAAATCCTCCATAGGAAAGCGCAGCTGGAGAGGCTGTGTCAGAGGGAGTGAGCCAGGTTTCAGTGATGGCAAGGAAGGAGAGTTTGTTGGTGATAAAGAGGTCGTGGATAAATGACAATATCAAAGGACACTGTACATAGTTTGTAGAAGTTACATACAAGCCAAATTTATTACTTAGCAAATAAGAGGAGACTTATTTTAAACTTATCCAGATGTTCAGGGTTTGACCCAATAGTGGAATCAGGTAAGATTAGTAGAAAGACAGCAAAAGACTTAATAGCCAATTCCTTGTATACACTTGATGGAATCACTTCCAGCGCGGGTCTCGAAAACAGAGAATGTCATGATCAATCTAATGTTATAAATTTTATCTGCATATCTGAATCTAGTCTGTACATCTAAAAATGTGTAAATGGATCGTGTTAACAATATCTATGTTATCTGTTAACACTAGAGATGATTGAATTTTTTAAATTTGAATTTGCCAAGTTCAACCAATTTTTCCAAAAATTAGATTTGTAGCTAGTAAATTTGCCATGAACAGCAGATACTCAAATTAAAAGATGTTTAACACTTACATATGACCAGATTTATCCACAAAGAATTTCCTGAAATTTGCAGGTCCCTGTGTAATCGAACAATGAGCGATACAATTTGCTAGGATTATTCCCACACAAAAGATTACAGATCCAATTTCACACATTGGTGAAGACTCAGAGAGTGGGAATGACTTCACCCTAATGACCTGCAGCTATCACATCACATCATCTAGCGCAGCCGCTCAGGGGGACTATCATAGACAGTATAAAAGATAGGGGCGGCCAATCAGCGCTAGTTTATCAGTGTAGGCATAGAAGGTCATAGGGATAGGTACAGAAAAAGGCCTACTCTGATTGTTGTATGCTGTTTTAGTATTGAAAATTCGAGTGCTGGTCTCAGTATGTAAATATTAATCTTTATTTCTCTCTCTCCCTTGCTTCGTCAGGTTTCTTTTCATGTGTTAGGTTGGTGTCAAGTAGACCATAAAGTATATTGGATGGTTGTCAAATATTAGGATGCTTGAGCAGATGGATTCACACAGAGACAGGTTGTATCTGTATCAGAAAGCCATAAAATTTATTGAACAGATGCTACTGTTATATACCCTTTTGAATGGGCGTACACATTTTATTGCATGCATGCTATTAATCATCGAAACTCTTTATTACAAGAGAAAACATCATTATCTATCATGTGACATTCCAATTCCGGCAAAAGCAAACAGCCGTTGATTGTGTGAACTTTAAATGTCCATGCAATTAATCTTGTCCTAAAGCCCCCGTCACACACAGAGATCTCGCTAGCGAGATCGCTGCTGAGTCACTAGTTTTGTAACGCAACAGCGATCTCCCCAGTGAGATCGCTGTGTGTGACATTCAGCGACGATCAGCCCCCCTGCTGGGTATCGCTGATTGTCGCTGAATGTCCTGGACATTTTTTTGATCGTTGGTCTCCTGCTGGCCAGCATGCATCGCTGCGTGTGGCAGGCAGGAGACCAGCGATCAGCTGCTAACCAAGGTACACATCAGGTTTCCAGGCGCCGAGCGGTGCCTAGAAACACGATGTGTACGTTGGATACCAGTGCGCTGCTGCAGGGGAGCTGGTAACCAAGGTACACATCGGGTTACCAGGTGCCGCGCAGCGCCTGGAAACCAGATGTGTACCTTGGTTACCAGCTCCCTGCACCAGCGTGCTGGTATCCAACATACACTGCAGGTAGCTAAGCGACGTTACCCGCAGTGTCACTGTCCTGATCGCTGCCTGTTTGGCAGCTCAGTAGCGATCATGTAGCGACACACCAGCGATCCTGACAAGTGCATATTTTTGTCGGGATCGCTGGTGTGTAGTCAGGTGTGACGGGGCCTTAATAAGGCTTGTGAGTCTTTATTAGTATTATCTGATCATTTCCAGCACCACCACCCATATTGATCACCCGTGGTCAACCCAGCATTTGGCATCAACAGCTTGAGTCACCCAGCTTATCTAGGTCATGGCGACCCAGCTAAATGTAGAACACAAATCATGTCAGAACCCCTTTTATATAAAAGAAAAAGACCCATGAGGGTCCCTGAATCCCCTATCACTTGTTATTAGTGGCTTTTTAATATTGCAATTACAATTTCAAACTCTACAACAAACTAGGTTTCCTAAGACTGTATACTTCTTTCAATCTCTTTAACGCCTTAACCACCTGAGCTTTTTTTGGTTTTGCGCTTTCGTTTTTCACTCCCCTTCTTCCCAAAGCCATAACTTTTTACTTTTTTGTCAATATGGCCTTCTGAGGGCTTATTTTTTGCAGGACGAGTTTTACTTTTGAACGACACCATTAGTTTTACCATGTCGTGTACTAGAAAATAGGAAAAAAAATACAAGTGCAGTGAAATTGCAAAAAAGTGCAATCCCACACTGGTTGTTTGTTTGGCTTTTTTACTAGGTTCACTAAATGGTAAAACTGACCTGCCATTATGATTCTCCAGGGCATTATGAGTTCATAGACATCAAAAATGTCTAGGTTCTTTTTTATCTAAGTAGTGAAAACAAATTCCAAACTTTGTTAAAAAAAAATTGCGCCATTTTCCGATACCTATAGCGTCTCTATTTTTCTTGGTCTGGGGTTGAGTGAGGGTTTATTTTTTGCGGGCTGTCCTGATATTTTTAATGATACCATTTTGGTGCAGATACAATCTTTTGATCGCCCGTTATTGTATTTTAATGCATTGTTACGGCGACCAAAAAAAACGTAATTCTGGCATTTAGACATTTTTTCTCACTATGCCATTTAGTGGGGGGAGATTTAAACTTTTATATTTTTTATTTTTTATATTTTAAAAACATTTTATTTTTAAATTTTGGCATGCTTCAATAGTCCCCATGGGAGACTAGAAGCTGCCACTACTCGACTGGCTCTGCTGCATAGAGGTGATGAGCAGATCACCTCTATATATAGCAGATTTACTCACTTGCTATGAGTGCCAACTACTGGGTAGCGCTCACAGCAAGCCGGCACTGACACCCTAGAGGTCTCAAGGAGACCTCTGGCTGTTATGCCAACGAACCTGTGACTCGCGATCACGTGACGCAGGTCAGCGTGCGAGCGTATTTCCAGCGCGCTTGTCGGAAGCACTTGTTAAATGCCACTGTCAGTGTTTGACAGCGTCATTTAACTTAATAATTAACTGCAGGTGGATCACAATTCCTCTCGTGGCTATTGTAGGCACATGTCAGCTGTTCAAAACAGCTGACATGTCCCGGGAAAGACGTGGGCTCACCGCCGGAGCCCACTTCAAAGGGAGGGAGTCCGACATCGGCGTACTATTACGCCCAATGTCAGAAAGGGGTTAAAGTGGACACAGCCTAACTAATGTCAAAATGACCTCCTCAAAGAAATGGATGATAACCATCAGTACTGTGCCTTTAAGTTGCTGTTGCTAAGCACCCCCCGACTGTGGAAGTACTTTTAATTTAAACCACTATGTGCTTTCTAATAGTCTCAGAAATAAATAATTGAATCAGTTGTCTCATTTCTACTACTAGGCCTCAAAAAAAAATTTTCAAGCCTGGTGTGTTTTTTGTACTACTTTTTCAAATCAATAATATTGCATCAGCCTTCTCGTTGCCATTTCAAGACTCCAAAAATGCTTTTTCAGGCCTGGTGTTTTTTTGTACCATTTTTGCAAATCAATATACATTGCCATTTCTAGGCCCCAAAAAGAATGTTTCTGTTCTGGGGTGTATTTTTCTTTGGTCTGGGAAGTAAATTGGCATCAGCCGTCTCGTTGCCATTTCTAGGCCCAAAATATAATATTTCAAGATTGTTGTGTGTTTTCCATTAGTCTGAGAAATAAATAATTTTTATTAGCCTACTAATTGCCATTAGTAGTGTTAGGGTCTGCGAAACGCACCAAATATTTGATGTGGAGAGGTGCGTTCGCAGCCCGGGGTCCACCGTGCAGGCGGAGCCTGCTGCTAGTAAAATGGCGCAAGAAGCAAACTCTGTTATCCCGCAGAGTCACCAAAATAAATGCCGTAACGCGCTGTGGCAAAATGTGCGAACTCTGTTAATCCACAGAGAAGGAGTGCCGCAGCGCTATATGGCAATGTGTGCGAACTCACTTAACACAACTGAGTCGCAAAATAAACACGCTAGGGCGCTGTCTAGCGTTGAAAGCGAACCCTGTTACGTCACAGAGCCGCTGAGACAAACTTCTGTGTCCTGTCAGGCACCCAGGTACACAGTTAACTGCTAAGCAAACATAGAACATGATCATGCTCTAATGTCCTCGCGGGAGTCACCCGCAATCTATGGCGTCTGAACGCCAGGCCCTAAATACGGCAATCAAACTCCTCACCGGTTATGCCAGTAATCTAGGGCATCTAGGACACCGACCCTGACCAGCTAGCATACCAAACTTCTCACCGAATAAGTCGGTATTCTAGGGGCTTATTTCAGCCGGGCCCTAACCACACACACGCATGACCACACTGGCGCAAAGCATATAAAGATTGATATTAGCGCATGGCGGCCCAGCCATGCTACCCTTTTATAGCAACAGCTACAGGACCTGCCAGAAACAAGGACCAATGAAACTTGTTTCAGAACACCAGTAGTCACAGGACCTTCCTGGCGGACCAATAGGAGCTGCTGCAGTACCTGAGCATGTGACCCCTGATCTCCAATGAGAGATCTCACTCCGGGCATGCTCAGAAGGGGAAATCAAGGACGTTGTCCTAAAGACGTCTGCTCACCGCTAACCAGTACTGGCCACAATAGCAGAGCCTGGAGGAACAGCAGAAATCTTCTGCACACTGTTAGACTGGGCGAGATGCTGGGACTGACGTCTAAGCTGAGCAGGCTCGACTGCGGATGGAGTTGAATGGGAGACCTCAGTGGGACTGTTTTGAGACTCCCCTTGTGCAGCAGCGGGAACTCAAACACTAAAATTACCCCCCTCCTGGGCCCCCCTTCTCTGGGCCTCGCTACATTCAAAGGCAGCGATGAGCTGCGGAGCATGAACATGCTCGGCAGGCTCCCAGGACCTATCCTCAGGCCCATAACCCCTCCAATCCACCAAAAAAAATTTTTGCCCCGTACCACCTTGCACCCTACAATGGCATTCACCTCGTAGTCGTCCGAAGACGAACCCGACGTCCCGCAGATGACTCAGGCAACCGGGAGATGATCACGGGTTTTAGGAGGGAAACATGGAAGGTGTCGGAGATACCAAGGCGAGGCGGAAGGGCCAAACGGTAAACCACAGGGTTAACCTGCTCAAGAACCTTGAATGGACCCAAATAGCGGGGAGCCAACTTAGTGGATTCCACCCGTAGCCTGATGTTTCGGGCGGAGAGCCACACTAGGTCGCCAGGAGCAAATGTCGGAGCGGGACGCCGATGGGCATCGGCAGAAGACCTCATCCTTTCCTTGGAAGCCTGAATGGCATCCTGGGTGCAGTCCCATATGTCCCATACTTCCAAAGCCCAGTCTGCCACCCTGGAGTCGGCGGAAGCCACGGGCATGGGCACTGGTACCCGCGGATGCTGGCCTTAATTTAAGAGGAATGGGGTCTGTCCGGTGGAGTCAGCCACAGCATTGTTTAGCGCGAACTACGCCCACGGGAGCAAGGATGCCCAGTCATCCTGCCTGGCAGAGACAAAATGTCGCAAGTAGGTGATCAAGGTCTGGTTGGCCCTCTCTATCAACCCATTTGTCTCGGGATGATATGCAGAGGAGAGGTTCAACTCAATGCAGAGTAGATGACACAACTCTCTCCAGAACCGAGACGCAAATTGGGGACCTCGATCACTGACAATCTTGTCTGGCATACCGTGTAGATGAAAGATGTGTCTAATAAATAATGCTGCCAAGGCCCGTGCAGAAGGTAACCGTGGTAGCGGCACTAAGTGCACCATTTTGGAGAAGTGGTCGGTGATCACCCAAATGATAGTGCAACCCCGAGACTTGGGTAAGCCCACCACAAAGTCCATCCCGACCATCTCCCAGGGCCTGTCTGCCACCGGCAAAGGAAAAAGTAACCCAGCTGGCCGTTGTCGAGGGGACTTGTTCCTGGCGCAGGAGACACACTCCTGAACATACTCCCTGACGTCATGGACCATATGTGGCCACCAGTATGTCCTCGCCAATAACGCAGTTGTCCTCTTTGCCCCAAAGTGTCCACCCACCCTGGACGAGTGTGCCCAAGAGAGTACCTCCGGTCGCAAATTAGTGGGCACAAAAGTCTTGCCCGGAGGCACAGACTCTAGCGAAACCGGGGCTACAGTTCTCAGGCTTTCTTCGGGGACAATAAGCCGAGGCTCCTCATCCTCCTCCTCTGATGACACTAAGGAGCGAGAGAGGCAACGGGTACTTATTCTTGACGGTGATAGCGTTAAGACCCCTGTAGTCAATGCATGGACGTAATTCTCTGTTCTTCTTTTGCACAAAGAAGAACCCCGCCCCTGCTGGTGACACCGACTTCCTAATGAACCCTCTTGCCAGATTCTCCTGAATATACTGGGACATAGCCTCTGTCTCAGGAAGCGAGAGGGGGTAGACTCTCCCCCGAGGAGGTTCTGCTCCAGGCAAGAGATCAATAGGACAGTCGTAGGGGCGATGAGGTGGAAGAGTCTCTGCCGCCTTCTTGGAGAAAACGTCTGCATATGACCAAATAACACTGAGGAAGAGAAGTGAGATCTACGGGTATCTCTGTGGTGGTGACCTGAACGCACTCCCTGACACACCTGCCTCTACATGAATCACCCCAACCCAGTATCCTCCCAGAGGACCACTTAATATGGGGAGAGTGGTAACGGAGCCAAGGTACTCCCAGCAACACCTTGTCTATTCCCTCGGGCAGGACAAGAAAAGAAATACTCTCCTGATGGGAAGGGGACATAGATAAAGTGAGAGGGATCGTCTGGTGGGTGATTTGTGAGGGCAGAGTTGATCCATTCACTACTTGCACTGTCACCGGTTTGGCGAGCATCTGTCACGCTGTCACTGCATACAGGAGGTCCGGGGTCTATGCTGACCCTAAGCAGGGGCCCTGACTAATCCCTCTACCTGGAGGTACTGTTGATGGTACAGAGGTCCAGGCCGCCAGCTTAACCCTATCTCCTGCAAATCCCTGACCCTCAGTAATCTAGTCCTGAGAAGGACCCCGATCACAACACAGGGGACTGGAAGATATATGCCTAAACACAGTAATAGACGAACGAGACAGTACAAGGGGTAAACTAAAATCCACCTTGCATACAAAGCTCACTCCACAACAACAGAGGGAACACCAACGGGTACGGAGATAAATGATAAAGCGAGGAGGGGAAAAAACCACACCAGGTACTCTTCACTTCAGACTTCACAATACCACGATCCGCTCTGCTGGTCTGCATGAATGCTTTCACCGACACATTCCTAGCAGACCGGCAGGTATTTGAAGGAATCTCATTACTGCAGCATTAACTGCAGCTGGGCGAGGCTGGGCCTCGTCTAGCACAGAGAGAGAGAGAATTAACTCCCTCACTGCCGAAAAACACCAAGCACCAAAAACTCAGCTGCGCAAAGTCAGGTTGTGTAATCGCGACGATCTTCGTGGTGACACACCCGTGACAGCATCACCAGAGGTATAGTGTGGAGTAGAGCAAATGCAGAGGACATGAAATTCCCCTCAGCTCCAGAATCCACACAGAGTTCGGCGGAGAGCGTGGATGGACCTACTGTAATTGTCCCCTTAAAGGACAACTTGGTGGAAAATGCCGCAGTGTCTAGTGAACCTCCTCCCAAGGTCACTAGACGCGACCGTTTTCCCGACCGCTGTGGACATTTGTTGGCATAATGTCCTAACTGCTGGCAGATGTTGCAGACCACAGGTACTCATGCGGCCCGCTCGAGAAACCTCCATGGCCTCATGGGAGTCGGGCGCCTGGCTGGAAGATTCTAGAGGTCTGGCGAAGGTGGGAGCCAGCCGGAACCTCTGCCTACACTGGAACCGCTCCAACCTCCGCTCGTGAAAACGGAGGTCGATGCAGGTAGATATGGCGATAAGCTTCTCCAGTATGGTGGGAATCTCCCTGGTAGACAAGGCATCTTTCACATGGCCCGCTAGTCCTCTCCAAAACACGGGAATGAGGACTTTTATCCGGCCAGTCCAACTCCGAGGACAGAGTCCGAAATTGGACAGCAAAACAGCTGACCAAGGACGAACCCTGTGAACTTGCCAGAAGTTGGAGCGCCGCATCGTGGGTAACCTGAGGTCCTAGAAAGACCTTTTTTAGAGCCTCCAGAAAACGAGGAGCACTCCGGACCACACGGTCGTCACGCTCCCACATCGGGGTGGCTCACTCCAACGCTCTGCCCGACAGAAGAGATATTACAAAGCCCACTTGTGCCCGATTCGTGGGGAAACGTGCAGCCAGAAGCTCAAGTTGTATAGAGCACTGACTCACGAATCCCCGACATTGCTTGATGTCACCAGCAAACTTGTCTGGAAGCGGGAGGTGGGATATTGTGGGGGCAGAGGTGGCAGTGGACACACTGGCTGCAGCCACGCTAGCAGCCTGAACAGCGACTGCGGTAACATCCACAGCTGAGGTTGTGCGCTCAAGAGCCGCCAACCTACCCTCCAGCTGCTGGATGTCCCGTAGTAGATGCTGGTCATCCGCCATTTTACTAGCCAGACCCTGGCACTAATATTATGTTAGGGTCTGCGGAACGCACCAAATATTTGATGTGGAGAGGTGCGTTCGCAGCTCGGGGTCCACCGTGCAGGCGGAGCCTGCTGCTAGTAAAATGGTGCAAGAAGCGAACTCTGTTATCCCGCAGAGTCGCCAAAATAAACGCCGTAACACGCTGTGGCAAAATGTGCGAACTCTGTTAATCCACAGAGCCGCTAGAAGGAATGCCGCAGCGCTATATGGCAATGTGTGCGAACTCTTTTAACACAACTGAGCCGCAAAATAAACACGCTAGGGCGCTGTCTAGCGTTGAAAGCGAACCCTGCTACGTCACAGAGCCGCTGAGACAAACTTCTGTGTCCTGTCAGGCACCCAGGTACACAGTTAACTGCTAAGCGAACATAGAACGTGATCATGCTCTAATGTCCTCGCGGGAGTCACCCGCAATCTATGGCGTCTGAACGCCAGGCCCTGAATACGGCAATCAAACTCCTCACCGGTTATGCCGGTAATCTAGGGCATCTAGGACACCGACCCTGACCAGCTAGCATACCAAACTCTTCACCGATTAAGTTGGTATTCTAGGGGCTTATTTCAGCCGGGCCCTAACCACACACACGCATGACCACACTGGCGCAAAGCATATGACAATTGATATTAGCGCATGGCGGCCCAGCACTTATAGTAACAGCTACAGGACCTGCCAGAAACAAGGACCAATGAAACTGTTCCAGAACACCAGTAGTCACAGGACCTTCCTGGCAGACCAATAGGAGCTGCTGCAGTACCTGAGCATGTGACCCCTGATCTCCAATGAGAGATCTCACTCCGGGCATGCTCAGAAGGGGAAATCAAGGACGTTGTCCTAAAGACGTCTGCTCGCCGCTAACCAGTACTGGTCACAATAGCAGAGCCTGGAGGAGCCGCAGTAAACCTCTGCACACTGTTAGACTGGGCGAAACGCTGGTACCGACGTCTAAGCTGAGCAGGCTCCACTGCGGACGGAGATGAATGGGAGACCGCAGCGGGACTGGTTCGAAACTACCCTTATACAGCAGCGGGAACTCGAATCCTAACAAGTAGTCCAAATAAATAATTTTTAAGGAACGTTGTGTGTTTTCTATTAGTTTGGGAAAAAAGTAATTGTCATCAGCCATCTTGTGGCTATTTCTAGGCCAAATAAATACATTTTCATGTTCGTTATGTGATTTTTAGTAGTCTGTGAAATAATAAATTGACATCAGCTGGCTCATTGCCATTTCTAGGTCAAACCAATAATTTTACTGTACTGCTGGGTCTACTGTATATGAGTAGTGCATATACAAATTAAGCGTACGCTGCAGCGGTTTTTGTCAAGTAGTGTGTTGAAAAATATCTGTGTACTCTGCATCGTTTTTTTGCAAGTAGTGTCTATAAAAAATAAGTGTACACTATCTCACTTTTTTGCCTGTAGAGTGTCTAAAATCCAAAATCTACTGCACAGCCGTCTCTTTCCTATTTGTGGGCCTAAAAAATAATTTTATTCTATTACTGTGTTTATACGAGTAGTGCTTCCTCCACCTCAGCATCACACCTAGTGTAGTCCACAGAGGTGGCACCCAAATTACCCTTGCTTCCCCCGGCCTCACAACTCTCCAACTGTACAACTGACTGTAGGGAACCACAGATGAGTCTGAAGAGCTGTTCATACATTCAATGCCATGTGCATCAGAAGTGTACTCAAAAGCTTCAAGATGACGAAATCTGCACCGATGCCCAAAATTTTTTTTAGCTTGGATCCGGGGCAGGAAGAAAGACGGTACGAGCAGCATCCTGACCCTCTCATCAGGCGTTAACCCCTGGAGGGAGGTGATCCTGATGAGACTTGGCAATCTGAGGCTCACGTGGACTATACTGGGCTGTTAAGGCAGGAAGAGGAGGAAGGCAATTCTAATGGCGAAGAATGTGATAACATAGAGGATGATGAAATGTTTGATCCCAGTTGGCGTGAACACAGAGGCACACAGATGAGTAGGTCATCTGAGGAGGAAGACGAGGAGGTTACATTGGTTGTGCAGACACGTAGTGATGCATCCATGATGAGCAATGCATACACAGCCATAACTGTGACTGTGATCAGCAGTGTTCGCGAGTCTGCACTCGCAGGGGTGGCAAGAGTTGCCTAGCCTGGGCCTTTTTTGACAATGCAAAGGATGAGCCAACTCATGTAATCTGCCAACTTTGCAGAAAATAAATGAGTAGAGGGAAAAATTGCAATAATTTGACTACTACATGCATGAACCTTCACATGCGCAATCAACATTCGTTACTCTGCACAAAACTGCGGACCAGCGGACCTCAACAGCTATCAGCCGCCCCATCAATTGCATCTGCTGCTTCTTCCTTCTCCTCTGTTACCATGCCAAATATTGTGACACAGGTCTCCGACTGCAGAACCTTGTGTTCTTTACCTGCTCCAGTCATGCTGAGTGAGAGCCCGCCGTCAGATGTAACAGAAGTGGACATGTCTGCTGTTTTTGACCTATTTCAGAGAACAAGCAGACCACAACTTTCTCAATTCACTGTTACATCTCTGTCTGTACCTCCCTCATGGTCCAGCAGTTTGTCCGATTCACCGTACTCCACCCTCTCAGCACTGCAGCCAGCCCATGGTCTCACAGTTTTGGTCAAGTAAAAAATGGTTTCCTCCTACGCATGACAAATCTAAGAGGTTGAACTCCATCATCTCCAATCTGTTGGCCACGGAAATGCTGCCTGCCTCATGGTAGATACTAATGGTTTCCGAAAGTTGATGGCCATTGTAGTACCCCAGTACCAGGAGACCAGTTGCCATTACTTTTCTAAGAAAGCTATGCCTGCGCTACACCAGCATGTCGCAGACAACATCACCCGTTCCTTGACTAAATCTATGTTTGCCAGGGTGCATTTCACCACAGACACTTGGAAGAAAAAGCATGGCCAAGGGCATTACATCTCTCTGACTGGGCACTGGATGACTCTAGTGGCTGTGGTGGCATGCGCTGCTCCATAAGTCTTGGAATCCCCAAAGCTTGCAGGACAAACCCCTATATTTCACACTTCCTCCACTGCTTCTGCCTCCTCTATCTCCTCTAGGGCCTTTTCACGGTGTGACACGACCCATCACGTGGTCGGTCAGCGGACGGATGGTACAACTCACAAACAACAGGATGGAAAAAGTGGGAGGAAAGCCCTACCAATAGGGAATGAGGGATGGTCACCACCGAAACTCAAATCTGAGCCTGTCCCTGCACTCACCTAACGCCCTATGTGGGTCCTTCCCCCCACTGCCGCCAGGATACCTTGTCCCGCACTGTCACCTAAAAGTGCCCTTGCTAGTGCACTGGCCGGCATAGGGCACTAGCCTAGCCACTATAGGTAATACCACATGTAAGGAATGGGGAAATAATAGCTTATGAACACAGCTGCTAAGCTCCACACCACAGATAACAACAGCTACTGGACTCCAAACACCAGATGTGGCTGACACCAGAGAGCTACTCCTGCTAGGCTGATCTCCAGAAAGAAACTTTATCATCAACAGTCAGCTGATGCATCAGGTGACCTTTTAAAGGATGGTGGGAGTGGTCAGTACCCACATCAGCTGACCCAGCAGCACTGCAGTAACACCAGATTTCCAGCGGGGAAAAACTGACATTAACCCCCGATGGTCCAAAAGGAAAAAAAGCTCCATTTAAACAGAGTGGAACCAGAACTGCCACAAGTCCAAAAATGGATTGTGACAGGCCTCCACCTGCGCCCTCAACCTCTGCCTTAATGAGACATACGTTCCAACAGTGCAGAGTGAATCACCACCACCTCTGTACTGCGCAGCCAGGGCTCACTGCAATCAGGCAGTGCTAAAATTGATATATGATACGATACGATACACTTTATTGATCCCGGGGGAAATTACAGTATTACAGCAGCAATACAAACAGCAGTACATAAAATATTAGGACACAAATCTTGCACAGGTACACCAACATTACATAATAAATAAAAGTGGGTAGTTCAGGTGTATATAAGTCAATGTTAATTGACATTAGTACACCAGCCATCAGTCATTATTTTCTACCACCCTTAGGAAATTATTATACATCCCCATAGCAGTAGGTACAAACGATTTCCTGAATTTCTCCTTCTTGCACCTTAATAGGATTAGACGGCTGCTGAATGTGCTCTTCTGCTCCAAGAACAGCTCGTATAGTGGGTGTGTATTATTGTTCATTATAGCCCTACACTTCTTCTGAATTCTATCCTCCAATACCTCCTCAAAAGAGTCAAGATGGAGGCCAACAGCTCCACTTGCCTTCTTGATAAGTTTGTTGAGCTTATTAGCGTCAGCTACTCGCACACTACTGCCCCAGCAAAGGATAGCAAAAAAGATGGCGCTTGCTACAACGGACTGGTAGAACGTCTGCAGCATTTTACTGCACACATTGAACGACCAGAGCTTCCGCAGAAAGTACAGTCTGCTCATTCCCTTCTTGTAAACCTTTTCTGTATGACACCTCCAATCAAGTTTACTGTCAAGGTGAACCCCCAAATATTTGTAGCTCTCAACAATCTCAACCTCCTGGCCAGCAATAGTGATCGGTAAGTAATCCTCCTTTTTCCTTCTATAACTCACCACCATCTCCTTGGATTTCTTTACATTTAGTTCTAGACAGTTAGTCTGACACCAATCCACAAAGTCAGAAACCACCCTTCTATATTCCTCCTCCCCCCGGCCCCCCACAATGCTTCCTACAATCACAGAGTCATCTGAGAATTTTTGGAGGTGACAAAAATCAGATTTATACTGAAAGTCAGCTGTATACAATGTGAAGAGGAAGGATGACAGCACTGTACCCTGAGGGGCTCCAACACTGCTCTGTACACTGCCAGATACCACCTCCCCCATCCTTACAAACTGCGGCCTGTCTGTCAGGTAGTCATTTATCCAGTTCACCATCCCCTCATCTACTGCCTTATCATTCAACTTATTACGTAGTAAGGGTGGCTGTAAGGTATTGAAAGCACTTGAGAAGTCAAAAAACATGGCACGCACTGCAGTGCCATCATTGTCCAAGAACGAATGCATTATATGTAGAAGAGACGCTACAGCATCATCCACCCCCAATCTCTGCTGGTACGCAAACTGCAGGGGGTCAGTGTAGACCCTCACCCTCGGGCACAAGTAGGCGAGTATTATTCTCTCCAAGGACTTTATAGCATGTGATGTTAAGGTGTCATGGGTGCATCGCCACGAAGATCGTCGCGATTGCACATTCTGACTTCTCACAGCTGAGCTGCTGTTTCTTTGTGTTTGGTAATGAGAGAGTTAATTTTACCTAGCTCTTTGCTAAGACTAGGTCCAGCCTCGCCCGGCTGCTTTTGATTATGTTCTAATTAGTTTCCTTTATATTCCTGCCAGTCTGGGTGTTAGACGCCGGTGAAAGCATTCATGTAGTCTAGCAGACTGGAGCGATTCTGAGAATACTTAAGCTAAGAGCTCCTTAGTTGTTTTTACTCTTATAGCTTATAGTTTATCTCTGAGACCTTAGGTGTTCCTACTGTGTGTGAGTGTTGTATGTAAGACTTTATTTACTTTATTTCTTGTCTTTCTTGTATGTCTTTCTGTTCATTAACCGTTACCTGTTCATTCCCTTTGGTGGTATTCAGGGTCCTTCTTAGGACTAGAATACAGTTGGCAGGGATTGATAGGAGACAGGGTTTACGCTGGTGGCCTGGACCTCTGTACCTTTAACAGTACCTCCAGGTTGAGGGATTAGTTAGGATACCAGTTTAGGGTCAGCTTAGACCCCGGTCACCCTCTAGCCGGAGACAGCGTATAACGGATTCCGTTTTGACCCACTGGACATTCTGTCAGGTAAATCTATGTTATCATATATCTATGCGCATGTTATATAGTATGTTGCCCTTTTGATATAGATTACTGACATCACATATATATATCTGCTATACAGCGTGACATTTTCACCGGCCCAACTAAAGATTCTCCCCAGCTGTCATGGATCCAGTAGCCCAGCTGGCCCGGCAGTTGCAGGGGTTGTCCATGGAATTTGCAGACATTAAGTCCAAGGTTTTGTCCCCCCCGGAGCAAACCAGATCTGAACCTAAGGTTGCTCTCCCGGACAGGTTCACTGGTGGGCGGGACAAATTTTTTACTTTCCGGGAGGCATGTAAATTGTACTTTCGGCTGCGGCCTCGGTCATCTGGGAGTGAAGAGCAGAGGGTGGGAATTGTTATCTCGCACTTACAAGGGGACCCTCAATCTTGGGCGTTCTCTATTCCTCCAGGCTCCCCAGATCTCCAGTCAGTGGATCGATTTTTTACTGCCCTGGGTCTGGTATATGATGATCCGGATCGAGTCTCCCTTGCTGAAACAAGGTTACGTAAAATACGGCAAGGAAATCGTCCAGCGGAGGAATATTCTTCTGAGTTCCGTAGATGGGCAACAGATACTCAGTGGAATGACCCAGCTCTTAGGAGCCAGTTTTGTCAAGGGTTGTCTGACAAATTAAAAGATGTGTTGGCTCAGTATGATTCTCCTCCATCACTGGAGGCTGCTATGGCCCTCGCTATTCGCATTGATAGACGACTTCGGGGAAGACGCGAGGTAACTCCGCCCCCCGTGATGACTCCACCTACTACTAAAGTCCCTTATACTGAGGTTCCCCTGGTCTGTTCTGAGGAACCCATGCAGTTGGGAGGGACATCATTTTGTAGGAGGGAATCGGCGGTGCGCCGCAAGACTAGAAGGTGTTTCTTTTGCGGGAGAGAGGGACATTTTGTTGGGGGGTGTCCATCCCGGACCTCTTTGAGCCAAGGAGTTAACCTGGGAGTGTGTATTTCGTCCCCAAATCCCTCTCAGTTTCTCGTGCCTGCGGAGGTGGCGATTGGTACTAGAACTGAGAGGATTTCTGTTTTTTTTGATAGTGGGTCCGGGGCTAATCTGGTGGATGCTCGGTTTGCCCAGGTGCATGGTATGCAACTGAGTGTATTGGCCAAACCGGTCCCTATACTCTCTATTGATTCTAGACCTCTTGGTCAAGGTAGCTTGGTACAAGCTGTTCATAACATAGATATTCGAGTAGGGGCAATACATAAAGAGCAATTGTCTTGTTATGTGTTGGAGGGTCTACCTACTCCTATTGTGTTGGGACTTCCTTGGTTGGCTAAACATAACCCAGTGATTGATTGGCAATCCAGAAAGATAAGCCAGTGGGGTGAATTTTGCAAGAATAACTGCATGAGCACGGTCATCGGTGCGGTTGTGCCTAGGACTTTGCCTCCTTTTCTGGAGGACTTTGGGGAGATGTTCTCAGAGGAGGGGTGTAAAGAGTTACCTCCTCATCGCGCATATGACTGCTCAATAAAGTTGCTTCCTGATGCCTTATCTCGTACTTTCCCAGGGACCGGGAGGATGGATGATCCGGTTCCTATTCCTCAGGAGGGAGTTGTAGTGTCAGCTGTATGCTCTGAGCTTGAGGGGGAGGTATTGGGGGCTCAGGGGGACGCCCCTGTGGGACTTCCAGGGAGACTGATAGTTCCAGATCGGTTAAGACTGAAGGTTACGGAGAACCGTTACAAACGGATGGCTGATAGGGGGAGAGTTTCTGGTCGAGATCTGAAGGTGAACGATCTGGTGTGGTTGTCTACCAGGAATATAAAACTTAAAGTTCCCTCCTGGAGGTTGGGTCCCAGATTCATCGGGCCGTACAGGATCAGTTCCATAATTAATCCTGTGGCATTTCGTCTGGACCTCCCTCCTACGTTTAAAAATCATAATGTGTTTCACAAGTCATTACTTAAAAAGTATGTGGCACCAGTCATACCGTCACCTCTACTCCTCCTTCAGTGGTAGTCAATGATAACGTGGAATTTCATGGGTCGAAAATATTGACTCACGTCTCAGTCGCCGATCCCCTCAGTACTTAGTTCATTGGAGGGGGTATGGTCCTGAGGAGAGGACGTGGGTCCCTGCGTCTGATGCTAACGCAGATCGATTGGTTCGGACCTTTCACACAACTTACCCGGACAGACCTGGTCATGAGGGTCCGGAGGCCCCTCGTAGAAGGGGGGGTACTGTCATGGGTGCATCGCCACGAAGATCGTCGCGATTGCACATTCTGACTTCTCACAGCTGAGCTGCTGTTTCTTTGTGTTTGGTAATGAGAGAGTTAATTTTACCTAGCTCTTTGCTAAGACTAGGTCCAGCCTCGCCCGGCTGCTTTTGATTATGTTCTAATTAGTTTCCTTTATATTCCTGCCAGTCTGGGTGTTAGACGCCGGTGAAAGCATTCATGTAGTCTAGCAGACTGGAGCGGTTCTGAGAATACTTAAGCTAAGAGCTCCTTAGTTGTTTTTACTCTTATAGCTTATAGTTTATCTCTGAGACCTTAGGTGTTCCTACTGTGTGTGAGTGTTGTATGTAAGACTTTATTTACTTTATTTCTTGTCTTTCTTGTATGTCTTTCTGTTCATTAACCGTTACCTGTTCATTCCCTTTGGTGGTATTCAGGGTCCTTCTTAGGACTAGAATACAGTTGGCAGGGATTGATAGGAGACAGGGTTTACGCTGGTGGCCTGGACCTCTGTACCTTTAACAGTACCTCCAGGTTGAGGGATTAGTTAGGACCCCAGTTTAGGGTCAGCTTAGACCCCGGTCACCCTCTAGCCGGAGACAGCGTATAACGGATTCCGTTTTGACCCACTGGACATTCTGTCAGGTAAATCTATGTTATCATATATCTATGCGCATGTTATATAGTATGTTGCCCTTTTGATATAGATTACTGACATCACATATATATATCTGCTATACAGCGTGACATAAGGCCACTGGACGATAGTCGTGTAGGGAAGTTGGAAAAGTGGTCTTAGGAACCGGCACCAGGCAGGTGGTCTTCCACAGTTCTGGTACCCCCTGTGATTGAAGGCTCCAGTTAAACAGGTGCTGGAAGACAGTACACAGTTGGTTTGCACATGCTCTGAGGACACGTGGGCTGAGGCCATCAGGCCCAGCTGCTTTGCCAATAACAAGTCTGCTAAACTGTCTTCTCACGTCTCTTTGGGAGAGAGTGAAAGCAGGCAGCTTATCCCCCAATGTCAATGCTGCAGATCTTTTCCCGGATCCATCCCCCATTTCTGATGACGCTGTGCTTGTGTTGGTGAATCTGTTGAAAAACTCATTCATTTCATTAGCCCAGGGCAGATCCACTTCTCCATGCTCCGACTTTGCCTTAAACCCTGTTAGCTGTTTCATGCCCGATCACACCTCCATGGAATTGTTCTGTGACAATTTATTTTCTAATTTAATTCGAAACTCCTCACGGGCATTCTTAATTTTCCCGTTTAAGTCCCTTTGTATCAATTTCATTTTCTTAGTATCCTTCATTTTAAATGCCAGTTTTTTCTTGTTTAGTAAGTGTTTCAATTCTTTTGTAATCCAAGGCTTGTTATTTGCATAACATCAAATCTTTTTAGCTGGTGCTAAATTTATATAATCCGTTACTCGCCCGACAATATCATTTACATCATCATGCTCTCCCCTGTCGCATATCACCTCACAGTCTGTGAGGTCAAAGCAGTCTCGTAGAGCCTCTCTGCCGCTGGAGTCCACTTCCTAATTAATTTTATTGTCACTGATTGTTTACTGACAACAGGTTGGTATGATGGAGACAATAGTATGAGGTTGTGGTCTGATTTCCCCAGAGGGGGTAATGCAGACAATGAATAGGCGTCTTTAGCATTCGCATAGAGGAGATCCAGTATACAGCTGTCCCTTGTGGCACATTTTACATATTGATAGAACTTTGCAAGAGCCTTTGAGATCATGGCTCTGTTAAAGTCCCCAGAGATTACAGTTAACTGAGTTTGGGTGCTTTGTCTGAATGCGGTCTAACACCCCTGACAATACTTCCCCAGCCGCCTCTTGGTTTGCGGATGGAGGGATATACAGGACTACTGTAATGCAAATGGAAAATTCTCTAGGTAAATAGTAGGGCATGAGGCCAACTGCTAAGAATTCAATGTTTTGACTGCAGTGACTTTCCTTAACAGTAATATGACGCTGATTGCACCATCTGTTATTCATGTATAATATCACCCCACCACCCTTTTTCTTACCACACTTAGCTTTGTCTCTATCAGCACAGACCATGTGAAACCCTGGAATCGAAACACTTGAATCAGGAATATCCCCATGTAACCAGGTTTGCCTTGAAGATTGCAGTTATACAGCTGAAGAGTTGTGGACAGCTCTCCAGGCTAAGTTTGAGCAATGGCTTTCTCCGCTGAACCTGCTTCCAAGGAAGGCTGTGTCTGATAATGGTGTGAATCTGGTGGTGGACCTAAGCCGAGGCAAGCTCACACACCTGCCTTGCATGGCTCATGTCCTCAACATGGTGGTACAAAGTTTTCTCCGGCATTATCCTGACCTGGGTGAGCTGCTCCAGAAAGCACGGAAGCTGTGCACCCCTCAGGTAATCGACTTGCATCGATTAAGAGGTCTTTGTATATGTCAGTTAACTGGTTGATATGCGATGTGCCGACATGGTGGAATTCCACTCTGCACATGTTGCAGCGAATGTGGCAGCAGTAACGAGCACTGATGCAGTATGTCATGTCATATAGCTTGGGTTAATGCAATATAGACTTGGCACATATCACGTTTCCTGTTTATGGAGTGGGCACAGGTTAAGGACCTCTGCATCCTTCTGTACAATTTTGAAATGGCTACTAAGATGGTTAGTGCTGATGACGCCATCATCATCATCACTATTCCGGTCATCTATATCTGGAGCAGACTTTGAATAGTGGGGATGGGGTGATGGTCCAGGAGGAAGAGGAGGAAGCTGAAGAGGATGCAGAAGGGATAACATTGTCTCAAAGTTTAAGACTGTCGTCACATAGGCAGATGCCAAGGGAGGGTGGATTACTGCGATCGAGGGGGGGCTGGTAATAACAGACAAACCGTTAGTGAAGGTGCAAGAGCCAAGGAACAAATGGAGGCGGAAGAGGTGATGGGTGAGCAACTGTCAGGAGATGAAGAGGTTAATCATCCCCTTTCTATTGTTCGTGGTTGACAGGAGGGGATGGAAGAAACAAGCATTAGTGTTACCCAGCTACCACTGCAGCATGGGCTTGGACCTCATGGAGGAGCAAGACATATGAGTGCCTTCTTGCTGCACTATCTGTAACATGATCCCGTATAGTTATGATCTGAAATAGTGCTAACTACTAGGTTGCCACTCTGTTAGATCCACGTTTTCAGACCAAATTTTGCCAGATGCTTCCCTACACAATCTTAAGGGAGGTTTTCCCTAAGACAGCAGTGAGGCACACAGTGTGCATCGCAGCTCTAGAGTTTCAACCTCTGGCATGTCAAATCGTCAGCGCCAAAACATAACCCGCAGCAGCTGCAGTAGTGTAAGTGAAAGAAACTATTTCTGTGAGTCCTTTGACACTTTTTTAGACCAGCTCATTCACCAGAACAATAGAGTCCAAGTCTTACACATGGTGAATTAATGGATAGGATGGTGCAGGAGTATCTAGAACTGAATATCAGTACCATCAGGGAAGGTTTGGACCCTTTCACATTTGGTCTTCCAAAATTGATGAGTGGCCTGAGCTCACATCACATGCCTTGGAGGTTTTATCATGCCAGGCAGCCAGCATTCTCTCAGAATGTGTCTTCAGGGCTGCCTGTGGTGTCCTGACGGATAAGCGCAGCCACTGTCTCCTGAAAGTGTAGCCCGCCTAACTTTCATCAAGATGAACAAGTTATGGATCTCAAAGTAATTTTGCACTCCAATCTCAGACTGCACAATGTTCCAAATTATTATGCAAATTATATTTTTCTCTGATTTTCCTAAGTGGTTGGTGCAAATGACAGTCAGTCTAATAAAAGTCATCACCCGTTAGAGTATACATCGAATTTTATTGAAGAAACTTCCCAATGATAACAGTATAATCTCCAAAATGAATAAAAACTCAAAATGCACTGTTCCAAATTATTAGGCACAGCAGAATTTCTGAACATTTGATATGTTTTAAAGAACTGAAAATGCTCGTTTGTGGAATTTGGAGCATTAGGAGGTCACATTCGCTGAACAAAAAAGCTACTTAACTCCAAAACATCCTAACAGGCCAAGTTACATGTAAACATAGAAACCCTTCTTTGATATCACCTTCATAATTCTTGCATCCATTGAACTTGTGAGTTTTTGGAGAGTTTCTGCTTGCATTTCTTTGCATGAAATCAGACTAGCCTCCCAGAGCTGCGGTTTTGATGTGAACTGCCTCCCACCCTCATAGATCTTTTGCTTGATGATACTCCAAAGTTTCTCTATAGGGTTGAGGTCAGGGGAAGATGGTGGCCACACCATGAGTTTATCTCCTTTTATGCTCAGAGCAGCCAATGACTCAGAGGTATTCTTTGCAGCATGAGATGTTGCATTGTCATGCATGAAGATGATTTTGCTCCTGAAGGCACGTTTCTGCCTTTTATACCATGGAAGAAAGTTATCAGTCAGAAACTCTATATACTTTTCAGAGATCATTTTCACACCTTCAGGAACCTTAAATGGCCCTACCAGCTGTTTCCCAATGATTCCGGCCCAAAACATGACTCCACCTACTTGCTGACATCGCAGCCTTGTTGGCACATGGTGGCCATCCACTAACCATCCATTACTCCATCCATCTGGACCATCCAGGGTTGCTCGACACTTATCAGTAAACAAGACTGTTTGAAAATTAGTCTTCATGTATGTATGGGCCCAATGCAACCGTTTCTGCTTGTGAGCACGGTTTAGGGGTGGCCGAATAGTAGGTTTATGCACCACAGCATGCCTTTGAAGGATCCTACACCTTGAGGTTCGCGGGACTCCAGAGGCACCAGCAGCTTCAAATATCTGTTTGATGGTTTGTAATGGCTTTTTAGCAGCTGCTCTCTTAATCCTATGAAGTTGCCTGGCAGAAACCTTCCTCATTCTGTCTTTATCAGCACAAACACGTCTCTGCTCAGAATCAGCAACAAATCTCTTAACAGTATGATAATCACGCTTAAGTTTTCGGGAAATATCTAATGTTTTCATCCCTTGACCAAGGCATTGCACTATTTGCGCTTTTCAGCAGCAGAGAGAGATCTTTTTTCTTTCCCATGTTACTTGAAAACTCTGGCCTGCCTAATAGTGGAACATCCAGTTTTCCTTTTATTGGACTCACATGGCAAACTAATTATCACAGGTATCTGATATTGATTTCAGCGATCCAAAGAACCCTGAGACACAATACCATCAATGGGTTTCATTTACAAAAAAAAAGCAAAAAAAACGCTGACCTTAAACCAATTTGCATAATAATTTGGAACATGGTGTATACAGACTAGGCAATGTTGCATTTTTTAGTGTGCTTCGTTAACCTCATGCACTCTGTGTTATCTTTAGTGTGGTTTCTATGCCTGCTGTTGCTGCTGCTGTAAATGTTAACACAAAATTATGGAAATGTGAACAGTCATGGTTGGTCAGTCCCTATTATAGTATTTATACTATTATTATTATTTACTATTACTACTATTTATACTGTGGTGAAATTGATACCACTTTGGTGGTGTCTGCCAGTAATTTTTGGAAATATGAACACGCCTGGCTGGGTGTCCATCTGCTGTATTGGGTGTAGTGGAAGACCTAATGGTCCCTATTATACTATTTCTACTCTCATGAAATTGATGCCACTTCTGTGGTGTAAGGCCCTCGTTTATCTAAATGTGAACATTCTTGGTTGGGTGTCCATCTGCTGGATTGGATTTACTGGAAGGCCGATCAGTCCTTATTATACTATTTCTACTGTGGTTAAATTGATGCCACTTTTGTGGTGTCTACCAGTAATTTTTGGAAAAGTGAACACCCCAGGTTGGGTGTCTATCTGCTGTATTAGGTGTAGTGGAAGACTTCTCAGTCCCTATTATACTATTTCTACTGTGGTGAAATTGATGCCACTTTGGTGGTGTCTGCCACTAATTTTTGGAAATGTGAACACTCCTGGTTGGGTCTCCTTCATGCGTGTTGCCTGTAGCATTAGGCCTCTGAGACCATCAGTCCTCCACTTCCTTGGACTCAACTACCTGTGTTACTATCCTTAAATTTTTCTGACAATGGTAGTCTACAAAATTGATATTTGTGTCACCTGAGTGTAGCTCCGCATGAAAGCAGATAGAGGTGTTGCATGTAGCATTAGGGCTCCCAGCAAAGGGATACTACACCGATCCCTCACCCATCTCATCTTACTGTGACATTAAATTGAAAGTTGTAAATGCTGTCCCAGACCCCGATACCTCATGCCTGGCAGATTGCTGCAGTTCCATGCTAAAATTTGTACTGTGGGTCAATTAAGGCCACTTTCCTGGTTTCTGTCCCTCATTTGATGTGTTTTGGCAGCATTTGATGCCGTTATAAGGTGTTGTGCATGCGTTTGTTTTTGCCTCCCACTGACTTGAATGGCATTAGGTTATGTTCGGGTAGTTTTCTAATTAATCGGCGAATTTTTCAAATTCGGCAATCGTAATCTGAACCAAACATTGAAATATTTGCTCATCTCTAATTTTCAGTACAATCAGTTACTGACATACCAAATTTACAGTATGTAGTCTTAGAATCATAGAATGGTAGAGTTGGAAGGGACCTTCTAGGCCATCTGGTCCAACCCCCTGTTCAAAGCACGATTCACTAAATCATCCCAGACAGATGTCTGTCCAGCCTCTGTTTGAAGACTTCTATTGAAGGAGAACTCACCACCTCTCATGGCAGCCTATTCCACTCATTGATCACCTTAACTCAAAAAGTTTTTTCTAATATCTAATCTGTATCTCCTCCTATTCAGTTTCATCCCATTGCTTCTAGTCTTTCCTTGTGCAAATGAGAATAAAGATGATCCTTCTACAATGTGAATGCCTTTGAGATATTTATAGACAGCTATTAAGTTTTCTCTCAGTCTTCTCTTTTGCAAGCTAAACATTCCCAAATCCTGCAACTGATCCTCATAGGACATGGTTTGCAGACCGGTCACCATTTTTGTCGCTCTTTTCTGAACTTGTTCCAGTTTGTTGATGTCTTTTTTAAAATGTGGTGCCCAAAACAGGACACAGTATTCCAGACAAGGTCTGACAAAAGAGGAGTAGAGGGCAATAATGACTTCAGGTAATCTAGACTGTATGCTTCTATTAATACATCCTAGAATTGTATTTGCCTTTTTTGCTGCTGCATCACACTGTTGACTCATGTTCAGTCTGTGATCTATTAGTATACCCAATTCTTTTTCACATATGCTGTTGCTTAGCCCTATTCCTCCCATTGTGTATATGCTTTTTTCATTTTTATTGTCCAGATGTAGTACTTTGCATTTTTCCCTGTTATATACCTGTTAGTTGCTGCCCACTGTTCCAGTTTATTTATATTGTTTTGAATCCTCTCTCTCTCTTCTCTAGTATTAGCTATCCCTCCTAGCTTTGTGTCATCAACAAATTTAATCAGTTTACCCTCAATTCCTTCATCTAAATCATTGATAAAGATGTTGACCAATACAGGACAGAGCCCTGTGGTACCCCACTTGAGATATTCTTCCAACTGGATGTGCAGCCATTTACGACCACTCTTTGGGTCCGATCACTAAGCCAGTTATGAATCCACCAAACAAATGCCTTGTCCATTCCATAATTAGTCATATTTTCAATAAGGATTGTGTGAGATACTTTGTCAAATGCTTTGCTGAAGTCAAGATATACTATTTCTACAGCATTTCCTTGATCCACCAGTCAGTGATTCTGTCATAGAAGGAAATTAAGTTAGTCTGACATGACTAATTAGTTACAAACCCATGCTGACTCTGTTTAATAGCTTCATTCTTATCCAGGTACTTACATACATGTTGTTTAATAATTTGTTCAAAGATCTTTCCTGGTATAGAAGTCAGTCTCACCGGCCTATAGTTGCCTGGGTCCACCGGCTTCTTCCCCTTTTTGAAGATAGGAACAACATTTTCTCTTCTCAAGTGTTCTGGGACTTGTCCTGTTCACCAAGAATTTTCAAAGATTATGAAGAGTGGTTCAAAAATTTCTTCTGCTATCTCCTTCAGTACTCTGGGGTGTAATTCATCTGGACCTGGAGACTTGAATTCATTTAGGTTAGCTAAGTGTTTCCTCACTATATTTCTGTTTATATATATCCTGGATTCTTCTATTCCCTCAATAGGACAGTGAAGAACAGTTGATGTTACATTTCCTTTCTGAGAGAAAACAGATGCAAAATAGGAATTTAAAAGTTTGGCCTTCTCAACATCCTGCCTTACCATTTCATCATTTTCATCCTGTAAAAATCCAATAGCATCTTTGACTTTTCTTTTGCTTTTGACATATCCCCAAAATCCTTTTTTATTGCTTTTGACATCTCTTGCAAGCCTCAATTCATTGTCAGCTTTAGCTAATCTGATTTGTGCCCTGCAGTTTCTGCAGACAGCATTATGTTCTTCTTTAGATATGCCTCCCTCTTTCCATTTGATAAACATTTCTTTCTTTCTTTTTAGCATGTGTTTAAGTTCTGTGTTCATCCATCCTGGTTTCCGTAAATGCTTCCTATTCTTCCCTCTTTTCAGAATTGTTAATGATTGTGCATTGAGAATTTCATTTTTCAATATTTCCCATCCTTCCTGGACATTTTTGTCCTTAAGGATATCCAGCCATTGGATCCCTCCAAGTCTCTGTCTGAGTCCCTTAAAATCTGCCTTTCTGAAATCTAACCTTGACATCTGAGTCTTCCCAGGTCTTTCTCCTCTAGTTATCCAAAATTTTAAAATAGCATGGTAGCTACCTCCTAATGTCCCAGCCACTCTTACCTCCTCAACCATTTCCTCCCTGTTTATAAGAATTAGATCCAAGGTAGCAGATCCCCTTGTTTTCTCCCCTACCTTTTGGAAGATAAAGTTGTCAGCAAGAGAGGATAAGAATTTCCTTGACCTGTTAGTTTTGTCTGAGATTCCCAACAAATGTCTGTATAGTTGAAATCTCCCATGACAACTCTGTCATATTTTTTGGAGAACTTGGCATATGCATCAAAGAGAGCTCATCCATATCTTCAGCTTGCACAGGCGGCCTGTAGTAAATGCCTACAATGCTATCCATTCCATTGTTCTGTCCTTGTATTCTTACCCAAACAGTTTTCACAGAACTCCCAGTCTCTGAAGCTTCAATCTCTGTGTAGATATACGCTTTTTTAACATACAATGCGACACCTCCTCCTCCTTCTAGCCTTGTATTCCAATCATGTGTATCGTCCCACCAAGTTTCAGTGATTCCAATGACATCATATTTCTTTTCCTGCGTTAGTAGTTCCAATTCTCCTTGTTTGTTGCCCATGCTTTGTGCATTCGTATAGAAACACTTTAGTTTGTGATTGGTTTCTCTTTCTCCAATATTTTTATTATTTAGATTTTTTTTCTTTGTTTTTTCCTTCCACTTCTAATAGCAGAATTCTCAATAGTATTTGTCAGGTGTATGGCTTTTTTTCTGGCCTTTTGCTTCCCTTCCCACATTGTTCTAATTTAAAGCTCTCCTTATGGGTGTAGCAAGGCAACTTCCAAATACATGTTTTCTAGTCTTTGTAAGGTGCATCCCATCTCTAGCAAGTAGTCCATCGTATAAGTAATTCACTCCGTGATCCAGAAATCCAAGTCCTTGCTGACGGCACCATCGATGTAGCCAGTTTTTCATCTGCAGCATCTTATTCCACCTCCTTTTTCCATGGCCATCCACTGGGAGGATGGAAGAGAAGACAACCTGCGCTCCCAGTTCTTTCACTATCTTACCAAAGTTTTCAAAGTCACTGCAGATGGTTTCCATGTTGTTTCTCGCTGTGTCATTTGACCACACATGAATTAGCAGGAATGGGTAGCCAATGACATCTGTAGATCTGAAGAGTCCTGATATCCTGTCAGACACATCTTTAATTTTTGCACCTGGAAGACAGCACATTTCTCTTGAGGTTATATCCAGTCTGCAGATAGCGGCCTCTGTTCCTCTCAACAGGAAATCCCCCATAACCACAACTCTCCGTTTCTTCTTCACAACATTTTTCTTTCTCCATCCAGGAGGACTCTGAAGGCGTACAAGGTTGTTGTTTGTGGGCAAAGTCTTATCCTGCTGTATTCATTGTTCTCCTGCATAAGAGCCTGGTACTGGTTCCTGAGCAGTATGGGTGCTGACTGCCTCCCGATCCTCCTGCTTCTCTGGGTCACATGCCTCCATTCCTCTGTTTCTCAGGTGCACTTCGAATTTCTTCTTTCTGTTACATGAAGAGATAATTCTGCTTTGTCTATGAACTCTTCACCTTCCTTAATTATTTTCAATGTAGCTAACCTCTCTTCGAGATTTTGCTACTTTTCCTCCAACAGGGACACAAGCTTGCATTTCTAGCATGTGAAGTTTGGCTTTTCCACTGGTAAGTCTGTGAACATGTAGCAATAAATGCAGCTCACCAAATGGCTCCTGGCTTCTTCCATGTTCTTATTGTTAAAGAGATTTCAAAGCGGTGAAAAATGTGGCAAAATTCGCTGAGACTCTTCGCTTATCCCAGAAGGCACTGGGATTATGCAAATTCTCTTCTCAGGACTCTTCCCCTGGTTTACCATTTCCTCCTTTCGGCTGCAACGGCCTAAATCCAGTGTTCTTTGAGCTTGCAGAGACTCTTCACTTATCCCAGAAGGCACTGGGAATATGCAAATTCTCTCCTCAGGACTCTACCCCTGGTTTACCGATTTCCTCCTTTCAGCTGCAACGGCCTAAATCCAGTGTGCTTTGACCTTGTAGAGACTCTTCACTTATCCCAGAAGGAACTGGGAATATGCAAATTCTCTACTCAGGACTCTTCCCCTTGTTTACTGATTTCCTCCTTTCAGCTTCAACGGCCAAAATCCAGTGTTTTTTGAGCTTGCAGAGACTCTGCATTGTCCAAAATCAAGTGTTCTTTGAGCTTGCAGAGACTCTTCACTTATCCCAGAAGGCACTGGGAATATGCAAATTCTCTCCTCAGGATCCTTCCCCTGTTTTACCAATTTCCTCCTTTCAGCTGCAATGGCCAAATTCCAGTGTTCTTTGAGCTTGCGGAGACTCTGCAACTTCCAAAATCCAGTGTTCTTTTAACTTGCAGAGACTCATCACTTATCCCAGGAGGCACTGGGAATATGCAAATTGTCTCCTCAGGACTCTTCCCCTGGTTTACAGATTTCCTCCTTTCAGCTGCAATGGCCAAAATCCAGTGTTCTTTGAGCTTGCGGAGACTCATCACTTATCCCAGAAGGCACTGGAAATATGCAAATTGTCTCCTCAGGACTCTTCCCCTGGTTTATCAATTTCCTCCTTTCAGCTGCAATAGCCAAAATCCAGTGTTCTTTGAGCTTGAGGAGACGCTTCACTTATCCCAGAAGGCACTGGGAATATGAAAATTCTCACCTCAGCATTCTTCCCTTGGTTTAACGATTTCTTCCTTTCAGCTGCAACGGCCAAAATCCAGTGTTTTTTGAGCTTGCAGAGACTCTGTAACGGCCAAAATCCAGTGTTCTTTGAGCTTACAGAGACTCATCATTTATCCCAGAAGGCACTGGGAATATGCAAATTGTCTCCTCAGGACTCTTCCCCTGGTTTACCGATTTCCTCCTTTCAGCTGCAATGCCCAAAATCCAGTGTTCTTTGAGCTTGCGGAGACTCTTCACTTATCCCAGAAGGCACTGGGAATATGCTAATTCTCTTATCAGGACTCTTCCCCTGGTCTTATTTACATTTTACTATGTTTGCCCAATAAAAAAGAAGTAAACTTTTTTTCACGTTACAATCACAAACTAAAATATTTTTTATTGGGATTTTATATGATATATCAACACAAAGTAGGAAGTATTTCTGAAGTGCAAAGGAAATAATACATGATTTTCTAATTATTTTTATAATCTAAATCTGAAAAATTGTGACATGCATTTGTATTCCACCCCCTTAGTTAATATTTTGCAAGACCACCTTTGATTTCAAATACTGCTTCAAGTTTTTTTTTCCCTTTCACACTTGCACATGTAGAGGCAGAAGTTTTGGCCTATTCTTTGCAAACTACCTTATTTTTAGCTTTATAAGATGCATTTTTTTCCTCACAAAATAAGAAGAAAAACTCAGTATGTCTTATAAAGCGAACACACACATTTACGTGAAAACGTAAACCGTGATATCACTCACAGCGGCCCAGAGAGAGCTTGTGGCTGACGGGCTGTGCAAGGTAAAGGTCATGTGAACTGGTAGGAGATGAATCATAGTGGCAGGAATGGAGGGCTGTAAATTGTGGCAGCTGGAGCGGAGGGCTGTGAATCATTGCGGCAGGAGTGGCAGGCTATGAATCTTGGTGGTGTGTGGAGGGAAGTCACAGAGCCACTGTTAATCCTTCTTTTAGTGCAACCAGGGACCTCCTTTAAGGCTAAGTGCACACGATCAGGAATAATTGCGTTTTTTTCGCGGTTTTTTCCGCTATTTTCCGCGGTTAAACCGCGAACAAAACGCAAGCATTAAGCATTCTATACGTTTTAATTGATTCCGCATGTTTTGTACACATGTTGCGTTTTTTTCCGCGAAAAAAACGCTTAGCGGAAAAAAAAGCAACATGTTCATTAATTTAGCATAACCGCGGTGATTCCGCCGCCATAGGAATGCATTGAACCGCTTACTTTCCGCATGTGGCTATGCCCACTATGCGCAATGTAAGCGGTTCATGTGCGGATGGTACCCAGGGTCTGGAGCAGAGGAGACTCTCCTCCAGGCCCTGGGTACCATATCCCTGGTAAAACAATAATTAAAATAAAAAATAATGATATTTCTCACCTTCCGGCGGCCCCCGCAGCCTTCCCGCGGCCCCCGCAGCCTTCCCGCCTTCAGCGACGCTCCCGGCAACTTCCGGTCCCAAGAGTCCTTTGCGAGAATCACCCAGATGGCGTAGCGGTCTCGCGAGATGCTACTCATCGGTGTGATTTGTCGCAAAGCACTCCTGGGACCGCGAGTTGCCGGGAGCGTCGCTGAGAGGCGGGAAGGCTGCCGGAAGGTGAGAATATCATTATTTATTTTTTTTTATTATTTTTACATTAGATCTTTTTACTATTGATGCGGCATAGGCGGCATCAATAGTAAAAAGTTGGTCACACGTGTCAAACACTATGTGTGACTCGTGTGACCAACCTGTCAATCAGTTTTCCAAGCGATGCTACAGATCGCTAGGAAAACGCTAGCATTCTGCAAGCTAATTACGCTTGCAAAACGCTATTATTCTGGCGGGAATCAGCATAAAAAAACGTGCGTATTTCCTGCGGGAGAAGTGCGGGATTGCCGCGGAAATTTCCGCGGCAATTCCGCAACGTGTGAACTTAGCCTAAGGTATAGGAGAGAGGTGGTGGATGGAACTGCTGCTGAGCTGCCTTCACCAATCAGTGGTGTCTGACAATAATTTTTGGAAATGTGGAAAGACTTCATTGTGTCTCTCCATCTGCTGGGTTGGCTGTAGTGAATGATATATCGTTCTCCATTATGCTATTTGTACTTAGCACAGTTAAAGTGTTTTTTTACCTCACATATTATGTCGCTTTCTGAGATGTCTGTCATAGTACATGTCACTTTTTTACAACAACTGCTGCTATATAAAACATTGCTTTAAATAGGTGTTTACCTATTTTTTATGCACTTTATACTCAACAATACTTGCATGTATTTATTATTAATTTCCTTTCACTGTGTTTTTCGATTTCTGTACAGTATGTGCTGCTTTCTCCATTATTATGTCGTTATTATGTTTTTAAAATTGTATTGTTAATAAAAATAATTAATTTTAACTCACTTAGTTTTTGGAGGAACTTTGTTCTCTATAGTGGTCTTCTGTTATCAAGATCCTCTGTGATATTGCTTAGGGCACAATAGGCTCTCAGTCATTAAAGGGAATCCGTCACCCCATTTTTCATATATAAGCTGCGGCCACCACCATCAGGGGCTTATCTACAGCATTCTGTATTGCTTTAGATAAGCCCCCAATGTCACCTGAAAGATAAGAAAAATTAGTTATATTCTACTCACCCGGGGAGCGGTCCAATGCGGTCCGGTCCGATGGGCGTCGCGGTCCGGGTCCGGCACCCCCATCTTCTAGCAATGACGTCCTCCTCCTTGCTTTTGTCGTGCTTCTGCGAAGGTTTACTTTATCTGCCCTGTTGTGGGCTCAGCCACGTTTAGTCGCTGGTGCTGACAGGGTCGTTACAGAATGGATGGATGAGGAAGGGATGGATGTTTGATGGAGGAGGCATGACGAAAGGATGGATGAGGGAGGGAAATAGGGATCATGGAGAGATGGATGAGTGAGAGAGGGATGGATGAAGGAGGGAGTTATAGATGAGGGAGGGATTAGCTAGGGATGGCTGGATGGTTCAGGGAGGGATAGATGAATGGATGAGGGATGGGTGGATAGATGCAAGAGGGATGGATGGATGAGTGAGGAAGTGATGAGAGAGGGGTGGATGGATGAGGGAAGGAGGGATAAGGGAGGGCTGAATGGATTGATGGAGGAGGGAGGGATGGATGCATACATGTGGAAGGGATGAATGGATGAGGGAGGGAGGGATGATGAAGGGATGGATGAGATAGGGAAAGAGGGATGAAGGAAGGATGGATGAGGGAGAGATGGATGGACTCATTTTTGATAACCAGCAAAGGAAAAGTAGACAGCTGGGGCTGCAACATTTTTTTCATTTATTTACTACCAGTCTACCAATATAAATACATGGAAAAAAATGTGGGGACAATGACTAAAGTCTTGTGTGGAGGAGAAGAGGGGAAATATCTGATTTCCTGGAACATATTTTGCAGAATTTTCTTTCATAAATCAGCTTGCAAAATGAGGCAAAGTAGAATCAAAACAGAAGATTATATTAAGAGAGAGATTATTTTTTGCATTTAACCATCTAGCGTTCATTATAGTCTGTCTATTTTGGTTATGATAATTTTTATTAACAATAATATCACTTTACGCACTCAGAATTCAACCTAAATACTTTCAATAATTACATGTCATATTATTTATTATGTATTATTAAAATACTACATCTTTATTGCGCAACTGAAATCATAATATATTTTTTCATTTTATTTTCCAACTTACTTATTCTAAACTTCTACTGCTAACTGTTAATACATATTCCAGTAAAGAAGGCCAGCAGGTTTGACACGCTGCATAGATGAGAAAACGTTACACATTTCACATGGTTTGTCTTTATTGTTGTATACAGATTACCTTATCTATTATTATATGTGCTATTTTATATTGACATATTTTGTGCTAAACATATACATGTATTGAAGAGCTATTTAAATAGTATACATTGGCTGTGTGTGGGGTAGCTTATGGCTTTGTCATGAGCCAATAGGGTTTAGCAATTGTCACAATAATGACTTTTAATGGTTTTTAATGGGTTTTCATTTGTATGTACCTAATAAAATATTTTGTATTTTGTTGTGATCCCTGTTTTGGTCAGTAGCTTTTCTTTGTATTACATGCTTCAGGTGGGTCACAGCTATTGTGCCTCTGCCATCATGGAAGTTTTGGGCAATTAATTTTAACTTCTCGATTTACTACCTAATAACATTTTTTTGTCTAAATTCACAATTATTTATTTGAATAGTTTTACAAACTCTTCTTTTGAATACATGAGTTTCTTCACTAAGTGCCTTCATTAGTCTTAGATTTTCTTTATTTTAAGTATACTGTATACTGTAAAGTGGCCTAATGACGTCACATTCCCATTGATTACAGATCTTTCTCTACTTGTATTTTCTCCTTCCATGATCAATATCATTTTTAATTCCTATCAAGTTCCTTCCATCTTTTCCCTTAGAAATAGAAATTAGTAAGTACATAATGATAAAAGGTCAATCTCAGTCACTATTTCTACTGAGATCTTCAAAGCTTTTCTTTATTTTGTCTCTTTTCTTCAACTAAATCTGTCTCATGTTACATACGATCCTAACCTTTTTAGATTCCAACGTCCTTTTCTATGTCTCTCCACTTGAACGGTACATCAAATAGACATATTATCTAAACTAATGCCATTAAATGTGAATTCTTTTCCAAATAAAACTCACTTGTATACCTTTTATAGATTTACTGTGACTCAGTGTTCTTATTTGTAAATGTGTGCAGTATAAAAATAACGACATTTTATGTTTTTGTTAATTTTATTATTATTAAAATTACAATATACGAGTTGCTTTTCAACACCTTGGGAATTATTGAAATTACACTAGGCTATCTATCTTAAAGAAGTTTTTAATTATTACCTTTTTTATTCAATAAAGGGTATCAATATATTCACCTAGTGCTGCTTTCTCCGGTTTCCAGAGCTGTTCTTCTCCTCTTCTGAGTGACATGACTGCAACTGCGACTAGCCAGCTCACTATATGCTCTCTGTGTGAACAGGAAGTCTCTTTTACAATATAAGTCTATGGAGCCTCATTCTGACGCTCCATTGTTTTACATTGCAAAAGTCACTTTTGCACCACCCTGTGCTGCAGAGCGGTGATATCACTCAAAAGAGGAGAAAAACGGCGCTGGACACTGGAGAGAGAAGCAGTAGGTGAGTAAATTAATACACTCACACTACATAACATGCATAAATAAGCGCATTTAATAAATAAAGAACTTAATGGGGGTGTTTCTTTAACTGAGATGGCAAGCCCTATATCCCATTGGGTATATGCACCAACAATACTTCTGTATTCCTTTTTATCAGTGTATTGTATGAGCGTAAAATTACTCCTATTTATTATTCGTTTCCAATACTTAAAAAAAATCTGAATATTCAGCCCTTAAGCCATAATATTGTAAATTGTGCTGTTTTGGAGAAATTAATATTCAAACACATCTTTTATTTATGCAGATTTTTTAATATACACATTATTAAAAATATGAGGAATAAAAAAAATTACTTCTCTTATGACAAAATGACCAACATATTAAAATCATACCACTTATAGCACAATTTTGGAGAATAAGAAAGGAATTCATGAAACTTCATTTCATGAGTTTACGATGAATTGTATAGCATTAATAATATAAAAAATTGAAATAATATTTATTTCTATAATCCTGTCATATTCTGCAGAACTTTTCAATTCAGAGGGCACATCTTCAAACAATATTAGACATTATAGACTAACAAATACTTGTAGTTCAACAAATTCAGAAAGAAGAATAAGGGCGCCAACTGGAAAAGCTTACAATCTATAATCAGCTAGGGGGTGACATAAAAGGTGAAATGATGCTTGTATTACATGGTACAACTTTTACAATAAATGAGAGTATTCTGAAATGCTTTTGCTCCTGTTCAATTGTTTGACAGGTTTTTCCCTATGTAAACACATGGAGAGGCCTGTCTAATCTCTCCTGATAATCCTTGGCTGATTCTTCAAGCTGGAGCATTTCAGGAAAAACATACCTGGCTGCAAATGTACACCCAGGATCTGATTCATGCTGTCCATAGTTTGTGCAGCATGAAAAAAGTGACAGGTTTCAGTTACTGATGCATGTAGTCACCTGCTTGTATATGTACCGCCATATATACACATAAACATTATGTCATGTATTGTGGTCAGTATAATAATGTACAGTACAGACCAAAAGTTTGGACACACTTTCTCATTCAACGATTTTTCTGTATTTTCATGACTGTGAAAATTGTAGAATCTCACTGAAGGCATCAAAGCTATGAATTAACACATGTGTAATTATACATTACACTTTACAAAAAAGTGTGAAACAACTGAAAATATGTCTTATATTCTAGGTTCTTCAAAGTAGCCACCTTTTGCTTTGATTACTGCTTTGCACACAGAAAAGGAGAATGGATAGACTCTAGATGCCCGGTTTCCACCGTGAAGCATGGAGGAGGTGGTGTGATGGTGTGGGGGTGCTTTGCTGGTGACACTAATGGGGATTTATTCAAAACTGAAGACATACTGAACCAGCATGGCTACCACAGCATCTTGCAGCAGCATGCTATTCCGTCCGGTTTGCGTTTAGTTATACCATCATTTATTTTTCAACAGGGAAATGACCCCAAACACACCTCCAGACTGTGCAAAGGGCTATTTGACCAAGAAGGAGAGTGTTGGGGTGCTACACCAGATGACCTGGCCTCCACAGTCACCAGACCTGAACCCAATCGAGATGGTTTGGGGTGAGCTGGACCGCTCACCAGTTCAATTTTGAATAATGCCCAACAGTGTCACCAGCAAAGCACCCCCACACCATCACACCACCTCCTCCATGCTTCACGGTGGGAACCAGGCATGTAGAGTCCATCCGTTCACCTTTTCTGCGTGCAAAGCAGTAATCAAAGCAAAAGGTGGCTACTTTGAAGAACCTAGAATATAAGACATATTTTCAGTTGTTTCACACTTTTTTGTAAAGTGTAATGTATAATTCCTCATGTGTTAATTCATAGATACTGTATTGTACATAAAGTGAAATTCATTTCAGGAGAATTTGCAGCAGTATTGCTGTGTCTGCCTTCAGCTCCTCGCTTCTAATCACCCTACCCTCTCCATAGACCTTTACAAGCACTAAATGCCAACTCCTATCTTATTAATGGAAACTTCCGTATTAATTGAATATATTGAATTCAGATTTTACCTGTCAATTGAGAATATTGAGAATGAAAGATTAGTCTTTATGGGGGGAATTTATCTCTGCATCTACTCCGCACCTAAACACCTTACGTAGGGGTTCCTGGGTGTGTGCATGTAGTTGCATTTGGTTACAGAAACCTTCAGTTTTAACTGTGACACAACTTGTGCAGCACTGAACCGCTTTAACCTGATTATGAAGAAAAAAGAAAGATTTTCAAAAATAACATCTTGTTTACTGAGGTTGAAACATATAAACAAGAGGAAGCCTGAACAATGCTCAGCTGTCTCTTCTGCACAATACAGAGGTACATTTGTAGTGGTTACATAACTTTTGAAGAATGTTACCGATACACAACAGGCTACACTGGGGGCTTCCATCTTCCCATTACAGGGACACATGGGTCAATGTGTTACTCTGTACCCATTGCACCCTTACTGCACTCTATGAACAGTGTTAGGGAGAGCTCACTAGCTACCACCTTATGGACATACCCAAGCCTTGCTGATCCTGTATTCTTTCAATATGAACCTCCAGGTCTGGCTAACACTGAGACTTTCTTAGAATCTTTCTGCATAGGTTCTTCAACTTGCCTGACTGCAAGATTACTTACTGAGTAATTTGCTCCCTTGCTCGTCTGCTACTTAACACATACCTAGTGTCTGCCTGGGGTGCCAAGGGCCCACCAGTAACGTTAACTTTGGGGGGCGGGCACTTTCACCTGACTACAATTATTACACTACCCTCGTTCACTCTATATAATAATAAACCAGGTAGTTTGGTTAATGAATGATGAGATGCTGCTTTTTTCTGTAGAGAATGAATCAAGTGAATTATGCCAAATACTGCCCATACAGTGGGGTTGGGGGCACAGATATGCACAGGGGCCCACCGGACAATTCCCCTGTTACCCTATGGGCCAGTCCGAGCCTGCACAAACCCAATAATGACAGAATGTCTCTGAGTGTGTTATTTCTGTTCTCCAGCTCTCTCAACTCCTTATAAAACTAGGAACTAAACTACTTGTGCCCATTACTCGACCCCAACTCTGAGCTATCACATTTAACCCTGTCACTCCTGACTAACAGGAACCACAGTGTTCATGATGGTCAAGCATGCAATAAAATACAATTTACATACAAACAAAAGAGGTGTTCAGAGGGGTGTTAAGCCATCTTCTCTATCTTTGCAAGTCCATGAGGAGAAAGAAGCAGGTTTTTCTGATAAGATATGTTATAAAGTGCCTTATTTTCATGTGTCCTACTGATTTCTGAACTAAAAATTAAAATGTCAGTTACTTTTTAATGTAATGCTACTGGCACTGAGAAATTGCCAGTGGTGCTCAAATAAAGGGAGTAAGACAGAGGCATAAAAAGTGCTTGAGTGCAAGGCTGCATGGAAAGTTATAACTTGCTTCCAGCTGTAGGTAATTACCAAATGCAGTTTTCTTCTACTAAATGCAGTAAAATGTTTCTTCAGGCTCCACTATATACACAACTCGTTATTTAATAAAAACACATGTTGTAAAATGCTACATGTCCCTGTGCATCAATTAAGTTGTCATGATCTAATAATTTGTATAAAGAGTCATTAGTATTTTTCAATATTATCTCTAAGCCTTATAGATCTCTTCCTCACTTTACTGAATTATTGATTTGTTTTATTTGTTTTTTAAAGTAAATGAAAACAATGTCGCCCTTAACAAAATGAATCATGCTGGAAGCATAAACTGAAAAACCATCAAGAAAATGTTCTATTCCTCGGAGACAAATATTGATTGCAAAATCTCAAATTCTGGAAAGAAATACTACTAATTAAAATAATTTCTTCCAAGACCTTATGATAATGAATAGGGCTCATAAATATTGATTTCTGTTCTAGGAGAAACAAATGTAAATCATGTTGAATGACAAGTATGCAAAATATTGTAGAACATTTAATCAATCAAGGATAAATATAAATATTCTGAAAATTTCCATACAGAATTCTGCTTGACAAAAAAAATTAAGAATTGTTTTTGATTAAGTCTCAGTGTGTAAACTGGTATACCAAATAGGAATTAGCTAAACACTGCAAGGATTCAATTAGTAAATAGGTTTGTTACTTGGCTGACAAAGCTATATATGCAATGGATCCAAGGTGCTCTGTACCATGTATAATAATGTTTTATATCTATGATAAAAAAAAATAATTACTATATTCTAAAGACAACACAATATTAGGGCCAGACTGGGATTAAAAATTATCGCTGGCACATAAACCACAGGCCTCATATACAAAATTGCTCAAGCTCTTCTCATGTCAAGGAAAAATAGCCAAAGCACGTTTTGCTTTACTTGGTCATGTCCCTCACCACTCACACTCTATTTAATATATAAGAACAGCGTCAAAAGTCTTAGTTTCACAGTCTGTGTACAGACTTTAATGGTAATTTGTCACGTGAAAAAACACTATTAATCTGCAGATGTGGAGTTTATTTGCAAGTTAATGGTGTTCTAAACCCCACTGCCAGGAAGAAATCATTTCTTTTCTTCTCTGCAGTGTTCAACATTCAGTAATAGGAGCAGCGCCAACATGGTTTCAGCCGCCGATCAGAGTATAGAGAGCAGCACTGACTAACAGCAGGCTCATCAGCAGGCTCATCATTAGGACCAACTCTCAGTCAGTGCAGGAGGAGTGGTTACAGACGCCACTCTCTTACACAGAGTGGTGACCGAAGCAGTGCCAGTGCCACTTCTGTGACTGAAACACGAATACTGCTAGGGAGAGTTTAGTTAATTTCCTGCTGGCAGTGGGGCTCCATGTGCTGGTTCTGGGCAGGTTCAGAGTTAAAGGGAAGAAAGAAACATACCAAAAAGGGATTAATATTAAATAAACAAATATTAATTAGTTATATAAGCAAAAAAGACAGATAACACATAACATTAAAATCCAAAAATGGGAATCATCAAAACATAATTCCTCACCTGCTCACGGTAAAGCTAATGTTAAAATCGCCAATACCTCCTATGGATAACACAGGTCTGCAACTAAAAAGTTGTTTGATTATTTTCATATCATTTCCATGTATTTTGGTGTTTTGATAGCAAAAATGTTTTAAAAAAAATACTAAAAGTCAGGACTTGCCAAAAACCTATGGGTTCTTCTGCAAACTCTGAGTCATCAATAGGAACTGTGTGATTGGCTGTTGGCAGTCAGGTGGTTAGTTGCATAATGAATGGTCCTTATGCTTTCAGGAACTTGCATTGGAATTTCATCATCCGCTTTTTCCCAAATTAGCATTATGGCTTTGTGGAAGTGTCTTAATTCGCCTGACCGTTTCTGTTTCATTTGTGGTGAATATACACACGGTCAAAATTGTTGGCACCCCTCATTTAATGACAGAAAACCCCACAATGGTCACAGAAATAACTTGAATCTGACAGAAGTAATAATAGATCAATAAAAAATCTATGAAAATGAACAAATGAAAGTCAGACATTGCTTTTCAACCATGCTTCCACAGAATTAAAAAAAAATAAAACTTGTGAAATAGGCCTGGACAGAAATGATGGTACCCCTGAAAATAATGTGACATAAAGGACATGTGAAATCAAGGTGTGTCCACTAATTAGCATTATAGGTGTCTACAATCTTGGAATCAGTGAGTGGGCTTGTATAGGGGGCTACAGGTACTCACTGTGCTGTTTGGTGAGATGGTGTGTATCACACTCAACATGGACAAGAAGAAGTGAAGGAAAATGTGTCAGGAGATTAGAAACAAGGTTATAGACAAACATGTTACACGTTAATAGTAATAAGACCATCTTCAAGCAGCTTGATTTTCCTGTGACAACAGTTGCACATATTATTCAGAAATTTAAACTCCTGGGACTGTAGACAACCTCCCTGGACGTGGCCACAGGAGGAAAATTGATGAAAAATCAAAGAGATGGATAATATGAATGATAACAAATCAGCCCAGAAAAACTTCTAAACAGCTTAAGGTGCACTTCAAGCTCAAGGCAAATCAGTGTCATATCGCACCATCCATCATTGTATGAGCCAATGTGGACTTCATGGGAGATGACCAATGAGGACACCATTGTTGAAAAAAAATCATAAAAAAGCCAACCTGGAATTTGCCAAACTACATGTTGACAAGCCACAAAGCTTTTGGGAGAATGTCCTGTGGACAGATGAGACAGATGAGACAAAAATGGAACTTTTTGGCAAGGCACATCAGCTCTATGTTCACAGATGGAAAAATGAAGCATATCAAGAAAAGAACACTGTCACTACTGTGAAACATGGTGGGAGCTCTGTTATGTTCCCGGGCTGCTTTGCTGCATCTGGCACAAGGTGTCTAGAATTTGTATAGGGTAAAATGAAATCTCAAGAGAATCAAGGGATTCTAGAGAGAAATGTGCTGCCCAGTGTCAGAAAGTTTGGTCTCAGTCGCACTTCATGGGTCTTGCAACAGGATAATGACCTAAAAAACACAGCTAAAAACACCCACAAATGGCTAAGAAGAAAACATTGGACTATTCTGAAGTGGCCTTCTATGAGCCCTGACCTAAATCCTATTGAGCATCTTTGGAAAGAGCTGAAACATGCCATCTGGAAAAGGCAACCTTCAAACATGAAAGAACTGGAGCAGTTTGCTCTTGAGGAGTGGGCCAAAATACCTAACGAGAGGTGCAGAAGTCTCACTGACAGTTACAGGAATCGTTTGATTGCAGTTATAGCCTCAAAAGGTTGTGCAACAAAATTTTAAGTTAAGGGTACAATCATTTCTGTCCAGGGCTATTTCATGAGTTTTATTTTTTTTAAATTCTGTTTAAGTTGGTTGAAATGCAATGTCTGACTTTCATTTGTTCATTTTCATAGATTTTTTATTTATTATTACTTTTGTCAGATTTAAGTTATTTCTGTGACCATTTTGGGTTTTTCTGTCATTAAACAAGGGATACCAACAATTTTGATCATGTGTGTACAATGTTGAATCAACAGCTTAATATTACAGACTTTGTGAAAAAACTATACTTTGCATACTTCAGACTAAAACTTGGAGATCAAGATAAAGTTTGGGCGCCTCATAAAGTGTGCAAATGGTGTGTTGAGGCCCTCCGAAATTGGTTTAATGGTAAGAAAAAAGATTTCTATTATGGGATTCCCATAATATGGCGAGAGCAAAAGAACCACAGTGACGAATGTTCCTTTTGTTCATGCAATGTGAAAGGGTATAATTCCAAAAGGAAGCATTCCATTTCATATCCCAATCTATCCTCAGCAATTTGTCCTGTCACCCATGGCACAGATATACCAGTACCCAAGACCCCCTTGGAAGAGATACCTAGCTCCAATGAAGGTGGAATCATACCTGAACCAGATGACGAATGAAGTTCTGACTTTGAAGATGATACAAGACCAAAATTTTTTTCCCAGGAGGATATGAAGGATTTAGTGAGAGACTTGAATCTTCCCAAAGATGCCGCTGAGTTTCTTGGATCAAGGCTCAAAAGCAGAAATTTAATGTAACCAGGAGTTTCTTTTTCATGCTTCAGACAGGAGAGCAGTTTGTTCCTTACTTTGCCCAGGAAGAAAAGTTGGTTTATTGCATAGATGTCGAAGGTTTGATGGATCAATTCAAAATCCAATATTATTCAGTTTAATGACATCATTTACAGATTGTTCAAAAAGAAGTCTCAAAGCAGTTTTAATCCACAATGGCATTTTTTACGCTTCCTTTCCTGTAGGTCATTCCATACACTTGAAGGAAACCTACGAGAACTTCGAATTTGTTCTTCAAAACGTAACTATGAAGACCACGGTTGGCAAGTGTGTGGAGAATTGAAGGTCTTATGCATGCTGCTTGGGCAACAAGCTGGGTATACCAAATACCCTTGCTTTCTGTGTCTGTGGGAGAGTCGAGAATGACAAAATCACTGGACCAAGAACAGTTGGCAGCCGAAGCTGCTCATAGTCAGTGAAAAAAATGTCTTCCGAGAAACTTTGGTACCTCCCTATAACATTCTTCTACCACCTCTCCACATAAAATTGGGCTTGATGAAGCAATTCGTAAATCACTTTCAAGAGATGGTGAATGCTTCAAATACTTGGTCAACAAGTTTCCAAGCCTCTCGAGGCAAAATTGAAGGAAGGTGTGTTCATTGGACCTGACATTAGAAGGCTTATCAGTGTGTGCACACGTTGCGGATTTGCTGTGGATCCGCAACGGAATTGCCGCTGCGGATCCGCTGCAGATCCGCAAGCCATTTACAGTACAATGTAAATCAATGGGAAAAAAAACGCTGTGCACATGCTGTGTAAAATACCATGTGGAAGCGCAGCGGTTTATTTTCCGCAGTATGTCAATTTTTTCTGCGGATTTACAGCGGTTTTACACCTATTCCATTATAGAAATCTGCACAAAAACCTAAAAAAATCCACAGTAAATCCTCACTAAATCCGCAGGTAAAATGCAAGTCATTTTACCTGCGGATTTAGCAAAATCCGCGTGGAAAAATCAGCAGCAGAATAAGCAACGTGTGCACATAGCCTATAGCTGATAAAGAGTTTGTCAATACCATGACTGATCCTCAAAAAGAAGGGTGGATTGCATTTAAAGAGGTCATAGAGAAATTTTTAGGAAATAAAAAAGGTTCTGACTATAAAAAGATCGTCGGACAAATGCTGAAAGCATTTCAAGCTTTAGGTTACCTGATGAACTTGAAAGTGCATTTCCTCCATTCCAACCTTGACTACTTTCCTTAAAATTTGTGAGCTGTGAGTGAAGAGCAAGGTGAACGATTCCACCAGGACATTAAAGAGATGGAAAGAAGATACCAGGGAAAATGGAGCATTACAATGATGGCAGATTTCTGTTGGATGCTTTAGAAAGACATTCCAGATTCTACTCACAAGTGTAAATGTACCAAGAGGAGCCTCACAGGGGAAAAAAAACGGATTACTTACCAGTAATTGTCTTTTATGTATCATGCTACAGCACCCACCGAGAGAAGGAATCTGCCCCTAGGAACAGGAAACCTACAGAAATAAAAGGGGTGGTCCCCCCCTCTCCTCAGTTGGATTACAGGGAATAAGAGGAAATGCCAAACCAGCTTTAATAAATGGCCACAGCAACATTTAATGTGCCTAACATCTATATCTATCCACATATATAATATATATATATATATATATATTATACAGTATATACAGTATATTTATATATATTGTGAGACAGTGAGAGCGTATGTATTGAATGGGGTGTACATTTCACAGGTACTTTGCTGACTTGTATGAGGGAAATGTGTGCCTTTGTAAAACTAGTGGTGGAGAAAGGTCATTACACCATCTATTCAAGTACACGTTTGCAGCTCAAACCTGTGGCCACTCAGGTATTGATTAGGAAGCCAGAAGTAGGTGCTTGGGAGCACAGTCAGAGAGCTCATTCAGTCTGGACAAGGGGTCCAGACACAGAAGGTGTCTCCAAGAGTGTGGGAGCTGTCTTTAGCCCGGACACAGGGAGGTGTCCTGGCACAAGGAAGCAGTCTCTAAGAGTGTGAGCTATCTCAGTCTGGGTGCAGGAAGTACCCCGGACACAGGAGTAGTCACAGTGAGAATCCGTGCGAATAGCGACTGAATAGGAGGTGACCTCTCTCAAGTCTGGACATTGGAGTTGCCTTCGGACATAAAGAGGAGTGTCTGTGAAACTCCATACTGGTAACATATGTGATATGTGTTGTTTTGGGCACAGACTGGTAGAGTCTGGGTCCCGGATAGAGAGGGCCATCTATCTAAGTGTAATTTAGTGGCTAGACAAGCCCAGGTTTTCTGTTTATGATTTGTTTTTATCTGTGTGCTGTGGACTTTAATAAAACTGGTTGCGGCCAGTTTTCACCAAACTGCTGTCTGAATGAACTGTTTCCGTGCCATTCTGTCTACCCAGACAGCGATCCTAGAGCTAAACCCCCGAAAAGCTTACAATTGGCGGAGAATGCTGGGGCAGCGCAGGGCCTGGTACAGTTAGTGCTGGAGTGTGCATGCAGCACAGTGGCGAAAGACAGCATTAAAGGTGAAGTCTATTGAAATAGCAACAGAAAAAAAAAAAAAAGTGTGTGTCAGCAGAAACGTCTGTTTGGAGCAGTCTTGGAGAGACAGTGGCCCTGATAGGGTCTGCAGAGAGGAAATGTATGCACAGCAAAGCTGAACTTGTTGTGAAAATGACTGTGGAATGTGCAGCAGCAAAAGAAAAGTTTGTGGAGCAGTCTTAAAGAGACAATAGCCCTAATAGACTTTGCAAAGGAAAAAAAAAAAAAAAAAAAAGTGGTTGCACAGCAAGGCTGAATTTTCTGTGGAAAAAAAGCTGTGTAGTGTGTATGTCTTGAGTGAAGACTGCCGTTGTTGAGACAGAGAAGTCTGACAGCATGGAAGACGAGTGTGGATACAAGCATCTTGCTGTGACTCAGTGGGGTCACGAAGGCATCTTGCTGTGACTCAGTGGGGTCACGAAGGCATCTTGCTGCAACTCGGCGGGGTTGTGAAGATTGTCGTCGCACTCAAATCCAGTTTGCTGTGGCTCGGCGGGGCCACGAAGATTTTTTCAAGGGAAAGCGGTGAAGTTCTGGTGTGAACAGTGCTCCGCGATGGCTGTGAACGGAGCAGCGAATGGGTCTGACAAGTCGGACCGCATATTTGAGAAATGTCTACTGGACATGCAACTGGACATGGTGCGGGAACCATGGGCACCGTATGGAATGGCGGCAGTGGACCATTCTATGGACTCTCCGGGGGTGCCAGTGTTGTCACAGAGTGCCCGGGGAGGTGGTAAGAGATGTTGTGAACTGAGTCCTAAGACTGCTGCTGATTTTTTGTGTAAAAATTACCCTGCCGGTGTGGTTGTTAAAAAGGGGGCGGAGTCTAAAAAAGGGGCGGATTTTCACAAGAGTGTAGAGTGTGGAAAAATGAAAATTGTTACTGGTGGTGGGCTGGGACCTCCTAAAAATGACAATGTGACCGTTGATAACGGGGTAGCTCCAGTACAAGGGGTGACGTCAAAGTGGGAGGTGACCTGTTAGTCCACAACACCATGGGGAGTGACACAGACCCTGTAGCTGACTGGGACACTATGAAAGTAAAAAGTGAGTTCAGTCAGGAGAGGCTAGACGAGGGAAGAGAGTCCTCCTCTCGTCGTAGACGGCGCAAGGGCCACAAAAAGGTTGTTCCGGTAGTACTCGCTGAAAATGGAAATGAAGAGAATGTAGTACTGTCTGCCTATGCTTCAAGTGTGGATTCTCCTTTAGAGGTAGAAGAGGAGAAGGCCAGTCAGGGCCAAGAGCTGGAAACTATTCGGCTGCAGTATCAGAGTGACATGCTGCAATTATGTGAAAACCTGGAGGACGTGTCCTCAGACCAGCGAGATCTAAAAGGAGGCAACGAGGAAGTTATCCTGTGGCAGAATATGTTCTTTGCCATTAAAGAGGACCGCCGCAAAATCAAGGAAGAGGTTTTGCAGTTGAAGCGTGAGAAGGAGGCGCTGCAGGATGGAGTTTCTGGAAGTGAACAAATCCTAGAACGACTGCGCGAACAGCTCAACCAGGAGCTGTGTGACTCCAAGAAGGAGTGTGATGAACGCAGTAGGGAACTGCAACAGATGAAGAAAGAGTATGTGTATCTCCTCAGGGTCAAAGAAAAACTAGAAGAGGATAAGATGGATGCAGAGCAAATGCGCCAGGTGGTTGAGACCACTCTGCAGGACACCTGTGATGAAAATGGTGATCTGCGCAGAAAGACCCTAGGTCTGGAAGCTCAGGTGAAGGAGCTACAGATGTCCTGTGATACTCTCCAGAAGGCGGAGATGCGCCTTAAGGAAAATCTCAGACAGATGGAAGCTGAGCGGGAAAAGATGGAGGAGTCCATCAGAGAAGCTACAGACCAGGTCCAGGAGTTGGCCACTGGAGATGAGAAGTGTAAAGCAGATACTTCCTCGAGTTCGGATGATTTGGTGGATGTCGGAGCTGAGATCAAGGAGCTCAAGGAGTGGTTACAAGCCCATTGGACGCAAGAGAAGCTTCAGAGACGGGCTGCTGAGAGGCGAATGGCGGAACTAGAGGAAGAAGTTCTCGCACTTAAAAGTCGCCTGATACAGTGTCACTCGGTGAACAAGGCCTCCTTGGAGAAAGAAAAGGGCAAACACGTTGCACTCGCTCCCTTTGGCCAGAAGATAGACCTGAGGAGAGCTAAGAGTGTGGTAACGGAAGATAAATATGAAATGGAAGTGGTCCGGACGGAAATTCACGAAATTGTAGCTGTGAGTCAGCTCAGAAGAAGTGTAAAGGGGGAAGAAGCTGAAAGTCAGTTGTCCCTGAACCCTGAGCTGATTGATCGTCTGGAAACCACTGGTGAGACAGAAACGTGTCGGTACAAGTGCCTCGTAGATGTACCCGAGGACTTGAGAGAAGAATGCACCCGTGAGTCTGTGCATGAAGCGTTTAAGAAGGCCGTGGGAGCCTATAAGGTGTACTCAACCTCAGGAGCTAAACAGCTGGTGGTCTTGTCCACGACTGAAGTTACAGTGAAGAGGGTGGCAATCCTAAGTGACATGCACTGGCGATGTATTCGCACAAAGCGGTTTCTCCGGTTGAAGACAGAACAAACCGTTAGACAACTAAAGCTTATGAGAAAAGCTCACAGTCTACAGGAAGAGGTCATCCGGGTGCCTCATGTTCTGGTGAGAAAGCTGATCGGGAGAAATGGCCGAGCCATGCAGATAATGGTGAAGAAGTCTGGTGTGGTGAAAGTAAGCAGTCCACGTGATCGTCGGGACTGGATACCAGATGAAGACGGCATGGTGTCATTCTACGCTATAGGAACAGAAGAAAGTCTGGAATATGTGCGCATGCTGGTGGCGTACCGTGTGACCTACCTGCGAGAGGTAGAACAATTGAATCTCGCTAGACAGCGAGTAGATAGACAGCATCATCTGAGCAGCAGAAGATGGCAGCCGTCTAAGAATAGTGAGACCCGACAGAGAAAGGGCCCCCTAAATAACAGAACAGCTAAGGCTGAAGTTAGGGACCTTTCAAGACGTCCTGAGGGTAGTGGGCGTGGGTTTAGAGGTAGTGAGACCTCCAGTAACTCAGGTTTGAGAGGCCCACACAGACGACCCGATAGAGTACAGGACAGTACGGAGTCTAACCGGACCTTAGATACCCAGGCAAGACCTGACAAGGTTACGATTGACCACTGGGAGCGAAGGGGAGACCTGACAAGGTTACGTCCCAGAAATGTGACTGGACGAAGTCTGTGACAATGACAGACGGTAGGTCCCTAAGGAATGAGCGAATGTCATTGACTAATATTCCGGGGCTGAACAGAGCAAGGGACAAGTACATGGTCTCTGTGTGAACTGTGGGTTGAGGTGATTGGATATATTATGTGTTCAACCCCACAAGCTTAAACTTATGTGATGATCATGATGATGATGATGATAATGATGATGATGATCATAATGATGATGATGCTAATCATAATAGTGATGATACTGATAATGGTAATGACCGTGATAAAGATGAAATTCCTTTGCAGGTGATGTTGGGAGACGAGTATGGTGGTTCACCGGAACCAAGTGTCCCTGACCTATATAGAAGTATAGTGCTGAGGCAGTGTTCGGAGTTCACTGTCTCTTTTGGGTTGTTGACCAGCCCTCCGGTCTGGATGACCAGCCCTCCGGTCTGGAGAAGAGGGAGGGGATATGTGAGACAGTGAGAGCGTATGTATTGAATGGGGTGTACATTTCACAGGTACTTTGCTGACTTGTATGAGGGAAATGTGTGCCTTTGTAAAACTAGTGGTGGAGAAAGGTCATTACACCATCTATTCAAGTACACGTTTGCAGCTCAAACCTGTGGCCACTCAGGTATTGCTTAGGAAGCCAGAAGTAGGTGCTTGGGAGCACAGTCAGAGAGCTCATTCAGTCTGGACAAGGGGTCCAGACACAGAAGGTGTCTCCAAGAGTGTGGGAGCTGTCTTTAGCCCGGACACAGGGAGGTGTCCTGGCACAAGGAAGCAGTCTCTAAGAGTGTGAGCTATCTCAGTCTGGGTGCAGGAAATACCCCGGACACAGGAGTAGTCACAGTGAGAATCCGTGCGAATAGCGACTGAATAGGAGGTGACCTCTCTCAAGTCTGGACATTGGAGTTGCCTTCGGACATAAAGAGGAGTGTCTGTGAAACTCCATACTGGTAACATATGTGATATGTGTTGTTTTGGGCACAGACTGGTAGAGTCTGGGTCCCGGATAGAGAGGGCCATCTATCTAAGTGTAATTTAGTGGCTAGACAAGCCCAGGTTTTCTGTTTATGATTTGTTTTTATCTGTGTGCTGTGGACTTTAATAAAACTGGTTGCGGCCAGTTTTCACCAAACTGCTGTCTGAATGAACTGTTTCCGTGCCATTCTGTCTACCCAGACAGCGATCCTAGAGCTAAACCCCCCGAAAAGCTTACAATATATATATATATATATATATATACACATATATCCCACTACCCAGAGTGAACTACACACACTATATAAAACCAAGGGAGGGACGTGAGTTGGTGCTGTCATGGACTCCATAAAAGACAATTACCGTTAAGTAGAGTTGAGCGAAACAGGTCGGTCAGATTCAAAAGTCGCCGACTTTCGCCAAAGTCAGGTTTCGTTGGCTGAAACCCAACCATAGCATGCAGTCGGCCATGCGGTCGGCACAACGCGCGCCAAAGTCGAATTTCCCAGAATGCTTTCAGGCGCCTTTTTTGAGCCATTGAGCACGGACGTACACTGTGGGCAATGAGATGAAATGAGCAGCATCCACCACCATCTTAGTGAAGGGCATTGCAGTGATTGGCTTGCTTTGGGGGCATCATAGTGTCTATAAAAGCCCTGAGCGCCGACCTCCATTTTACTTCTGCCAATCTTAACAGTAGGGAGAGGTTGCTGATGCTGTTTATCAGTAGGGAGAGAGTTAGGGCTGGAAAGAGAAGTTTTCTGTGCTTGTGCTGATAGCAATTGTGCTGTACAGTTAGTGTGCAGTGACGGGGAGGATTTTCTTGTGTGCAGCAGCGCTGGTTATTAGGCTGCCTGATAGCTGTATTGCTGTGTGTACACTGCTGTGCAGACTGCTTTTTACACAGCACTAATACTTTTAATCTTTTTTTCTGCACTGTTGCCGACTGTTCATTTTTTCCCACACCGTACAGAGCTGTACGCTCCTCACAAACTACCGTGTACCGGCTGGTATCACGGACAAATACATGCTGACTTTCTGTGTGTGACTCCGGAAATATATATGGAGATTGCAATTTTCGCCTACACTGTATACAGCTGTACGCTTCTGAGACAGTACCGTATATCTGCTCTTTGTATTACGGTGAAATCCATCCTGAGAGAGCGTCTGTGTGTGACTCAGGAAATATATACGGAGATTTAAATTTTTCCCTACACCGTATACAGCTGTACGCTCCACATACAGTACCATATATCTGCTGGTATTTTTGGTACATTTTCCAAAACATGAGGAAGTATGGTGGAAGAGGCCACGGACGTGGGCGGGGGGGCCAGATGGTACTGATGGTGGTGGTGGTGGTGCATCTGCTGGAAGTGCCAAAAGCACAATAGCACCTAAGGCAGGAGGTGTTGAGCCTGCATCATCATCTGGCTCCCGAAGGCCTGGAAGGCTCCCTTTTCTGGGAGTAGGTAAACTGCTTTTAAAGCCGGAGCATCTGGAACAGGTTTTGGCTTACATTGCAGAAACAGCCTCCAGCTCTATCGCCTCCTCTTCTGAAGTTTCAAAAAATGCAAGCACTGAGTCGTCAGTGCAGGCTCCTGGTCAGGAACAACACCTTTCCTTGTGTACTTCACCCCCACCACAAGTGAAGGATATAGCAGGCCACACTTCAGATCCCACTATCGAACAGCTAGTGGTAAGAGTCAGCAGGCTGTGTTAAAGATGATGTCTTTGGGCGACAACAGACACACCGCGGAGGTACTGGCCGACTACTTGCAGCGAGAAACTGAGTCATGGCTGGGCAGTCAACATCTTGAGCCAGGCAAGATAGTCAGTGATAACGGCCATAATTTTGTGGCAGCCATAGCCCTGGCAAAACTCAGACACATACCTTGCCTGGTTCACACCTTGAACCTGGTGGTGCAGTGCTTCATAAATAATTATCTGGAGTTACCAGCTCTGCTCCATAAGGTGCGAAGTCTGTGCTCGCACATCCATCACTCGCCCATAGACTCCAGTCGTATGCAGAGGCTGCAGCGATCGCTCCACCTCCCCAAGCACCTCCTAATCATAGACGTGGAATCAAGGTGGAACTCCACCATGCACATAGTTGAGAGGCTGTGCGAACAGAGGAAGGCTGTAATGCATTTGTGGGAGGATACACGGGCAGGCTGTTTGAGGGCAGACATGGAGTTGTTGGGTATGCTGTGGTCAAAGCTGAAAGACCTCTGTAAAGTCCTTCAGTGTTTTGAGGAATGCACACGGCTGGTAAGCGCAGACGACGCTATCATAAGCATGAGCATCCCACTTATGCATCTGCTCATGCAAACTTTGATGCACATTAAGGATCAGGCGTCTGCAGCAGAGGAGGAGGAGGGAAGCCTTCATGACAGTCAGGCATTGTCTGTTCAAGGAACTGTCCTGGACGAGGTGGAGGAAGAAGAGGATGAAGAGGAGGAGGAGGATGAGTGGGATGATTATTTTGGGGAGGAAGATGCTTCTCAGGGGGCAAGAGAAAATGTTGACTTGCCAAGGTCAGGTACAGGGTTTGTGCGTGACTGGAGGGATGTGGATTTGGCAGAAAGTGCTCCTCCACCCACCACTGGCAGTGCATCATTGACACCTGGAACATTGGCCCATATGTATGATTATGTCTTGCGGATCCTTGAAAGGGACCACCCCATTGCCAAAATTATGAAGGATGATGACTACTGGTTGGCCAGCATCCTCGATCCATGCTATAAAGGCAAATTACAGAACTTCATGCCACAGGAGAACCTAGAGCTAATATTCGCGAACAAGCAAGCAACTCTGGTAAACCGTTTGTTAGAGGCATTCCCAGTACACAGCAGCGATGCAGGTTCTACCACGAGCCATACTGGGCCAAATGGAAGAGGTGGTCGTGGTGCACACAGCTGAAGTGGCATTGGAGACAGGGGTTTCATGACCATGCTGTGGTCTGATTTCTCGAGTAACGCTCACACGACTGGTAATGCTGAATTGATTGCAACAGACAGGAGACAACAGTTGTCAACTATGTTTCAAAATTACCTCTCCTCCCCTATCGATGTTCTCCCTCACAGTTCATTCCCCTTTGACTACTGGGCCTGTAAACTGGACACCTGGCCTGAATTGGCACAATATGCCTTACAGGAGCTCACTTGCCCTGCTGGGAGCGTGCTATCAGAAAGAGTCTTCAGTGCTGCTGGATCAATCCTGACAGAAAGAAGGACCCGGTTGTCGACCCAAAATGTAGGCGATCTCACCTTCATTAAAATGAACCATGCCTGGGTTTCAAAGTATTCTGTACCACCTTCACCTGATGACACATAAGTTGCCAGCAAAATGACTTGCTTTGTCCTCCTCTTCCTCCGACTTCTCCAATTCCTCTAATTGCAGCTGCTGAATGTCCAGCCTACACCTCAACATATGCCAGTTTTTCCACCTCCCTAAACTGGGCTGTAGGGACACCGGGGTACTGTCAGGAGCCCTGTGCCAGTTCCCGGTGCCCACGAGTGTGCCCCCCTGCTTGCTCAGGGCTCCACCACTGTGACGTCTTCCGCGTTTCCTGACAGTGACATTCATTTCAGAGAGCGTGATGATGTCACGTCTGTGCGCCCTTTGCCTGAACAGTCACAGTGCAGAGAGCTGGAAGATGGCGACGCTGAGGAGTCCAGAGTAGAGCAGTGTCCAGCGAGGAGAGGTATTTCATTTTTTTTAATGGTTGGAACAATATATGGGGAGCATTATACACTGGAAAATTATATATGGGGCCCATCATACACTGGAGCATTATAAATGGGGCCCATCATACACTAGAGCAACATATACGGGGCCCATTATACACTGGAGCAACATATATGGGTCCCATCATATACGAGAGCATCATATGGGATTCATTATTTATGGGGCATCATATAGGGCCCTTTATATATGTAGCATCATATGGAGCACATATGGGGCCTATTCTGTATGGAGCATTATATGGAGCCCATTTTGTATGGAGCAATATATAGGGCTCATTATTCTGTATAGAACAATATATAGGGCTCATCATTCTGTATAGAGCAATATATGGGGCTCATTATTCTGTATGGCGCACTATGTGGTGCCCATAATACTGTATGGAGGACTATACTGTCTTTTTTTTTAGCTATTGTATAATTTACAATAGATATCACTCATGTAATGTAAGAAGTGAAGTATTTGGCATTGTACTATAGCTATATTTCTCTGCCGTATCGGAACATCATGAATTGTGGTATGTGTTAAAGGGGCCCACTGAGACTCTTTCGCCCGGGGCCCACGAAAACCTGGAGCCAGTCCTGCCCTCCCCACAACTTTAGCCAAATAACCCCCAGTTTTCAATGCGTTACTATTATCATTAAGTAAATTAAGGTTGACAATCTTAAGTAATAAGAATTGATGTCGTTGGGATTGAAATGGGCACTGTAGGTGTGTTTACTGTCCCCAACTCACTGCCGACTTTTTTTCCCCATTGACTTACATTGGGGTCAGATTTTTGACTCCGACTCGACCTTTTCCGTTAGTAGGCCGACTTCGTTCGACTCGACTTTTGGGAAAGTCGGGTGGTCCGAAACCCGACTCGACCATCCCGGAGCCAAAGTCGCTCATCTCTACCGGTAAGTAATCCGTTTTTTTCTTCTCGCTACGACAGCATTCACCAAGAGACTTTCAGAGAACCATCACCTGGGAGGGACCACCGTATTGAGGACAGATCTCAATACTAAGTCAGAGGATGATAACAAATCAAGCCTATAGTGACTATAGAAGGTAGATGGTGAAGACCATGTTGCAGCCTTACATATGAGATCAATCGGAATGTCCGCCTTCTCAGCCCAGGAGGAAGTTATAGCCCTTGCCAAATGTGCTTTGCTCCATTCGGAGGACTTTCACATTTTGCTGAGTAGGCCAGACAGATTGCATCTCTGATCCATCAAGATAAGGTGCTTTTCGTGACTCCAGACCCCTTCCTGTGGCTCTGAAAGGAGACAAACAGAGCCCTGCTCTGCCTCAAGGGACAAGTTCTATCTATATAAAGGGCCCGTCTCACACAACGATCTCGCTAGCGAGATCGGTGCTGAGTCACTAGTTTTGTGACGCAGCACCGAGCTCACCAGCGATATCGCTGTGTGTGACATTCAGCGACGATCAGCCCCACTGCCGGGTATCGCTGATCGTCGCTGAAATGTCTGGACATTTTTTTGATCGCTGGTTCTCCGCTGACAGGCACGCATCGCTGCGTGTGACAGGCGGGAGACCAGAGATCCGCTGGTAACCAAGGTACACAGCGGGTTTCCAGGCGCGGGGCTGTGCCTAGAAACCCGCTGTGTACCTTGGATACCAGTGCCCTGATGCAGGAAGCTGGTAACCAAGGTACACGTCGGGTTTCCAGGCACCGCGCAGTGCTTGGAAACCCGACATGTACCTTGGTTACCAGCTCCCTGCATCAGGGCGCTGGTATCCAAGGTACACTGCGGGTAACTGTCACGCGGTCTTATGATATGTGTACGATGTCAGTAAACTATTCTTAAAAGAACAACACTCTATACAACATATAGATTAGCAACATCAGCATGTAAATATAGAATAGATTTACCTGACACGATATCCGTTGAACTCAGGGTTAATCTTGAGGACTTGATACACTGTCACAGGAAAGAGGAGGACCGGGGGTCTAACCTGACCCTAAACTGGGGTCCTAACTAATCCCTCACCTTGGAGGTACTGATAATGGTTCAGAGGTCCAAGTCTCCAGCCTAACCCTGTCTCCTATCAGTCCCTGAACCCTGTAATCAGTCCTAAGAAGGATTCTGATTACCACCAAAGGGATATGGGCTGATCTCTGCTAAATACTCAGATTAGACATATAAGACAGACTGGAGAAAACACAGACTTGCATACACACTCAAACACAGAAGGAACATAAATGATCTGGGATATTAAACTCTAAGCAAGGTGAGCTTAAAACAACTAAGGAGCTCTTTAACTTAAGTCTATACAGATACAATCCTATCTGTGGTCTGCATGAAGAATTTCACTGGCAACTCCCAACACAGACAACCAGAGATTTAAAGGAAACCAATCAACAAATAATTAATTGCAGCCGGGAGAAAACTGCACCCAGTCCCAGAACTGAGCACAGACAGAATTAACTCCCTAACTGCCAAACACAAAGAAACAGCAACTCAGCTGTGAGAAGTCAGAATGTGCAACCGCGACGATCTTCGTGGCGATGCACACATGACAGTACCCCCCCTTCTACGAGGGGCCTCCGGACCCTCAGGGCCAGGTTTGCCCGGGTGAGTTCTGTGGAAGGTCCGCACCAAACGATCTGCGTTAATGTCAGACGCAGGAACCCACGTCCTCTCCTCTGGACCATACCCCTTCCAATGCACCAAGTACTGAAGGGACCGGCGATTCAGACGTGAGTCAATGATCTTTGACACTTGAAACTCCAAGTTACCATTGACCACCACTGGAGGAGGAGGTAGAGGTGATGGTATGACTGGTGCCACGTACCTCTTAAGTAATGACTTGTGGAACACATTATGAATTTTAAACGTAGGAGGGAGGTCCAGACGAAATGCCACAGGATTAATTATGGAACTGATCCTGTACGGCCCGATGAATCTGGGGCCCAGCTTCCAGGAGGGAACTTTAAGTTTTATATTCCTGGTAGACAACCATACCAGATCGTTCACATTAAGATCTGGACCAGAAACTCTCCTCCTATCAGCCATACGTTTATAACGGTTCCCCATAGCACTCAGATTATTCAATACACCTCTCCACACTGAAGCAAGTGACGACGAGAAACGCTCCTCCTCAGGAACCCCAGAAGGGCCCCCCCCATTGAATGTACAAAACTGGGGATGAAAACCATATGCCCCAAAAAACGGGGACTTACCAGTGGACTCGCTCCGCCTGTTGTTAAGAGCGAACTCTGCCAGAGGCAAGAAAGAAGACCAGTCCTCCTGGTTCTCTGAGACAAAACACCGAAGATAAGTCTCTAGGCTTTGATTCAGACGCTCTGTCTGACCATTGGTCTGCGGATGAAAAGCCGAGGAAAATGACAATTGCATCCCCCGACGTAAACAAAATGCCCTCCAAAACTTGGACACAAACTGAGACCCCCTATCTGACACCACATCAGAAGGCAACCCATGAAGTCTCACAATCTCCCCAATGAACACCTGCGCCAGAGTTTTAGCATTAGGGAGGGCAGGAAGAGCAATGAAATGTGCCATCTTACTGAACCTGTCAACAACCACCAGTATGACAGTCTTCCCTGACGACTGAGGAAGGTCCGTGATGAAGTCCATAGACAAATGAGTCCATGGACGCTCCGGAAGTTTCAAGGGTAAGAGGGTCCCAGACGGACGGGTATGAGGGGTCTTAGAGCGAGCACAAACCCCACAGGACGCGACAAAAGTTAAAACATCTTTATTAACGTTAGGCCACCAAAACCGGCGAGAAAGGAGATCTAAAGTAGCCTTACTCCCTGGATGTCCTGCTAAAGCAGAATTATGATGTGCCTCAATAACCTTTTGTCTCAACTGATTTGGGACAAACAGTCTCCCTGGAGGTCCTGCAGGGGCGTCCCCCTGAGCCTCTAACACCTCCTCCTCAAGCTCAGAACATACAGCCGACACTACCACCCCCTCCTGAAGGATAGGAATCGGGTCATCCATTTTCCCGGCCCCTGGGAAACTGCGAGACAAGGCATCCGCCTTAACATTCTTAGATCCAGGGCGATAAGTGACAACAAAATTAAACCTGGTAAAAAACAACGACCATCGAGCTTGTCTGGAATTCAGACGCTTAGCAGATTCCAAATACAGCAGGTTCTTGTGATCAGTAATGACGGTGACCGGGTGGACTGCCCCTCCAAAAAGTGACGCCATTCTTCAAAAGCCAACTTAATGGCCAAAAGTTCCCTATTGCCGATATCATAATTCCTTTCGGCGGACGACAATTTTTTAGAAAAGAAAGCGCACGGATGCCATTTACCAGGGGACGGACCCTGGGACAATATTGCACCCACCCCTACGTCAGACGCGTCCACCTCCACAACGAACGGCTGTGATGCATCTGGTTGGATGAGAACGGGTGCCGAAGCAAAACATTTTTTCAAAGAGGAAAAAGCTTGGCAAGCTTTGTCCGACCATTTAGAAAAATCCGTCCCTTTTCTTGTCATGTCAGTGAGAGGTTTGACAACAGATGAGAAATTACAAATAAATTTCCGGTAGTAGTTAGCAAACCCCAGAAAACGCTGCAGAGCCTTAAGATCCTCTGGCTGATCCCATTCAAGCACTGCTCTCACCTTTTCAGGGTCCATACGGAAACCGGAGGCTGACACCAAGAAACCCAAAAACTGAAGTTCCTGTACGGCGAATACACACTTTTCCAGTTTGGCGTATAGTTTATTGTCTCGCAAGATCTGCAACACCTGTCTCACATGCTCCTGGTGAGACACAAGATCTGGTGAGTAAATTAAAATGTCATCCAAATATACGACCACAAACAGCCCCACCAGATGACGAAAAATGTCATTAACAAAATGTTGGAATACTGCTGGTGCAGTAGTCAGACCAAAAGGCATGACCAGGTTCTCATAATGTCCCTCCGGCGTGTTAAACGCCGTTTTCCACTCATCCCCTCTTTTATCCTAATCAGATTATACGCCCCCTGAGATCCAATTTAGAGAACCATTTGGCGCCAACAATTTGATTGAAGAGATCAGGAATCAGAGGGAGTGGATACGGATCTCGAACAGTAATCCGATTAAGTTCGCGGAAATCCAAGCAAGGGCGTAGGCCTCCATCTTTTTTCTTCACAAAGAAGAACCCCGCGGCCACTGGGGAAGATGAAGGTCTAATATGCCCTTTGGCCAGACTTTCCGAAATATAATCTTTCATAGCCTGCCTCTCAGGACCAGAAAGGTTATATAACCTAGCTTTAGGTAACTTAGCATCAGGAAGTAAATTAATAGAGCAGTCATACACGCGATGAGGAGGCAACTCCTGACACCCCTCCTCAGAGAACACATCCCCAAAGTCCTCCAAAAAAGGAGGCAAAGTACTAGACACGACCGCACTGATGACTGTGTTCATGCAGTTACTTTTGCAAAACTCCCCCCATTGGCTTATATCTCTGGACTGCCAATTAATCACAGGGTTATGTTTAACCAACCAAGGAAGTCCCAACACAATAGGAGTAGGTAGACCCTCCAACACATAACAAGATAATAGTTCCCTATGTATTGCCCCTACCCGAAGGTCAATGTTATGAACCTCATGAACAAAGCTACCTTGGCCGAGAGGCCTGGCGTCAATGGAGAATATAGGGATCGGTTTGACCAATACACTCAGATGCATACCTTGAGCCTGAGCAAACTGAGCGTCAACCAGATTAGCCCGGACCCACTATCAAGAAGAACAGAAAATCTCTCCACTCTCGTACCAACCACCACCTCCACTGGTACAAGGAACTGAGAAGAACTAGCGGACGAAATACATACTCCCAGGTTGTCGTCCACCACACAACCTGGGATTAACAGTTTTCCGGTGACTTTTTGCTCAACAAGGCACGGGATGGACATCCCCAACAAAATGTCCCTCTTTCCCGCAGAAGAAACACCTTCTAGTCCTGCGGCGTACCGCCAATCCCCTCCTACGAAATGATGTCCCTCCCAACTGCATAGGCTCCTCCGAACAGACAAGGGGAACCTCAACATAAGGGACTTTAGTAGTAGGTGGAGTAACAACAGGGGCGGAGTTACCTCGCACCTCTCCCGGAGCCGTCTATCAGTACGGATAGCTAGGGCCATAGCAGCCTCCAGTGATGGAGGAGAATCATACTGAGCCAAAACGTCCTTTAATTTGTCAGAAAGCCCATGACAAAACTGGCTCCTAAGAGCTGGGTCATTCCACTGAGTATCTGTGGCCCATCTACGGAACTCAGAAGCAAATTCCTCCGCCGGACGATCTCCCTGCTGTATCTTACGTAATTTTGTCTCAGCAAGAGAGACCCGATCTGGGTCATCATATACCAAACCCAGGGCAGTAAAAAATCGATCTACTGACTGTAGAGCCGGGGATCCCGGAGGAAGGGAGAAGGCCCAGGATTGAGGGTCCCCTTGTAGGAGCGAGATAACAATTCCCACTCTCTGCTCTTCACTCCCTGATGATCGAGGCCGAAGCCGAAAATACAATTTACATGCTTCCCTGAAGGTAAAAAATTTGTCTCGCCCACCAGTGAACCTGTCCGGGAGAGCTACTTTAGGTTCAAATCTGGTTTGCTCCGAGGGAGACAAAACTTTGGACTTAATGTCCGTCAGCTCCATGGATAATCCCTGCAACTGCAGAGCCAGCTGGGCTACTGGATCCATGGCAACTGGGAATAATTTTATAGGCCAGTGAAAATGTCACGCGGTCTTATGATATGTGTACGATGTCAGTAAACTATTCTTAAAAGAACAACACTCTATACAACATATAGATTAGCAACATCAGCATGTAAATATAGAATAGATTTACCTGACACGATATCCGTTGAACTCAGGGTTAATCTTGAGGACTTGTTACACTGTCACAGGAAAGAGGAGGACCGGGGGTCTAACCTGACCCTAAACTGGGGTCCTAACTAATCCCTCACCTTGGAGGTACTGATAATGGTTCAGAGGTCCAAGTCTCCAGCCTAACCCTGTCTCCTATCAGTCCCTGAACCCTGTAATCAGTCCTAAGAAGGATTCTGATTACCACCAAAGGGATATGGGCTGATCTCTGCTAAATACTCAGATTAGACATATAAGACAGACTGGAGAAAACACAGACTTGCATACACACTCAAACACAGAAGGAACATAAATGATCTGGGATATTAAACTCTAAGCAAGGTGAGCTTAAAACAACTAAGGAGCTCTTTAACTTAAGTCTATACAGATACAATCCTATCTGTGGTCTGCATGAAGAATTTCACTGGCAACTCCCAACACAGACAACCAGAGATTTAAAGGAAACCAATCAACAAATAATTAATTGCAGCCGGGAGAAAACTGCACCCAGTCCCAGAACTGAGCACAGACAGAATTAACTCCCTAACTGCCAAACACAAAGAAACAGCAACTCAGCTGTGAGAAGTCAGAATGTGCAACCGCGACGATCTTCGTGGCGATGCACACATGACAGTAACTAAGCGATGTTACCCGCAGTGTCCTTGTGCTGATCGCTGCCCTGAACTGCCTGTTTGGCAGCTCAGCAGCGATAATATAGCGATACACCAGCGATCCTGACAAGTGCATATTGTTGTCGGGATCACTGGTGTATCCCTATGTGAGACCCAGCCTTTACTCAGGACAGCTGTCCTCACATCTAAGGTGTGAAATCTCTCTTCCTCAGGCGTTGAAGGATTATGAAAAAAGGAGGGAAGAAAGATCTCCTGACTTCTATGAAATCTGGCCACTACCTTAGGTAGGTATGAATGTCGCTCACTCTCCTAGCCGACGTTAACACAACTAACAAGGCGGTCTTTAATGAAGTATGTTTCAATGAAATATTGCCTAAAGGTTCAAACAGAGGGCCTGTCAGTGCATCAAGGACCAGGTTTAGGTCTGTTAAAGAAGTTGTTAACTTCTGTTTTCTAAAATAAAATAAAATGTCAGTAAATAGTTCTATGATGGAATAACCTATGATCTGGTAATCATCTGTCTACAGCTTAACATTTTTGACATTTTTATAGTTGTGGTCAGTTCCTGCAATTCCCAGAAATTGTGAAGGACATGTTGTTGTTTCCAAATTTTGAGTAAAATAGACACTAAACACCCAAACACTGGCGCCTGTTTTGCCAGATTTCCTTGAGAAATTGAACTATTGAACTAGAGAACATTCAAATAAGGAAGTACCCCCATATTTGGTCAATTAATTAATCTTGTGTCCCAGGATGCATATGACAATTTATTGTGTAACACCCTATTTTTATGCCAATTATTGTGTAATCTTGTTTCCTTGTGATATTGGGCTATAAAAGATCACCCTATCAATCCATTAAACACGAGATTTACTTGAAAAACAAGCACTCTGTGTTTCTCTCGTTATTTCTCCCATTGCTAGGCGCCTGAGCGAAGCTATACCTGAGGTTGGTTTCAGAGAGAAAAAATCCTGACTCTATCAGGTCCCAAGGGGGTAAGCGAGTAATATGAACCCGGTCAATATGCTCACATGCTGAAATAAATCGTACAACCCATCAATCCCCAGGAATATTGTGACCATACAGGGCTGAAATGTGAACCCTTAATGTATTAACTGAAAGACCCAGCTCTCTACCCCTCTGCAGAAACTCCAGAATCACGGTAATGGGTAAGTCATTAGATAAGGGCTCTCTATGACACTCAAGGAACTTCCTCCACACTCTACTATATATTCCCGTTGTGGATTCCTTCCTACTCTGCAGAAGAGTATTAATTAGGTCACTCGTGAACCCTCTTAGCCTTAGCAACTGCCTCTCAAGTTCCATGCCATCAAGTGTAGCCCCTTCATCTGAGGATGAAGGAATGGTCCCTGAGAGAGCAGGCCTGGATCTGATGGAAGGATCCAGGGGTCAGATATAGGCATGGCTCTGAGCCATAAAAACCAAGGCCTCTTGGGTCAAAATGGAGCATTGAGGATCACTCTTGCCCTCTTCTTCCTGATCTTCCTGATGATCAACGTGAGTACGCATATGCCAGCTGGAAAGTGATCAGGAACACGGCACTGCACTTGCTCACTGAGCCAGTGCACATGTACTGAGTAAAACACACTGTGCCAAAAGATACCTGTGGAGCTGGGCTGCAGCGGTGAAGATGCATTCTTCAGACAAATAGGACCTGAAGCACGTGACTGCCAAGGGGCGGAGCTGGCCACAGGTCTCTCAGAGGAAGCAGGAGCAGAGAGAGATTGGTTCAGGCCAGATAGGACCTAAATCACCTGACTGCTGGGGGCGTGGCCTAAGCTCTGAGAGCTAGGAGCTGAAGGAAAACTCCTAGAAAGGTAACTATGGGACAAAGTTACCAAGACAGAACGGGTAGTCAGGACGTAGCCAAGGAGTCATACACAGAGAGGGCAGCACAGTACAAAAGGGCAGGCAAAATTCGTAACAGGGACACAGCCAAATCAGAACTAGACAGACTTAGTATAGCACAGGCACAAAGCACTGGCACAGGCACAACAGGGTCAAACAAACTCGGCCAAGGGTCAGAGTATAAGCAACAGGGAATGGCTCCACAATGAGGCTATAAGAAACCTCCCAGAATCCCAGAGTGAGGCCATCCAGCTGTACTCTCGCGACAGCTGGCCGTAAAGAAGTCCAGATGACGTCACCGCTGGGAATCTTCTCCGGTAAGCAGCTCTGCTGTGTCTGGATGTCAGGCTGAGCCTGGCATCCAGGTGTAGCAGAGCTGGACTCGTCGTGGGACACTCGTGATTTTGGACTACGTCGAACAGGGAGTATTTGTGTTGGTTTGTTATTTTTGTTTTTTTACAGGAAATCAATGGCGTCGCAGAATGAGAGTACAAAAAAAATAATGAAAACTGTGTTGGGTATTATTTCATTAAAAGACTTTATTCTGGCTGTGCATTTTTTTAAACATTTACAACCTTTATGATTAATAATGGATCGGTGTCTTATTGACGCCTCTCCATTATTAACCGGACTTATTGTGACCGTTCAATCAAAGGTGACATTAACCCCTTATTACCCCACTTGCCACTGCTACAGGCAAGTGGGAAGAGCTGGGTAAAGTGCCACAACTGGCGCATCTTTGGATGCGCCAATTGTTGGGGCTGTTGCAGCCTGGTATTTTTATGCTGTTGAGGGCCAAAATCCATGGGCCTTGACAGTCTTTTAATACCAGGCCACAGCAGTCTGCTTTTTACTTGGCTGGTTAACAAAAATAGGGGGACCCTATGCAATTTTTTTTTCGAGGGGATCCTCTATTTTTGTTAACCAACCAAGATAAGCAGACTGCTGTGGCCTGGTATTATCAGGCTTGCAAGGTTCATGGATCTTGGATCCTTAACAGCCTTAAATACCAGGCCTCAGTAGTCTGCTTCATCTGGCTGGTTAACAAAAATAGGGGGACCCCAAGCCATTTTTTTTTCGAGGGGATCCCCTAATTTTGTTAATCAGTTCAGTTCAGGTCAGCCGGGAATCCCTCTGACGTCACTGATGCTGTGCGGTGTCCCCGGCTGACCTGAACGGATTAGCCTGGGAAGCAATCAATTACGCTTCTCAGCTAATCACTTCCTCTCCTGTCAGCCAGGAGAGGAGCTCATTCATTCGGGGGTTTACTGCGAAGCTGGCAGCATTAGCTGTGGTCCCTGCAGTAAACGTTAACCCTTTCAGAAGGATGACATCGGGGGACCTGACTGAACAACGGATAGATAAGAATAATGTTGCTTTATTATTTTATTTTTATTACAGGTGAACAAGGGCTTCAAATAGATTTACCTGGAAAATAAAATATGGTCAAAAACTGTTTCATTATTTCATTAAAATGATTTTTAATTAAAGTGTGTGTGTTTTATTTTTATTTCATACAATAGGATTAATAATTGATAGTTGTCTAATTGACAGCTTTCAATTATTAACCTGGCTTAAAGTCACCTTCCCATAGCAAGGTGGCTTTAACCCATTATTAACCCATTCGCCACCGCTGCAGGGCAATGGGAATAGACTGGCTAAGTGCCAGAAAGGGCGAATCTAATTATAGATTTGCTTTTTCTGGGGTGGCTGGGGGCAGATGTTAGTAGCCGGGGGGGGCACTAAATAAATGCACCCTCCCTAGGCTATTATTATCTGCCCCCACTCGCTGGCTTTGTCTATATGGTTGAGAAAATCCATAACAAAGAAAGAGACACATGCATAACCAGGGATCACCGAAACAAATATGGTCAAAGCATATCAAATTTATTGAAAAAGACAAACCATAGTGAACACACAATTTAAACCTTGGTGTATTTCTTATAGAAGTCCTCCATCTCAGGCCATTAATGCTATTATATTATCCTATGTGATTATTTCATTGTTTGTTTCTCTTGTAATTCTTTCCCCATTCATATATATACTTGGTTGCATATGTTATGGTGATGACAACATGAAAAAAAAATATATATTTTTTTTTTTTGGTGTATTTTAATCTCTATATACAGTGCAACATCTATTATCTGACTTATTATAGACATGTGGGTGTTTCTTTTGAGTATGATATTCTTTATTAAGGACTTTTTTGTATACGCAATTAGTGTTTTTTAGATGTTTTTAAATTGTGTGTTCACTATGGTTTGTCTTTTTCAATAAATTTGATATGCTTTGACCATATTTGTTTTGGTGATCCCTGGTTATGCATGTGTCTCTTTCTTTGTTATGGTCTTTAGTTTTTTCACATGCTGAGGTGATCCCGTTTATCTGATATTTATTATTTTTAGGTGGTGCCCGCTTTACTTTAATTATGGTTGAGAAAATAGCGCGGGAGCCCACGCATTTTTTTTCAACAATTTTACACCTTATATATATATATATATATAATATATATATATATATATGTCATTGTGACACACACATAATATATATTATATATATATATATTTATTGTACATACACTTCTGCATAGTATAATAGCCGCTAATTCAATTGCCGACTTTTGAGAAATTACAGACCCGACATGAAATGACACATGGTTTACATACAGTTAACCATGTCATTTCATGGAGTTTGATATATGGTTTTCACTAACAATTACATGAGTGTATGTGTGCAAAATTTCACACATGTAGGGGTTAATTAAAGGTGTAAATTCGTTGAAAAAAATGTGTGGGCTCCCGCACTGTTTTCTCAACCAGACAGACAAAGCCAGTGAGTGGGGACAGATAATAATAGCCCAGAGAGGGACCATTATTTTTGCCCCCCCCCCGGCTACTAACATCTGCTCCCAGACACCCCAGAAAAGGCAAATCTATAATTAGATTCGCCCTTTCTGGCACTTAGCCCATCTATTCCCATTGCCCTGTAGCGGTGGCGAATGGGTTAATAATGGGTTAAAGCCACCTTGCTATTGGAAGGTGACTTTAAGCCAGGTTAATAATTGAGAGCTGTCAATTAGACAACTATCAATTATTAATCCTATTGTATGAAATGAGGAAGATGCAGGCGCAAAAGTTATGTTGCCTTAATCCAAAGGTGGTGCTCTCGATGTCGGAGAGCGCTCAACACTAGCTGGTGTTTCCACTTCCAAATGAAATGATGACCTGCCAATCAGACTGGCTGTTGCGGGTAAAGAGGTGCCAGGTCTGAGTCTCAAGACAAGTCTGACTGCTGTCCCCCCAGTCACAGAGGATGAAGAGGCCGCGGATGCACAAGATGGGGCAGACGGTGCTTGGCCCGGACCGCTAGGCTGCATTGTAGCACAGTGAGCTTGACACTGCAACTTATGCTTCATATCCATGTGACGGTTCATGCATGAAGTACTCAAACTATGGATTTTTTGGCCTCTACTTAGTTTTTGGTCACAAATGTTACAGATAACACGAGTTGGGACATCCTTATCGATCTGAAAAAATGCCCAGGCTATGCAAGGCTTAGAACCCAGGTGACCTGAAGAGCCACCACAACTTGTGGTCAGAGGCAGAGTTGTGGTTGAGGATGCAGTTGGTGACATGCTTCCACTACTAAGTCTCTGTACAGGAAGGCGCAACCTGACCTCGTCGTCACTAGAATCCTCCTCCACCTCCTCTGCTGACCTCATCGACTGCCTGACTGTGAGTTGACAGTAAGTGGGATCTGCAACCTCATCATCATCACCCTGTGTGTTCTCACACCCATCGTCCTCAGATCCAACCTTTTCCTGCCCTGACACAAAACTCAAGTTGTGGCTCAAATCAGGTATTTGAGTCTCATCATCGTCTTCCTCATTGTCTCCACCAACAGGAGTTACAGTTTGGGAACGAGGGTCTACATTATGCTCAGAAAGTCTTCATCTGGTCCTGGATCCGACTCATAAACATTCTGGGCATCAGTGCAGATCATTTCCTCGTCTGGATTCACAGAAGCTCTGGAGACGACCTCTGATTCCCAGGCTATAGTATGAGTAAACTGCTCTGCAGACTCAACCATCTGTTCTACCCCATACTCAGATGGGCAGCTGGAGACTTGGGAGCTGTGAGGAAGCAAGTGTGATTGGGGTGACACCTCTGAGGACTGGAGTATTTGTGATGTTAAAGTTGAGGTGGAGGAGAGCCGACTTAATGGAGCACTTGATATCTGTTGAAGCACCTGCTGTTTTTGTGCCTCATCTGGAATTTGTAGCAATGGGCATGGCCATAAGAAAGGGATCGTATCACATTGTCCACTAAAAGAAGTAGACATCTTAGTTTGGCTGGAAGATGGTCTTTCTTCTGCAAATGTTACTGTTGCTTTAACACCTACCCCACGGACACAACCTTTTTTTCCCTTCCCAACACGCCTATTCCCCTTTCCACCAGCAACGGGCCTTTTGCCTCTCATTTTGGTGGTTAACTAATAAACAACTCTGGAGTTGTTTGCACAAAAAAGGATGGATGGAAACCGAGCAGAGCAGAGTGGCCAACTTGTGGTACTAGCCCTAAAGGATTGGCTGGGTTAGAAGCAGTAAAACATTTTTATTACATACACAGGTGGTGGAGCTTAGTATAGATGGCCTAAGAGAATGAGTACCACACACTGCTACTATGCCCAAAATTATTGTCCAGGCAAGATGCAGATAAAAATTCTTTTTTTTTTAAACTCTGGTGGAGCTTTGTATAGATGGCCTAATAGAATGAGTACCACACACTGCTATTATGCCCAAAATTATTGTCCAGGCAAGATGCAGATAAAAATTCTTTTTTTTTAAACTCTGGTGAAGCTTTGTATAGATGGCCTAATAGAATGAGTACCACACACTGCTACTATGTCCAAAATTATTGTCCAGGCAAGATGCAGATAAAAACTATTAGTAATTTCAACACTGGTGGGCTTAGTATAGATGGCCTAATAGAATGAGTACCACACACTGCTACTATGCCCAAATTATTGTCCAGGCAAGATGCAGCTAAAAATTCGTAGTTATTTGAACGCTGGTGGAGCTTTGTATAGATGGCCTAATAGAATGAATACACACACTGCTACTATGCCGAAAATTATTGCTCAGCAAATGATAGCAGCTAAATTGTAGTATTTGATGCTGGTATAGTTTGTATAGATGGCCTAATAGAATTAGTACCACACACTGCTACTATGACCAAAATTATTGTCCAGGCAAGATGCAGATAAAAATTATTAGTAAGTTCAACGCTGGTGGAGCCTAGTATAGATGGCCTAATAGAATGAGTACTACACACTGCTACTATGCCCAAAATTATTGTCCAGGCAAGATGCAGCTAAAAATTCGTAGTTATTTGAACGCTGGTGGAGCTTAGTAAAGATGGCCTAATAGAAAGAGTACCACACACTGCTATTATGCCCAAAATTATTGTCCAGGCAAGATGCAGATAAAAATTCGTAGTTATTTGAACGCTGGTGGAGCTTAGTATAGATGGCCTAATAGAATGAGTACCACACACTGCTACTATGCCCAAAATTATTGTCCAGGCAAGATGCAGCTAAAAATTCGTAGTTATATGAAAGCTGGTGGACCTTGGTATGGATGGTCTAATAAAATGAGTATCACACACTGCTACTATGCCCAATTATGTCAGGCAAGATGCAGATAAAAATTATTAGTAATTAAGCTGGTGGAGCTTAGTATGTGACTAATAGAATGATACCACACGCTACTATGCCAAAATTATTGTCAGGCAAGATGCAGTTAAAAATTCTATTATGAAAGCTGGTGGAGCTTGGTATAGGATGACCTAATAAAATGAGTACCACACACTGCTACTATGCCCAAAATTATTGTCCAGGCAAGATGCAGATAAAAATTTGTAGTTATATGAACGCTGGTGGACTTTATAGATGGCCTAATAGAAATGAATACCACACACTGCTACTATGCCCAAAATTATTGTCCAGGCAAGATGCAGCAAAAATTTGTAGTTATTTGAACGCTGGTGAGTTTGTATAGATGGCCTAATAGAATAATACCACACACTGCTACTATGCCCAAAATTATTGTCCAGGCAAGATGCAGATAAAAATTATTAGTTATTTCAACGCTGGTGGAGCTTGTATAGATGGCCTAATAGAATGAGTACCACACACTGCTACTATGCCAAAATTATTGTCCAGGCAAGATGCAACTAAAAATTTGTAGTTATTGAACGCTGGTGGACCCTTTAGTATAGATGGCCTAATAGAATGAGTACACACACTGCTACTATGCCCAAAATTATTGTCCAGGCAAGATGCAGCTAAAAATTTGTAGTTATTTGAACGCTGGTGGAGCTTAGTAAGATGGCCTAATAGAATGAGTACCACACACTGCTACTATGCCCAAAATTATTGTCCAGGCAAGATGCAGCTAAAAATTCGTAGTTATTTGAACGCTGGTGGAGCTTAGTAAAGATGGCCTAATAGAATGAGTACCACACACTGCTACTATGCCAAAAATTATTGTCCAGGCAAGATGCAGATAAAAATTCGTAGTTATTTGAACGCTGGTGGAGCTTAGTATAGATGGCCTAATGGAATGAGTACCACACACTGCTACTATGCCCAAAATTATTGTCCAGGCAAGATGCAGCTAAAAATTCATAGTTATTTGAACACTGGTGGAGCTTAGTATAGATGTCCTATTAGAATGAGTACCTCATGCTGCTACTGTGCCCAAAATTATTGTCCAGGCAAGATGGAGATAAAAATTATTAGTAATTTCAACATTGGTGGAGCTTAGTATAGATGGCCTAATAGAATGAGTACCACACACTGCTACTATGCCCAATATTATTGTCCAGGCAAGATGGAGATAAAAATTCGTAGTTATTTGAATGCTGGTTGAGCTTTGCTTAGATGGCCTAATAGAATGAGTACCACACACTGCTACTATGCCCAAAATTATTGTCCAGGCAAGATGCAGATAAAAATTATTAGTAATTTCAACGCTGGTGGTGCTTAGTATAGATGGCCTAATAGAATGAGTACCACACACTGCTGCTATGCCCAAAATTATTGTCCAGGCAAGATGCAGCTAAAAATTCGTAGTCATTTGAACGCTGTTGGAGCTTAGTATAGATGGCCTAATAGAATGAGTACCACACATTGCTACTATGCCCAAAATTATTGTCCAGGCAAGATGCAGATAAAATTATTAGTAATTTCAACATTGGTGGAGCTTAGTATAGATGGCCTAATAGAATGAGTACCACACACTGCTACTATGCCCAAAATTATTGTCCAGGCAAGATGCAGATAAAAATTCATAGTTATTTGAACGCTGGTGGAGCTTTTTATAGATGGCCTAATAGAATGAGTACCACACACTGCTACTATGCCCAAAATTATTGTCCAGGCAAGATGCAGATAAAAATTCATAGTTATTTGAACGCTGGTGGAGCTTTTTATAGATGGTCTAATAGAATGAGTACCACACATTGCTACTGTGCCCAAAATTATTGTCCAGGCAAGATGCAGATAAAATTATTAGTAATTTCAACATTGGTGGAGCTTAGTATAGATGGCCTAATAGAATGAGTACCACACACTGCTACTATGCCCAAAATTATTGTCCAGGCAAGATGCAGATAAAACTTCGTAGTTATTTGAACGCTGGTGGAGCTTTTTATAGATGACCTAATAGAATGAGTCCACACATTGCTACTATGCCCAAAATTATTGTCCAGGCAAGATGCAGATAAAATTATTAGTAATTTCAACATTGGTGGAGCTTAGTATAGATGGCCTAATAGAATGAGTACCACACACTGCTACTATGCCCAATATTATTGTCCAGGCAAGATGGAGATAAAAATTCATAGTTATTTGAACACTGGTGGAGCTTCGTATAGATGGCCTAATAGAATGAGTACCACACACTGCTACTATGCCCAAAATTATTGTCCAGGCAAAATGCAGATAAAAATTCGTAGTTATTTGAATGCTGGTGGAGCTCGCAAAAAGTGATAGGAACTGATGTAACCTAGCCCTCAAAAGGGCTGCAATTACAAATAGTCACTACTGCCAAGTTGACCTATCTGTCTATTTAAGAGCACAGACCTGCCTGCTAAAAGTGCTAGGAACTACTGTAACCTAGCCCTCAAAAGGGCTGCAATTACAAACTACTCCCACTCCTACTCTCTAAACCTTTCTGTCGATTTCTGTGAAATTTCGCTTCAAATTTGCTGGTGCACAATATAGCGCTCACAGCAGCAGCAGTGCCATCTAACACTCTGCTGCAGCAGTGAGAAAATGGTGGCGACAGGGAAAAAGGCTGGGTTTTATAGGTCAAGGACTAGTGTTGAGCGATATTGCTCGATATCTAAAAATATTGTATCGAAATTGTATCGCCGATATCACTAAATATCGGCGATATCCGATTTCGATACCGGAAGTCCCATGTAAGTCTATGGGAACAAAATATCGCAACTAAAAAAAACCTTTATTTCCTTGTAAACACTAAATATACACACATAGAATACATATATATATATATATACATGTCATTGTGACATATATATATACATATATGTATAGTTTATACACTTCTACATAGTAAAATATCCTCTGATTCAATTGCCGGGTAAAGCCGGCTTCTGTGAAAAGACAGAAGCACCCACATGAAATGACACTTGGTGTACATAGGGTTAACCATGTCTTTTCATGTCGTTTGCAATCTGATTTGCACAAACAATTACATCAGTCTATATGTGCAAAATTTCACACCTGTAGGGGTTAATTAAAGGTGTAAATTCGTTGTAAAAAAAACAGACTTTTTTGCTACGAATTTACACCTTTAATTAACCCCTACAGGTGTGAAATTTTGCACACTTACACTCATGTAATTGTTTGTGCAAATCAGATATCAAACTACATGAAAAGACATGGTTAACTCTATGTAAACCAAGTGTCATTTCATGTCGGGTTCTGCATTTTCACAAAAGCCGGCAATTGAATTAGCGGCTATTATACTATGTAGAAGTGTATGAACTATAAATATAAATATATATATATGTGTCACAAATTTAATGACATGTATATATATATATGAGGTGTAAAATTGCTGAAAAAAAAGGCGTGGGCTCCCGCCACTATTTTCGCAACCAGACAGACAAAGCCAGTGAGTGGGGGCAGATAATAATAGCCCAGAGACGGACCATTATTTTTGCCCACCCCCGGCTACTAACATCTGCCCCCAGACACCCCAGAAAGGGCAAATCTCTAATTAGATTTGCCCTTTCTGGCACTTTGCCCGTCTATTCCCATTGCCCTGTAGCGGTGGCGAATGGGTTAATAAGGGGTTAAAATGACCTTGCAATTGAAAGGTCACTTTAAGCCAGGTTAATAATTGAGAGCTGTCAATTAGACAACTATCAATTATTAATCCTATTGTATGAAAGAAAAATCAAACACACACACTTTAATAAAAAAGAAGTTTAATGAAATAATCACACAGTTTTTGACCATATTTTATTTTCCTGCTAAAACCATTTCCTGTAATAAAAATAAAATAATAAAGCAAAATTATTCTTACCAATCCGATGTACAGTCAGGTCCCACGGTGTAATCCTTCAGAAAGGGTTAATGTTTACTGCAGGGACCGCAGCTAATGCTGCAGCCTCACAGTAAACCCCCAAATGAATGAGTTCCTCTCCTGGCTGACAGGAGAGGAAGTGGAAAGCTTAATTGATTGCTTTCCACTTTCACTTCAGGTCAGCCAGGGACACAATCAGTGATGTCAGAGGGAACTGGTTAACAAAAATAGGGGATCCCCTCGAAAAAAATTGGCGTGGGGTCCCCCCTATTTTGTTAACCAGCCAGATGAAGCAGACCGCTGAGGCCTGGATTTTCAGGCTGGTAAGGAGCCAAGATCCATGGACCTTGCCAGCCTGATAATACCAGGCCACAGCAGTCTGCATATCTTGGCTGATTAACAAAAATAGGGGATCCCCTCGAAAAAAATTGGCGTGGGGTCCCCCCTATTTTTGTTAACCAGCCAGATGAAGCAGACCGCTGAGGCCTGGTTTTTCAGGCTGGTAAGGATCCAATATCCATGGACCTTGCAAGCCTGATAATACCAGGCCACAGCAGTCTGCTTAGCTTGGCTGGTTAACAAAAATAGGGGATCCCCTCGAAAAAAAAACGGCGTAGGGGTCCCCCTATTTTTGTTAACCAGCCAAGTAAAATGCAGACTGCTGCGGCCTGGTATTAAAAGACTGTCAAGGCCCATGGATTTTGGCCCTCAACAGCCTGATAATACCAGGCTACAGCAGCCCCACATTTGGCGCATCAAAAGATGTGCCAATTGTGGCACTTTACCCAGCTCTTCCCACTTGCCCTGTAGCGGTGGCAAGCGGGGTAATAAGGGGTTAATGTCACCGTTGATTGCACGGTGACAATAAGCCCGGTTAATAATGGAGAGGTGTCAATAAGACACCGATCCATTATTAATCCCAAAGTTATTAAATGCATAAAAAAAGACAAAGCAAGAAAAAAGTATTTTAATGAAATAAAAGAGACAACACACTTTTCATTTCTTTTATTGTACTCTCATTCCTGCGACGTCATCGATCTCCTGTAAAAAAAGAAAAAAAAAAAAACAACAGTATACCACCTGTCCGACGCAGTCCATAGTAACGACAGTCCCACGACGATCCAGCTCTGCTACATTGCAATGACAGGCAGAGCCTGTCATCGCGACGCAGCACAGCTGATTACCTGCTTCCCCGGCGGTGACGTCATCGGACTGACTGCTTTACGGCCGGGATTACCCAGCAGTCACTGCAGTTATCGCGAGAAACTGCATGTGACCGCCGGGGAAAGAGGATGGCGGCCATGAAGCAGTCCAGGACGTGACCGCCGGAGATCTTCTGCCAGGTAAGTGCCGCTGACTCCTGACAGACCCGACCGACGGACACTGACAGTGACAGACCCGACCGACGGACACGGACAGTGACAGTGACAAATCCGATTCCGGTATTCGATATGACGAAAATATCGAAACGAATTATCGAAAGGCCGATAGAGCTAATATCGGCCGATAGCCGATATTTGCATTATCGTATCGCTCAACACTATCAAGGACATGTGACATACACAGCCAATGACAAATGCATTTGCTTGTGTGAAAAAAAAAGCACTTCGCTCCGTGTGAGCACTGCTGATAGGCTGACAGACTGCACCTCCCACTGGAAATGCGGGAAAGAGAAAAAAATGGAGATATTCATTATTTCTGCAGAGATCCATCCCATGCCCCTTTCCCCGCCCTGCTGTATACTCAAACTGTGTATTAACAGTGATTCTCAGCATTACTGTGAAAAAATCCAGTTACGATTTTGGTGCACGAACAGTTATCGAACATAACCTCGAACAGCCGGATTTTTTGCAAATCGTTCGGGTTCGTCGAACGGCTCGAACACTGCCCAAAACAGCTAGAATTCGAGATTGGCGAACAGTTCGATTCAAACACCGCTTTATCACTAGTCATAGTGTCTATAAAAGCCCTGAGCGCCGACCTCCATTTTACTTCTGCCGATATTAACAGTAGGGAGAGGCTGCTGACGCTGTTTATCAGTAGGGAGAGAGTTAGGGCTGGAAAGAGAAGTTCTTATGTGCTTGTGCTGATAGCAATTGTGCTGTACAGTTAGTGTGCAGTGACAGGGGAGGATATTCTTGTGTGCAGCAGCGCTGGTTATTACGCTGCCTGATAGCTGTATTGCTGTGTGTACACTGCTGTGCAGACTGCTTTTTACACAGCACTAATACTTTTATTCTTTTTTTTTTGCACAGTTACCAAGCATTCATTTTTTCCCACACCGCATTGAGCTGTACGCTACTCACACACTACCATGTACCGGCTGGTATCACGGACAAATACATGCTGACTATCTGTGTGTGACTCCGGAATTAAATAGGGAGTTTTAAATTTTCACCAAAACTGTAAACAGCTGTCCGCTTCTGATACAGTACCATATATCTGCTCTTGATATTACGGTCAAACCCATACTGAGTGAGCGTCTGTGTGTGACTCCGGAAATATATACAGAGATTGCAATTTTCCCCTACACCGTATACAGCTGTACGCTTCTGAGACAGTACCGTATATCTGCTCTTTGTATTACGGTCAAATCCATACTGAGTGGGTGTCTGTGTGTGACCCCGGCCCCGGAAGTATATACGGAGATTGCAATTTTCCCCTACACCGTATGCAGCTCTACGCTTATGAGACAGTACCGTATATCTGCTCTTTGTATTATGGTCAAATCAATACTGAGTGAGCGTCTGTGTGTGACTCCAGAAATATATACGGAGATTGCAATTTTCCCATACACCGTATACAGATGTCTGCTTCTGATACAGTACCGTATATCTGCTCTTTGTATTACGGTCAAATCCATACTGAGTGGGCGTCTGTGTGTGACTCCAGAAATATATACAGAGATTGCAATTTTTCACCTACACCGTATACAGCTGTATGCTTCAAATACAGAACCGTTTTTCTACTTTTTGTAATACGGTCAAATCCCTACTGAGTGAGCGTCTGTGTATGACTCCGGAAATATATACAGAGATTGCAATTTTCCCCTACACCGTATACAACTGTACGCTTCTGAGACAGTACCTTGTATCTGCTCTTTGTATTATGGTGAAATCCATACTGAGAGAGCGTTTGTGTGTGTGACTCCGGAAATATATACGGAGATTTAAATTTTTCCCTACACCATATTCAGCTGTACGCTCCTCATACAGTACCAAATATCTGCTGGTATTTTTGGTACATTTTCCCAAACATGAGGAAGTATGGTGGAAGAGGCTGTGGACGTGGGCAGGGGGCAGCTGGGACTGATGGTGGTGGTGCATCTGCTGGTAGTGCCAAAAGCACAATAGCACCTAAGGCAGGAGGTGTTGAGCCTGCATCATCATCTGGCTCCAGAAGGCCAGGAAGGCTCCCTTTTCTGGAAATAGGTAAACCGATTTTAATGCCTCAGCATCAGGAACAGGTTTTGGCTTACATTGCCGAAACAGCCTCCAGCTCTATCGCTTCCTCACTCCCTGGAGCTTTTTTCACAAACCATGCCTGGGTTATCAAATGAAATCCTGAATCACCCAGTCCAAGATGAATATGACATGGAGTGCACTGATGTACAACCACTGCTACCTCATTCTGCTGGTACATTCACCCAGAGCACTGCATTGCCCTCGCAGTCTACTGAGCCAGAATCTGACCCTGATGAAACTCAGGTGCCCCTTCCTGCATACTCTAACACCTTACACGGTGACACAGAGAAAGGTGAAGATGAAATTGAAGAGGAGGTGATGGATGACCCAGTTGTTGACCCGGATTGGCATTCATTAGGGGAAGAGGATGCCGCTGGCAATAGCTCAGAAGAGGAGGAGGATCCGCAGCTGCGGTTATCTGGCAGGCCCGCAGCAGTCCAAAAACGTGATAAAAAAGCAAAAAGAGTTGCAGGACAGCTTGGCCAGAAGGTCAAATTAGCACAGCGTGCAAGCCCTGAAAATTTATCACATAGTAGGAAGAGTGCAGTGTGGCACTTTTTTGACCAAAATCATATTTATGAGGCAAATGTTATTTGTAAGAAGTGTGGAAGGAACTTTAGCCGAGGGAAAAATCTCTGAAAATTGAATACCAGTTGCATGCTTAGACATTTAAACACCAAGTACTTGCAAGCGTGGACGGATTACAAAACCTCACTGGCTTTGAATGCCTACATTGCCAAACTGATCTCATTAGAGATGATGCCCATCCGTTTGGTTGAAAGCGCAGTGTTCCGAGAGCTCATGGCCTTAGCTGTCCCACACTATGACCTACCCAGCTGGCCCTTCTTTTCTAGAAAAGCCATCCCTGCCCTCCACCTGCATGTGAAAGACCGCAATGTCCATGCACTCAAACAATCAGTGAGTGGAAAGGTGCACCTCACAACAGATGCATGGGCCAGTAGGCATGGCCAGGGCGGTTACGTGTCCATCGCTGCGCACTGGGTTAATGTGGTGGATGCAGGGTCCACAGGGGACAGTGGTGGTTGACAGTGCTGCCTAGCCCACGGTATAGGTAACAGTTGGCTGTAGGCATTCGACCCTCCTCCTCCAGCAGCGAAAGCTCGTCGACAGAGCGCAGTCGCACGAGCACTCCATCTGCAGCTGCCAGTGTTGCACACGAGGTGTCCCACTATCGAACAACTAGTGGTAAGCGTCAGCAGGCTGTTTTAAAGATGATGTCTTTGTGCGACAACAGAAACACCGCTGAGGTACTGACCGACTACTTGCAGCGAGAAACTGAGTCATGGCTGGGCAGTCTACATCTTGAGCCAGGCAAGGTAGTCAGTGATAACGGAAGTAATTTTGTGGCGGCCATAGCCCTGGCAAAACTCAGACACATACCTTGCCTGGCTCACACCTTGAACCTGGTGGAGCAGTGCTTCATAAATAATTATCCGGAGTTACCAGCCCTGCTCCATAAGGTGTGAAGACTGTGCTCGCACATCCGTCGCTCGCCCGTAGACTTCAGTCGTATGCAGAGGCTGCAGCAATTGCTCCACCTCCCCAAGCACCGCCTAATCATAGATGTTGCAACAAGGTGGAACTCCACCATGCACATGGTTGAGAGGCTGTGTGAACAGAGGAAGGCTGTAATGCATTTGTGGGAGGATACACGGGCAGGCAGTTTGAGGCCAGACATGGAGTTGTCGGGTGTGCAGTGGTCAAAGCTGAAAGACCTCTGTAAAGTCCTTCAGTGTTTTGAGGAATGCACACGACTGGTAAGTGCAGACAGCGCCATCAAAAGCATGAGCATCCCACTTATACATCTGCTCATGCAAACTTTGACGCACATTAAGGATCAGGGGTCTGCAGCGGAGGAGGAGGAGGGTAGCCTTCATGACAGTCAGGCATTGTCTGCTCAGGGAACAGTCCTGGACGAGGTGGAGGAAGAAGAGGAAGAGGAGGAGGACTATGAAGATGAGGGGGATGATTATTTTGGGGAGGAGGATACTTCTCAGGGGGCAAGAGAAAATGTTGGCTTTCCAAGGTCAGGTACAGGGTTTGTGAGTGACTGGAGGAATGTGAATGTGTCAGAAAGTGCTCCTCCACCTACCACTGGCAGTGCATCATTGACACCTGGAACATTGGCCCACATGTGTGATTATGTCTTGCGAATCCTAAAAAGGGACCCCCGCATTGACAAAATGATGAAGGATGACGACTACATGTTGGCCAGCATCCTCGATCCACGCTATAAAGGCAAATTACAGAACATCATGCCACAGGAGAACCTAGAGCTAATATTGGTAAACAAGCAAGCAACTCTGGTAAACAGTTTGTTAGAGGCATTCCCAGCACACAGCAGCGGGGCAGGTTCTACCACGAGCCGTACTGGGCCAAATGGAAGAGGTGTTCGTGGTGCACACAGCAGAAGTGGCGTTGGAGACAGGGGTTTCATGACCATGTTGTGGACTGATTTCTCGAGTAACGGTCACACGACAGGTAATACTGTATCTGTTGTGAATGTGTTAGAAATGAATTCTGAGCAGAAGCTCCCTCTGGTGGTTACAAACAGTACTGAACTATTCAATGAGGATTGGCAATCAGGAGTTACAGACTGGTCTTATTTAAGGGAGGTTCCCTCCCATCATGGTTGCCGGTGATCAATTGTTCTTGTCTCAACTGTGGTTCCTGGTTCACTTGGAAGCTTGCTGAGTCTTGCCTGCATCTTCTGCTATCAGATAAGATATTTTCTGCTTTAATTTTTGTGCTTGCTTTTTGCATTGTTCCCTGCACTTCTGTGGAGGTCAGCCAGGTCCCCTCCGGGGGCTTGTGCTCCTCTCAGTTTATCTGAGCCACTGTTATTTGTTCATTTGCTTTTTCCAGTTTTTTCAGTGGCTGCTGTTTTGATTTTGTTACACCAGAGAACTAATTTAGGTGGTAGAGTTCGTGTGATCTCAGGTGTTTTTGCAATTAGTAGAGTTGGTATTTTTTAGGGTTTTTTGGATTGCAGTAAGTGTCCTTCCTATCCTTTTCTGTCCAGGTAGATTGGGCCCCAATGTTTGCTCATGCTATTTTCTGTCTGTGTCTGTATTTCCTCTTGTCTAACCGCCATTACATGTTTGGGGGCTTCCTATGTTCTTTGGGGTTCTGCTCCTGGGCAGATAGCTTTCCTCTTTCTATCTTTAGGTGTAGTTGGCCTCTCAGGCTGTGACGAGGCGTCTGGGACCAACGTAGGAACGCTCCACGGCTGCCTTTAGTTGTGGTGGTTAGTCAGGGTACTGCAATCCAGTAGATTCCAACCTCTCTGGTGTATTGCCGTTTTTGCCTGCTCTCCTCAGCTACCAAATCATAACAGTATCACCGGCCAAACTGAGAATTATATGGTACTCAACAGAAAGGAAAAATAGTAAAAGGAAAAAGAAAAAAGGAAGTTGTCAGAATTTTTTTTTTTTTCTCTGTTTGTTGCATTTTTTCCCTCTTTTTCTCTGGGTGCTGAGGAGGATTTTTTTTTTCTCTCAATGGAGTTTGCACAGTTGTCTGGCCGTGTGGATCAGCTTGCCACTGAAGTTCGGAGTATTGCTACCTATCTTGCTAGGTTGCTGGTTGTGGAACCTAGGATCCCCATGCCAGATTTATTTTTGGTGGATCGAGCTAAATTTCTGAATTTCAAAAATAACTGTAAGTTGTTTTTTGCCTTAAAACCTAAGTCCTCAAGGAACGCAGCACAGCAGGTTCAAATTGTCATCTCTCTCCTACGCGGCGATCCTCAGGATTGGGCTTTTTCCCTGACACCTGGGGACCCTGTTTTGAGTAATGTTGATGCATTTTTTCTGGCTCTGGGGTTATTGTACGATGAACCTAATGTCACTGATCAAGCTGAAAAAACCTTGTTGGCATTAAATCAGGGGCTTGAGGACGCTGAGTTGTACTGTCAGAAATTCCAAAAGTGGGCAGTCCTGACCTAATGGAATGATGATGCTTTGGCAGTTCTTTTTCAGAAGGGTCTGTCAGAGAATGTAAAAGATGTTATGGTGGGTTTCCCTGCTCCCTCTGGTCTCAATGATTCTATGTCATTAGCGATTCAAATTGACAGACGTTTGCGTGAGCGTAGAGGTTTGCGTGGAATAGTGTTGCCTTGTGAACCAGCTTCTGAGTCCATGCAGTGAGACAGAGTGGCTTCTGGGGCACGCGTCATGAGTTTCGAAAACGCAATGGGTTATGTTTCTACTGTGGTGACGCCTCTCATGCTATGAGCGGGGAAGACGTTTTGCACGCTCAGTTGTCTTGGGTAGTGTTCAGACTAAATTTCTGTTGACTGTTACCCTGATTTGCTCCCTGTCCACATTTTCTGCTCAGGCTTTTGTTGATTCGGGAGCAGCTATTAACCTGATGGATTTTGATTTTGCTAAACGTTGAGGATTTCCCTTGATACCCCTACAGAAGTCTATTCCCCTACTGGGGATTGATTCTACCCATTTGGCTGAGAATAAACCCCAGTTCTCTACTAAGGTGATAATGAGGGTTGAACCTGACATCAGGAGAGTTGCAAATTGTTGGTGCTGTTTAATCTGCATGACATTATTGTACTGGGTTTCCCTTGGTTACAGTCTCATAATCCTGTTTTGGATTGGAAATCTGTGTCTGTGACCAGTTGGGGCTGCCAATGTGTTAATGCCAACACTCCTGTTTTTTCTGCCTCTCCCAGGCTCAGGATGTTCCTGACTTTTTGACTGATTTTTCTGATAAGTTTAGTGAAAGTAAATCTGCATCCTTGCCCCCCCATAGGAGTAATGACTGCGCTATTGAATTAGTGCCTGGTAGTAAATTCCCTAAAAGTCGCCTTTTTAACTTGTCTGTACCTTAACTTGACGCTATGCGGTCTTATATCAAGGAGTCATTGGAGAAGGGTCATATCAGACCATCCTCTTCACCCTTGGGAGCCGGTTTTTTCTTTGTGGCCAAAAAGGATGGTTCATTAAGGCCGTGTATTGATTATCGTCTCTTGAACAATATCACTGTGAAATATCAATATCCGTTACCCTTGATTTCTGACCTGTTTTCCAGGGTGAAAAGTGCTACTTGGTTTACCAAGCTTGACCTCAGGGGGGCGTATAACCTTATTCGCATTAAGCACGGGGATGAATGTAAGACGGCGTTTAATACCCCAGAGGGGCATTTTGAGTACCTAGTGATGCCCTTTGGGCTCACTAATGCTCCTTCCGTCTTCCAGTCCTTCATGAATGACATTTTCAGGGATTTTGTGGATAAATTTCTGATTGTTTATTTGGATGATATCTTGATTTTTTCCAATGACTGGGACTCTCATGTGAAACATGTTCGGACTGTGTTCCAGATTTTGAGAGAGAATGCTCTGTATGTGAAGGGATCAAAGTATCTTTTTGGCGTACAGAGGATCTCATTTCTGGGATTCATTTTGTCTCCGTCTGTTATTGAAATGGACCCGGTCAAGGTTCAGGCCATCTGTGATTGGGTCCAACCTACTTCATTAAAGGCTCTTTAGAGATTCTTGGGTTTTGCCAATTTTTATCGTAAATTTATTGGTAATTTCTCTGTTATTGTTAAACCATTGACTGATTTAACCAAAAAGGTTCTGATGTGGTGAATTGGCCTCCTGAGGCAGTCTCTGCGTTTCAGGAACTTAAGCAGAGATTCACTTCTGCTCCTGTTCTACGGCAGCCTGATGTTTCTCTGCCATTTCAGGTGGAGGTTGATGCCTCTGAAATTGGGGCAGGTGCCGTTTTGTCCCAAAGAGATCCAGAGACCTCTTAAAGTAACCCTTGTGCCTTTTTCTCTCGAAAATTTTCTCCAACTGAACGTAATTATGACATGGGTAATCGGGAGTTATTGGCCATGAAGTGGGCTTTTGAAGAGTGGAGACATTGGCTGGAGGGAGCCAAACATCAGGTGGTGGTCCTCACGGACCATAAGAATCTGGTTTATCTGGAATCAGCCAAGCGACTTAATCCTAGAAAGGTGTCAGTATTCCGGGTTTTCTAGGTAACTTTGTCAATGATTTTGCCCTTTGTTAAAATGGAGTTTGCTGTTTTGTGTGCCCTACTTCCTGTTCGTTTGTTTAAAACCCGGCTCAGGTGCTGGCTTCCCTGCTGGAGTATTCTGCTTCCGTTTCCCTGCAACCCAGCTGCTTTGTTCCTCACAGATCTTTTGTGTATTTACCAGGAAAGTGCATAACCTTATCTTCAGGTGTTTCTCAGCCACAGCAGTTTCTACCCATGGCTCTGGACATTCTCTGCATAAGTTGCACGTACTGTGTTATCACTAACCTGTTGACTTGGGAATTTAACCCTTGGTTCACTCCATCTGATAAGAACTGTGTTTCTGAACTGTTGCTGTTTAACCCTTCGTGCATTACCTCTGGTGAGAGCTGTTGGAACTGTTACTGGAATCTTACTGACATATGAACTTGTTGTTGGACTTCACTGAATTAAGCCACAACTGAGATTAACTTGTTCCTGGACCTCCCTGTGTTTTCTGCATACCTGGATCTGACTCTTCACACACCAGCAGTGTGTAAATCCAGCCACGTTACCTGTGCATCAGACTTACCTCCGTCGTAAGAACTTTACCGCCCTCGCTATAGAGGTTCAAGGACTTATATATCCGGATTCATATAACTGGACTTGTGTATATATATATGGACTCGTTTCATTGCATGTCACTACGGGTTGTTTGAATATTGTTTTTGGGTGTTTTTGCTGTTTCACAAATACATTATTTGCATTCAAAGAAACCCGTCTCTGATTGTTCATTGCCCCACGCTATCAGAATCCTAGAGTTCCTACAATAGTATTACAGGATACTCCAGCCTAAAAAAGAGGATTCTGCTGGGGCAATGACGGAGACACGGGCAGACAAATTGTTCACCATAGTTAACTCCTTGCAGCAGGAGGTGGCGGCAGCACACAATCAGATTAGAGACTTGGAGTCTCGGGTTAACCACAATGCACAGGGGTTTGGTCAGGCTCTCCAAGATCTACGTGCTAGGTTAGGAGTCCTGGAGGCCTTACCTACTGAGTAGTGTTGAGCATTCCGATACCGCAAGTATCGGGTATCGGCCGATATTCGCTGTATCGGAATTCCGATACTTAGTTCCGATATTTTTCATATATCGTATACAGGAATCGGAAGTTCCCATAATTCTTTGAGAGGCAATGTGATTTTAGTCAGCCAATGAGGAATCTTATGAAGTGTGGGCACATCCTGTAATGCTGCGGTCATCTTAACTAATGGCATGGCTGTGATTGGCTGCTGAAATGATGTCAGAATGCACTATAAAAGGCGCCGCCGCCATTTTAGCGTCACTGTGCTGTGAACTCAGTTAGGGACAGAACGCTGCTGTGCTGACTCTGAGGGACAGTTAGACATTGCGATTTTGTGTACTGTACTGTGCTTTAGGCAGGCTAGTTTACCAACCGCTGTGTAAAGCTTCCTTTTGCCAGTGTTGTTTTAACAGCTCTGTGCAAGGTGTGTGTGAGTGCAGGTGACGCTACAGTTTGCTCTGCATCCACCGCTGTTTGTAGGCATCTGCACGTGTCACTCACTGACTCTTTTTTTTTATTTGATTTTGTGGAATTGGTGCAGCTCCATTATATTTGCCAAAAATCTAATCTATTAGTGTGACGCGCTTCCATCCGTATACAATACATTGGTTGCAAACACTATAGAAGTAGACAAAGGGGCGTTTCACAGCTACTGAACAGTTGTGTTTCAGTGTTCACTGTAGTCTGTGAGCTTTTCATTTTTTGAGTGCAGATCACGCTCCAGTTAGTTCTTCAACTACTGCTGGTTGTAGTCTGCTGAGCGTGTGTCACTGCCTCATCCTTCACTAATTGGTGCTGCTCCATTATATTTGCCAAAAATCTAATCTATTAGTGTGACGCGCTTCCATCCGTATACAATACATTGGTTGCAAACACTATAGAAGTAGACAAAGGGGCGTTTCACAGCTACTGAACAGTTGTGTTTCAGTGTTCACTGTAGTCTGTGAGCTTTTCATTTTTTGAGTGCAGATCACGCTCCAGTTAGTTCTTCAACTACTGCTGGTTGTAGTCTGCTGAGCGTGTGTCACTGCCTCATCCTTCACTAATTGGTGCTGCTCCATTATATTTGCCAAAAATCTAATCTATTAGTGTGACGCGCTTCCATCCGTATACAATACATTGGTTGCAAACACTATAGAAGTAGACAAAGGGGCGTTTCACAGCTACTGAACAGTTGTGTTTCAGTGTTCACTGTAGTCTGTGAGCTTTTCATTTTTTGAGTGCAGATCACGCTCCAGTTAGTTCTTCAACTACTGCTGGTTGTAGTCTGCTGAGCGTGTGTCACTGCCTCATCCTTCACTAATTGGTGCTGCTCCATTATATTTGCCAAAAATCTAATCTATTAGTGTGACGCGCTTCCATCCGTATACAATACATTGGTTGCAAACACTATAGAAGTAGACAAAGGGGCGTTTCACAGCTACTGAACAGTTGTGTTTCAGTGTTCACTGTAGTCTGTGAGCTTTTCATTTTTTGAGTGCAGATCACGCTCCAGTTAGTTCTTCAACTACTGCTGGTTGTAGTCTGCTGAGCGTGTGTCACTGCCTCATCCTTCACTAATTGGTGCTGCTCCATTATATTTGCCAAAAATCTAATCTATTAGTGTGACGCGCTTCCATCCGTATACAATACATTGGTTGCAAACACTATAGAAGTAGACAAAGGGGCGTTTCACAGCTACTGAACAGTTGTGTTTCAGTGTTCACTGTAGTCTGTGAGCTTTTCATTTTTTGAGTGCAGATCACGCTCCAGTTAGTTCTTCAACTACTGCTGGTTGTAGTCTGCTGAGCGTGTGTCACTGCCTCATCCTTCACTAATTGGTGCTGCTCCATTATATTTGCCAAAAATCTAATCTATTAGTGTGACGCGCTTCCATCCGTATACAATACATTGGTTGCAAACACTATAGAAGTAGACAAAGGGGCGTTTTCACAGCTACTGAACAGTTGTGTTTCAGTGTTCACTGTAGTCTGTGAGCTTTTCATTTTTTGAGTGCAGATCACGCTCCAGTTAGTTCTTCAACTACTGCTGGTTGTAGTCTGCTGAGCGTGTGTCACTGCCTCATCCTTCACTAATTGGTGCTGCTCCATTATATTTGCCAAAAATCTAATCTATTAGTGTGACGCGCTTCCATCCGTATACAATACATTGGTTGCAAACACTATAGAAGTAGACAAAGGGGCGTTTCACAGCTACTGAACAGTTGTGTTTCAGTGTTCACTGTAGTCTGTGAGCTTTTCATTTTTTGAGTGCAGATCACGCTCCAGTTAGTTCTTCAACTACTGCTGGTTGTAGTCTGCTGAGCGTGTGTCACTGCCTCATCCTTCACTAATTGGTGCTGCTCCATTATATTTGCCAAAAATCTAATCTATTAGTGTGACGCGCTTCCATCCGTATACAATACATTGGTTGCAAACACTATAGAAGTAGACAAAGGGGCGTTTCACAGCTACTGAACAGTTGTGTTTCAGTGTTCACTGTAGTCTGTGAGCTTTTCATTTTTTGAGTGCAGATCACGCTCCAGTTAGTTCTTCAACTACTGCTGGTTGTAGTCTGCTGAGCGTGTGTCACTGCCTCATCCTTCACTAATTGGTGCTGCTCCATTATATTTGAAAAAAATCTAATCTATTAGTGTGACGCGCTTCCATCCGTATACAATACATTGGTTGCAAACACTATAGAAGTACACAAAGGGGCCTTTCACAGCTACTGAACAGTTGTCTGCAGTGTTCACTGCAGTCTCTGAGGAATAACCACACTTAGGCCTTATAACTTTTCTGACTTTCTTTATCAATCTACCAAGATGAAGAAGGCAGGGAGTAAGGCACGTGGTCGTGGCCGGGGAGTTTCAGCAGGGAGAGGACGTGGGGATTCTGTGGCTGCTGCCGCACCCAGTGACACAGCATCCACCAGTTTTCCCCGTGAGCGTTCCTTTATGCGCACTTTTGTAGGAGCTCAGCGTACCCCTCTGCTGCGGGAAGAACAAATTGAAGCCGTTGTTGGTTGGATGGCAGCCAATGCATCGACTTCAATTGCTTCCACCTCCTCTCAGGACCACAGCACTGTTGAACAACCATCTGTCTCTTCACCGCCTGCCAAATTGCCCAGGCAGTCAGAGAGTTATGAACTGGAGCCAGCTGAGTCTCTGCTTCTGTTCTCAGAATCTGTTGGCTTGGAAACAGGGGCCCAGCCAAGCAGCATTCTGGAATGTGAAGAAGAGGCAGTATGCAGTGATGCGCAACAGCTGTGTCTCTCTGAATGTGAAGAGGCGGGTGAGCCAGTGCCGATGGTCAGCACACCGCAGAACGCATCTGATGATGATGAGACTCAGGTGCCATTTTCTGTTGAGCAAGGTGCTGGCCAGACCACCCAACAGCAGCAGGTGTTGGAAGAGGGTAGTGGAGATGATGAGGTCCAAGACCCAACATGGCGTGAGGAACAGGAAGGTGGTGGTAGCAGCTCTGAGGAAGAGATTGCCCCAACGGTCCAAACAGTAAGGAGAGGTAGGCTGCAGACTCGGTTGCCTGTACCCTCCAGTTTGGCACCCGTTCGTAGCAGTTCTCTTCCAACAGCCAAACCGGGCGCTCCCAGGACTTGCACTGCGTGGTCCTTTTTTGACACACTTGCAGATGATATTTGCTATGTCAAATGCAAGCTGTGTAATCAAAAAGTTAAAAGAGGTAAAAATATCAGTAACCTCAATACCACAAATATGTGGAAACATGTACGGACAAAGCACGTAGCTGAGTTACAAAGACACACTGGAGATGTAGGCCAACCTACAGCAGCACCTACATCTTCAGCTCGTGTTGGAGCCTCTTCCTCCAGCTCACACACAGCTGGTTCGGCTTCCTCACAGGATCGCCATGGAAGAACCTCTGTAACTGTTGTCCAGAGACCCAGTGTTATTCCACCCACAGCTGCAAGTTCCCTGTCATCCTCACACTCCCAGGCCACAAAACAGCCATCGGTAGCACAGGCATGGGATAAAAGACGGCCATACTCGGCAAACCATCCACGAGCACAGGCTCTGAATGCTGGCATTGCAAAACTCCTGTCCCTTGAAATGCTGTCATTCAGGCTGGTGGAGACTGACAGTTTCCGTGACTTAATGTCATTGGCAGTCCCACAATACAATGTGCCCAGCCGATTTTATTTCAGCAGGCAAGCCGTCCCTGGTCTGCAAAAGCATGTTGAGGGAAAAATTAAACATGCGCTACTAAACGCCGTCAGTAGCAAGGTCCACCTGACCACCGATGCGTGGACCAGTACCCATGGCCAGGGACGATACCTTTCCCTCACTGCCCATTGGGTCAATGTTGTGGAGCCGGGTACAGATCTTGCGAGTGGCGCTGTACGTGTTCTGCCAACTCCAAGGATTGCAGGAATCAAGTCTGTCCACATTGACTCCTCCTCCTACTCCAGTTCCTCAGAATCATCGCTGCAGGAGCCGTCACGGTCTACCTCCACATGGACCCGTGAACGTTTACCTGATGCGACCGATATGAGCACAGCCGTGGCCAAACGTCAACAGGCCGTCCTGAAATTAATTTACATGGGGAATCGAAGCCACACAGCGCAGGAGCTCTGGAATGCCATCAAGCAGGAGAGCGACGTGTGGTTTTTTGCCAGCGAATCTCCAGCCAGGCTTGGTAGTGTGTGACAATGGCCGAAATCTGGTGGCAGCTCTGGGCCTTGGCAACCTCACTCACATACCATGTCTGGCACATGTGCTCAACTTGGTCGTGCAGAGTTTTTTGAGGGACTATCCGGATCTTGATGCACTGCTGCACAAGGTCCGCCTAGAGTGCGCTCACTTGCGACGTTCCAGCATGGCCAGATCGCGCATTGCAGCTCTGCAACGCAGATTTCGCCTTCCTGAACATCGCATCATATGTGACGTACCCACCAGGTGGAATTCCACGTTACATATGTTGGAGCGGTTGTGTGAGCAGCAGCCAGCAGTAATGGAGTATCAGCTGCATCAGGCGCAATCAACTCGCAATTTGCGTCGTTCACACTTCACCACTACTGAGTGGGCCTCTATGAAGGACATCTGCCACGTTTTGCGTGCGTTTGATGAGTCAACGCGGATGGCGAGTGCAGATGATGCACTAGTCAGCCTGACTGTCCCCCTTATCTGCCTGCTTCAAAAAACACTGCAAGCAATAAGGGATGAGGTTTTGGAAGAGGTGGAGGATGAGGAGTCACAAATTCCATCACCTTCTGGACAGTCAGCGCAACGTGGTTCCTCACAAAGGGCTGGGCAGTGTTCACTTTGTGAGGAGGATGAGGAGGAGTCAATGGAGGAGGAAGACATCGCTCCAGAGGGAGGTACACAACGCTCTAGTCAGTATGTAGAGCGAGGGTGGGGTGATGCAGAGCAGTCAGAGATGACGCCTCTTGCAGGGGACAGCGTTTCTTGGCCAGTTGGGAGTCTGCAGCACATGGTTGATTTCATGCTGCAGTGCCTGAGAAACGACCGCCGCATCGCCCACATTCTCACCACGTCTGATTATTGGGTGTACACCCTCCTAGACCCTCGCTACCGGGACAACTTACAAAGCCTCATCACAACCGTTGAACCGGGAGCGTAAAATGCGGGAGTACCAAGACATACTGGTGCAATCCATAATGTTCTCCATTCCAGCCGAGAGCACTGCTGCTGCTACTGCTTTACAAAGCAGCTCTGTGCGTCGAGGCAGTGGAGACAGCTCTGCAACAAGAGGGAGCACAAGCAGCGCCTCTGCACAGGGCAAGACCAGTATGTTCCAAATGTGGCGAAGTTTTGTGGCAGCGCCACCAATGTCTACACCATCCGAGACGGCTCCAGTCAGCAGGAGGCAACGTTTCCGTAAGATGGTGACAGACTACATGTCTTTCCCTCTCAGTGTACTCCCAGATGGCTCTTCCCCATTCAAGTTTTGGGTCTCTAAGCTGGATACATGGCCAGAGCTTAGCCAGTATGCATTGGAGGTGCTGGCTTGCCCTGCTGCCAGTGTATTATCGGAGCGCGTCTTTAGTGCCGCAGGTGGTGTACTAACAGACCGTCGCATGCGACTATCCTCCGATAATGTAGACCGGCTTACTTTTCTGAAAATGAACAAGGCATGGATCTCGCCAGAATTTGTCTGTCCGTTTTCAGATTAAATAACTGGTTCGCAACGTTATCCATGTCTCCTGTTCCCTACACATGCACAGAAAAACCCATGTCGAACATGCTCCAAATAGGGAAGAGCCGTCACCCTGATTGTTATGCTTAAAACAGGAAATTGTGAAGTTTTCCAGGCCTAGAATGATAAATTTTTATGACAAATATGGACAAATAATAATTTGTCATCACAGCGCATATCTGCACATGTCTATTATAAATGGTAACAAAAACTAAAACAGTCTTCACTTTTTGAAATTAATGCATAAAAGTACATTTCATACTTATCAATTAATGCTTTTTAAGGAACTTTATCTGTACCTGTAAGATAATGCAGTCAATGGATGTACAAATCATAAAATCCTCATAATCATCATCACGATTTTTATTTATGACAGACATTATAAAATACACATACTGATGCCAACTGTAACTTCACACACCATATATGAAATGGCCAGCATCTAAACCTGGTAATAATGTGCAATAATAAATTATTACATCTATAAAGTGCATCATGCATACTGACAATAGGTAGTACTAGTTATACCTGCAAGTGCTGTTGAAACAACCACAACAGATATAAATTAATAATGGTATATAGGTATCACAGTGCATAGTTACTCATGGACAATGTCGATGTAATACTGTACCTCAATAAAGTCAGCGTGAACCATTATGCTTGTTAGTCTTGTAGATTGTTAAAGAGGGAACGGTCTTTTTTTGTTGGTCATAGGTGGAGTATTAGACAGTAAATGATTACTGCTGTTGTATTTTTGGCGTCCCTAGGGCGCAATAACGCTGCGTAACGTCACATTTTATAGAGTCATCTAATTGACACACGCTACCCTACCCTACGCGTGACAGTAGGAAGGTAGTGTTGACGGATAAAGCCTTGCGCAACCAGACATGCTTTTACCCTCTTCAACACTGTCCAAGCAAAAAATGCATGATTGCAGCCGCAGACTTTATTGACGTACAGTATAACATCGCCATTACCCATCAGAGGCTGTCCACTGTCTGATACAGACATAGAATATACCTTTGCTATCCGAAGCCTTTCTTTCACCTACACTTGCAGGCACACACTTAAATTGTGACAATGCATTATGTTTTTTTAAATGGTTATTTTTTATCGTACATTATTGTGTCATCACATTGATGAGTCCATGCTGGACATGTCATACATGCTGTACAAAGTAACGATTTTATTAACTGAAATAATTGAAATGTCTGTGACTGTCACATCTAAATTGCAATGATGATGATGATGAGTGACGATTACAAAATCCATTGTCTTCACTATGTTATGGTTTAACATAGCGTTCCTTAAGCATTATTCATAAATACAAAAATGGACTTTTATTCTTAAATTTACAACACTATATTTTGTAACCAATTTTTTGGGTGGTGTGTTGTTCCATTTCTTGTTGGCATGTGCATATATGCGTTTATATTTGCAGTGTATTTATTTTTATTATTGAAGTTAGGAAACATGTGTATCTTCGTACCGTGTTAGCCATTAGATAGAAAAATATTTACACTTGAGAGTCCACAGTGGTTGATACCTTTGAATGGATAACTGAAAAGATGGTAACAAATTGCAAGCTTTCGAGGCTACTCACGTCTCTTCAACAGGCAAAGACTAAAACAAAAAATGAAGCATCACATATTTCTATACACAACAGGACACAGGAATAGTGCAATAGGTAAGACAAGTAAGTGACGTGTAGCAGAACTGTCATTATCACAGAGGGATGAACATAAATATTGGAACAGTTCCTAGATAAGGATAGAAAGTTTTATTGCCCTCTGATTGGGGTCTGGTTTTGTGTTTTAATGCCCCTGGAAGGGCAGAGACGCAGATTCCTTAATTGATATAGAATGACATAAATCCGTGTGATCTATTCATTCCATCACTAACAGTGTCAAAGGTCATGATGAGCTTATATTCTGAAACCTTTGTATCTTTGTCATATTTGAAGTTATATTTTAATACCAGTAATTCCATATCCATCATGCTATGACCGGGCATACAAAAGTGTTTTGCCACAGGTAAATCCATTATTTTTTGTCTTATCGTGTGGCGCTGATAATTCATCCTTGTTCTCATTTTTTGGCCGGTCTACCCTCACTTGTCCCTCCCTCACTTGTCTTACCTATTCCTGTGTCCTGTTGTGTGTACAAATATGTGATTCTTCCATTTTTTTTTTAGTCTTAGCCTGATGAAGAGACCTGAGTAGTCTCGAAAGCTTTGAATTTGTTACCATATTTTCAGTTAGCCATTAAACGGTATCAACCACAGAGGACTCTCAAGTATAAATATTTTTCTATTCTTGGAATTGAAATTCATCATTTTATTGTCCTAGTAAAACTTCATTTATTCTTGTTTGAAGTACATACATTTGCAATGGCCACGTAACAAGGCAATAAGTCAATATTTTGTGCCTACACCCTCCTTGACCCTGGGCTTCAACAGCGCCAGTTGCTGCTCAGAAGTGTTAGATGCACAGATGAAAACAATCGCTGATGTGTTTGTGGGGTTCAGTAACGCCTGCTGTTCCCCTGCTGTGTGTCTGGCAAAAATTACTGCTGCTAACTACAACTTCAACTTCAAACGTCTCATACTAGGCCTCTGCCTACACCCTCCTTGACCCTGGGCTTCAACAGCGCCAGTTGCTGCTCAGAAGTGTTAGATGCACAGATGAAAACAATCGCTGATGTGCTTGTGGGGTTCAGTAACACCTGCTGTTCCCCTGCTGTGTGTCTGGCAAAAATTACTGCTGCTAACTACAACTTCAACTTCAAACGTCTCATACTAGGCCTCTGCCTACACCCTCCTTGACCCTGGGCTTCAACAGCGCCAGTTGCTGCTCAGAAGTGTTAGATGCACAGATGAAAACAATCGCTGATGTGTTTGTGGGGTTCAGTAACGCCTGCTGTTCCCCTGCTGTGTGTCTGGCAAAAATTACTGCTGCTAACTACAACTTCAACTTCAAACGTCTCATACTAGGCCTCTGCCTACACCCTCCTTGACCCTGGGCTTCAACAGCGCCAGTTGCTGCTCAGAAGTGTTAGATGCACAGATGAAAACAATCGCTGATGTGTTTGTGGGGTTCAGTAACGCCTGCTGTTCCCCTGCTGTGTGTCTGGCAAAAATTACTGCTGCTAACTACAACTTCAACTTCAAACGTCTCATACTAGGCCTCTGCCTACACCCTCCTTGACCCTGCGCTTCAACAGCGCCAGTTGCTGCTCAGAAGTGTTAGATGCACAGATGAAAACAATCGCTGATGTGTTTGTGGGGTTCAGTAACGCCTGCTGTTCCCCTGCTGTGTGTCTGGCAAAAATTACTGCTGCTAACTACAACTTCAACTTCAAACGTCTCATACTAGGCCTCTGCCTACACCCTCCTTGACCCTGGGCTTCAACAGCGCCAGTTGCTGCTCAGAAGTGTTAGATGCACAGATGAAAACAATCGCTGATGTGTTTGTGGGGTTCAGTAACGCCTGCTGTTCCCCTGCTGTGTGTCTGGCAAAAATTACTGCTGCTAACTACAACTTCAACTTCAAACGTCTCATACTAGGCCTCTGCCTACACCCTCCTTGACCCTGGGCTTCAACAGCGCCAGTTGCTGCTCAGAAGTGTTAGATGCACAGATGAAAACAATCGCTGATGTGTTTGTGGGGTTCAGTAACGCCTGCTGTTCCCCTGCTGTGTGTCCGGCAAAAATTACTGCTAGCTACCTAATCATGGTGAAAAAAACCTGACATCTCAAAGTGTCTAGTGCTACACATAGATATGAGGCTACACCCTGATTTCTAAGCTGTAAACATTTGAAACGTCAACTTTCAAACCATAAAATGATTAGTCTTTGTCACAAATCTGTAACAAAATAAATGTGACATATTATTACAGATATGCACGTGTCGAAAACAAATGCAAACACAAAATCCTACTTATGCTATAGGATACTGATGGTCAACCTTGTCACTCCATAGCTTAGACAAATCCAACTCACATCATGATGACTCCAATGCTGCAATGTTGGAAGTGCAGAATGTGGGTTGAACTTTGACAACTGCTGCAGTGCGAAGGTTATACTTCAGTGTTCTTGCCTTTGAAATAAAAGCATACAAGTTAATATAATAATCCAATGTTGATTAAGGGACGTGATGTACACGTGTAATATTGTGCAAACAATGCATGTAGGAATAGTCCTCTTCAACATTACTTATATTTGTGTCATTTTAAAAAATACATATTTGATTAGAAAGTTAACAGCCCATATCATAAAGGTCCTTCATGTAAACATGATAATCGCTAACAAAATCATGCATTACCTTGGTAAAGTCAATAGTGCATAGTCACAATAGCAAAATATATACCTGTAATTAGTGCTTAAAGAACGACAACTGATAGAATACGTCAATGATATATATTTATCAGACTGAATAGCGACATCTGTACAATGTCGATATAATACTGTACCTTAACAAAACAGCTGTGTCACACCTCACACTCGTTTTCTTGTAGCTTGTTATGTAATAGGGCACATGCGTGTATGTTTCATCATAGGTGCATGTTTACTGAGTAAAGCAGTCATGACAACGCCTTTGTGTTGTCGGTACGCTTGCGATGATGAACGATGCGCACCGTGAATGTTAGTCTGCGTCATAAGACGTACAGACGCTCCAATACCCAACGCGTCACAGCAGGAAGCCAGTCTGTGCGTCCAAACAAAGGCGCAACCATACATGCACGTAACCTTTTATAAAGCTACATAAAAAAAGGATGTAGTAGTAACGCACACTTTATTGAGGTACAGTATTACATCGCCATTCACCATCTGTGGCTATGCAGTCTCATCTATATATACCTTATCTATCCGTTGTCATGCTTGCAAGTCCACAGTCAGGCATAAATATCTGTTTTCACTCTGCACTATGCACTTTTTAAATTTTTGTTTTGTTAATATAAATGATTGGCACATATTATCAGTATTACATGATGGAAATTTTAGATATTTTTTAAAAAATTTTAGTGATATTATTCACCAAATGTAAAGTTTTATGAATGTCAAAGAAAACTTGTAATGCTGATTATGTTTTTAAGTCAGCCATTCATTGTCTACACAATAAAAATGGTGTACATACTGTTACTTACCCATCATTAATGGATTCTGATGTGTACTTGTATGCTTTTATTTTAAACCGTATAGCAGATTATTTAACCTATTTTAATTGTGGTTTGCATTGCTTTTCAACATGTTAATGTATGCGTTTATGTTTGTAAATTATTAATTTACATATTTTTTTTAAGTTAAATCATCATCTTATGGTACTAAAGTTTATATTTCTCTTGTTTGGAGTATAGACATTTTTAATTGACACGTAACAAGGAAAATACTTGATATAGTATTTAAACATCCTCCTTGACCCTGGGCTACAACAACGCCAGTTGTTGCTCGGAAGTGCTGTTAGCACAGTCTACACTTGCTCCTGTGTTACTGGGGTTCAGTAATGTCAGCTGTTCCCCTGCTGTGATAACGGCAAAAAGTCCTGCTGCCTCCACCCTGTTCTCTTCTCATCCCTGGGCTACAACACTGCCAGTTGTTGCTCGGAAGTGCTGTTAGCACAGTCAACACTTGCTCCTGTGTTACTGGGGTTCAGTAATGTCAGCTTTTCCCCTGCTGTGTGAACGGCAAAAAGTCCTGCTGCCTCCACCCTGTTCTCTTCTCATCCCTGGGCTACAACACCGCCAGTTGTTGCTCGGAAGTGCTGTTAGCACAGTCAACACTTGCTCCTGTGTTACTGGGGTTCAGTAATGTCAGCTGTTCCCCTGCTGTGTGAACGGCAAAAAGTCCTGCTGCCTCCACCCTGTTCTCTTCTCATCCCTGGGCTACAACACCGCCAGTTGTTGCTCGGAAGTGCTGTTAGCACAGTCTACACTTGCTCCTGTGTTACTGGGGTTCAGTAATGTCAGCTGTTCCCCTGCTGTGTGAACGGCAAAAAGTCCTGCTGCCTCCACCCTGTTCTCTTCTCATCCCTGGGCTACAACACCGCCAGTTGTTGCTCGGAAGTGCTGTTAGCACAGTCTACACTTGCTCCTGTGTTACTGGGGTTCAGTAATGTCAGCTGTTCCCCTGCTGTGTGAACGGCAAAAAGTCCTGCTGCCTCCACCCTGTTCTCTTCTCATCCCTGGGCTACAACACTGCCAGTTGTTGCTCGGAAGTGTCATTGGCACGGGTACTCACTCCTGCCCAGACTGGTTACAGCACGCCATCTGTTTCCTGTCAGTGTAAACGTCACTTAGCCTCCAATAAGTTGTCCTGTCGTGTTGCGGTCGGGTTAGCCGACTCTATGGTGCTTGGAGTTTAGGTGCTTCCTATGTGTGCTGCGGGATATGCAAATAAAGGCTGTTTCCGTTGTGACAATAGGACAATCACCCACTGTAGTACTGTGGGATTCGGTAACTGCGGCCGGCTCGCGGCCTGTCATCTTAAATTTCCATGGGT
>JARQOD010000001.1:789677256-789886170 GCA_033576555.1 Oophaga sylvatica | reverse complement strand
GAAAACAATCGCTGATGTGTTTGTGGGGTTCAGTAACGCCTGCTGTTCCCCTGCTGTGTGTCTGGCAAAAATTACTGCTGCTAACTACAACTTCAACTTCAAACGTCTCATACTAGGCCTCTGCCTACACCCTCCTTGACCCTGGGCTTCAACAGCGCCAGTTGCTGCTCAGAAGTGTTAGATGCACAGATGAAAACAATCGCTGATGTGTTTGTGGGGTTCAGTAACGCCTGCTGTTCCCCTGCTGTGTGTCTGGCAAAAATTACTGCTGCTAACTACAACTTCAACTTCAAACGTCTCATACTAGGCCTCTGCCTACACCCTCCTTGACCCTGGGCTTCAACAGCGCCAGTTGCTGCTCAGAAGTGTTAGATGCACAGATGAAAACAATCGCTGATGTGTTTGTGGGGTTCAGTAACGCCTGCTGTTCCCCTGCTGTGTGTCCGGCAAAAATTACTGCTAGCTACCTAATCATGGTGAAAAAAACCTGACATCTCAAAGTGTCTAGTGCTACACATAGATATGAGGCTACACCCTGATTTCTAAGCTGTAAACATTTGAAACGTCAACTTTCAAACCATAAAATGATTAGTCTTTGTCACAAATCTGTAACAAAATAAATGTGACATATTATTACAGATATGCACGTGTCGAAAACAAATGCAAACACAAAATCCTACTTATGCTATAGGATACTGATGGTCAACCTTGTCACTCCATAGCTTAGACAAATCCAACTCACATCATGATGACTCCAATGCTGCAATGTTGGAAGTGCAGAATGTGGGTTGAACTTTGACAACTGCTGCAGTGCGAAGGTTATACTTCAGTGTTCTTGCCTTTGAAATAAAAGCATACAAGTTAATATAATAATCCAATGTTGATTAAGGGACGTGATGTACACGTGTAATATTGTGCAAACAATGCATGTAGGAATAGTCCTCTTCAACATTACTTATATTTGTGTCATTTTAAAAAATACATATTTGATTAGAAAGTTAACAGCCCATATCATAAAGGTCCTTCATGTAAACATGATAATCGCTAACAAAAATCATGCATTACCTTGGTAAAGTCAATAGTGCATAGTCACAATAGCAAAATATATACCTGTAATTAGTGCTTAAAGAACGACAACTGATAGAATACGTCAATGATATATATTTATCAGACTGAATAGCGACATCTGTACAATGTCGATATAATACTGTACCTTAACAAAACAGCTGTGTCACACCTCACACTCGTTTCTCTTGTAGCTTGTTATGTAATAGGGCACATGCGTGTATGTTTCATCATAGGTGCATGTTTACTGAGTAAAGCAGTCATGACAACGCCTTTGTGTTGTCGGTACGCTTGCGATGATGAACGATGCGCACCGTGAATGTTAGTCTGCGTCATAAGACGTACAGACGCTCCAATACCCAACGCGTCACAGCAGGAAGCCAGTCTGTGCGTCCAAACAAAGGCGCAACCATACATGCACGTAACCTTTTATAAAGCTACATAAAAAAAAGGATGTAGTAGTAACGCACACTTTATTGAGGTACAGTATTACATCGCCATTCACCATCTGTGGCTATGCAGTCTCATCTATATATACCTTATCTATCCGTTGTCATGCTTGCAAGTCCACAGTCAGGCATAAATATCTGTTTTCACTCTGCACTATGCACTTTTTAAATTTTTGTTTTGTTAATATAAATGATTGGCACATATTATCAGTATTACATGATGGAAATTTTAGATATTTTTTAAAAAATTTTAGTGATATTATTCACCAAATGTAAAGTTTTATGAATGTCAAAGAAAACTTGTAATGCTGATTATGTTTTTAAGTCAGCCATTCATTGTCTACACAATAAAAATGGTGTACATACTGTTACTTACCCATCATTAATGGATTCTGATGTGTACTTGTATGCTTTTATTTTAAACCGTATAGCAGATTATTTAACCTATTTTAATTGTGGTTTGCATTGCTTTTCAACATGTTAATGTATGCGTTTATGTTTGTAAATTATTAATTTACATATTTTTTTTAAGTTAAATCATCATCTTATGGTACTAAAGTTTATATTTCTCTTGTTTGGAGTATAGACATTTTTAATTGACACGTAACAAGGAAAATACTTGATATAGTATTTAAACATCCTCCTTGACCCTGGGCTACAACAACGCCAGTTGTTGCTCGGAAGTGCTGTTAGCACAGTCTACACTTGCTCCTGTGTTACTGGGGTTCAGTAATGTCAGCTGTTCCCCTGCTGTGATAACGGCAAAAAGTCCTGCTGCCTCCACCCTGTTCTCTTCTCATCCCTGGGCTACAACACTGCCAGTTGTTGCTCGGAAGTGCTGTTAGCACAGTCAACACTTGCTCCTGTGTTACTGGGGTTCAGTAATGTCAGCTTTTCCCCTGCTGTGTGAACGGCAAAAAGTCCTGCTGCCTCCACCCTGTTCTCTTCTCATCCCTGGGCTACAACACCGCCAGTTGTTGCTCGGAAGTGCTGTTAGCACAGTCAACACTTGCTCCTGTGTTACTGGGGTTCAGTAATGTCAGCTGTTCCCCTGCTGTGTGAACGGCAAAAAGTCCTGCTGCCTCCACCCTGTTCTCTTCTCATCCCTGGGCTACAACACCGCCAGTTGTTGCTCGGAAGTGCTGTTAGCACAGTCTACACTTGCTCCTGTGTTACTGGGGTTCAGTAATGTCAGCTGTTCCCCTGCTGTGTGAACGGCAAAAAGTCCTGCTGCCTCCACCCTGTTCTCTTCTCATCCCTGGGCTACAACACCGCCAGTTGTTGCTCGGAAGTGCTGTTAGCACAGTCTACACTTGCTCCTGTGTTACTGGGGTTCAGTAATGTCAGCTGTTCCCCTGCTGTGTGAACGGCAAAAAGTCCTGCTGCCTCCACCCTGTTCTCTTCTCATCCCTGGGCTACAACACTGCCAGTTGTTGCTCGGAAGTGTCATTGGCACGGGTACTCACTCCTGCCCAGACTGGTTACAGCACGCCATCTGTTTCCTGTCAGTGTAAACGTCACTTAGCCTCCAATAAGTTGTCCTGTCGTGTTGCGGTCGGGTTAGCCGACTCTATGGTGCTTGGAGTTTAGGTGCTTCCTATGTGTGCTGCGGGATATGCAAATAAAGGCTGTTTCCGTTGTGACAATAGGACAATCACCCACTGTAGTACTGTGGGATTCGGTAACTGCGGCCGGCTCGCGGCCTGTCATCTTAAATTTCCATGGGTACCTTCTGCTACCCGTCCGGGTTCCAGTACCGTCAGCTGGTTCTCCGCAGTGCCTTTGGCCTAGGTGCCTCCATCTCGGTATCCGAGTTCCAGCAACGTCTGCTGGTCCTTGGTAGTGCTTTGGAGCACAGGTACCTCCTGCTTAGTAACCGTGTCCCAGTAACTTCAGCTGGTCCTCGGTTGTGCCATTGGCTCTTTTCCTTCTGCTGCCCCTCCGGGTTCCAGCACAGTCAGCTGGTCCTCGTTACTTGCATTGGCTCTTGTACCTTCTGCTACCCGTCCGGGTTCCAGTACCGTCAGCTGGTTCTCAAGAGTGCCTTTGGCCTAGGTGCCTCCATCTCGGTATCCGAGTTCCAGCAACGTCTGCTGGTCCTTGGTAGTGCTTTGGAGCACAGGTACCTCCTGCTTAGTAACCGTGTCCCAGTAACGTCAGCTGGTCCTCGGTTGTGCCATTGGCTCTTTTCCTTCTGCTGCCCCTCCGGGTTCCAGCACAGTCAGCTGGTCCTCGTTACTTGCATTGGCTCTTGTACCTTCTGCTACCCGTCCGGGTTCCAGTACCGTCAGCTGGTTCTCCGCAGTGCCTTTGGCCTAGGTGCCTCCATCTCGGTATCCGAGTTCCAGCAACGTCTGCTGGTCCTTGGTAGTGCTTTGGAGCACAGGTACCTCCTGCTTAGTAACCGTGTCCCAGTAACGTCAGCTGGTCCTCGGTTGTGCCATTGGCTCTTTTCCTTCTGCTGCCCCTCCGGGTTCCAGCACAGTCAGCTGGTCCTCGTTACTTGCATTGGCTCTTGTACCTTCTGCTACCCGTCCGGGTTCCAGTACCGTCAGCTGGTTCTCCGCAGTGCCTTTGGCCTAGGTGCCTCCATCTCGGTATCCGAGTTCCAGCAACGTCTGCTGGTCCTTGGTAGTGCTTTGGAGCACAGGTACCTCCTGCTTAGTAACCGTGTCCCAGTAACGTCAGCTGGTCCTCGGTTGTGCCATTGGCTCTTTTCCTTCTGCTGCCCCTCCGGGTTCCAGCACAGTCAGCTGGTCCTCGTTACTTGCATTGGCTCTTGTACCTTCTGCTACCCGTCCGGGTTCCAGTACCGTCAGCTGGTTCTCCGCAGTGCCTTTGGCCTATGTGCCTCCATCTCGGTATCCGAGTTCCAGCAACGTCTGCTGGTCCTTGGTAGTGCTTTGGAGCACAGGTACCTCCTGCTTAGTAACCGTGTCCCAGTAACGTCAGCTGGTCCTCGGTTGTGCCATTGGCTCTTTTCCTTCTGCTGCCCCTCCGGGTTCCAGCACAGTCAGCTGGTCCTCGTTACTTGCATTGGCTCTTGTACCTTCTGCTACCCGTCCGGGTTCCAGTACCGTCAGCTGGTTCTCCGCAGTGCCTTTGGCCTAGGTGCCTCCATCTCGGTATCCGAGTTCCAGCAACGTCTGCTGGTCCTTGGTAGTGCTTTGGAGCACAGGTACCTCCTGCTTAGTAACCGTGTCCCAGTAACGTCAGCTGGTCCTCGGTTGTGCCATTGGCTCTTTTCCTTCTGCTGCCCCTCCGGGTTCCAGCACAGTCAGCTGGTCCTCGTTACTTGCATTGGCTCTTGTACCTTCTGCTACCCGTCCGGGTTCCAGTACCGTCAGCTGGTTCTCCGCAGTGCCTTTGGCCTAGGTGCCTCCATCTCGGTATCCGAGTTCCAGCAACGTCTGCTGGTCCTTGGTAGTGCTTTGGAGCACAGGTACCTCCTGCTTAGTAACCGTGTCCCAGTAACGTCAGCTGGTCCTCGGTTGTGCCATTGGCTCTTTTCCTTCTGCTGCCCCTCCGGGTTCCAGCACAGTCAGCTGGTCCTCGTTACTTGCATTGACTCTTGTACCTTCTGCTACATTTACAAATTGAAGATTTTTTCAATGCTTTTTTGGGTAATCACTCTGGATCTCCAACAATTAAGACGACGACCCTGATGACCACCCCGAAGAAGATGACGACCACAAGGACGACGAGCATCAAGCCAACCAGCCTAAACACCATCACAAAGAAGAAATAAAAGATTACCAAACAGGACTAAGAAGGTTAAGACAAACTACAAGATACAGAACAAGAGACTTAAGAACAATAAGCAGAAGATCAAAAAGCAGAAGAACATGAAGTATAAGACCAAAATGAAGAGCAAAATATATGCTCTAAATTATAAGCAGAAGAAGACTAAGCAGTGTATGGGGGTGAGTCCTTTCCTCCTCGTGGTGCCCCTGGAAAATGCCTACTGCTGCAGGCTAAACTGAACACGGACAAATACTGTTGTAATTTAAATCTTTTGTGACAGCAAGAACGGAAGGATGAAAAATTCATACTTTGACAGATTACAAGTACAGGATTCTCTGTCACAAATAAGAATATGATGAAGAAGATGAAGTACAATATGAATAAGAATAATAGTTTAATAAGAAGAATATGAGTAATGTTAACAAAAAGATGAATAGCAAGAAGTTTAAGAAGAAGATAAAGAAGGTGAAGATGAAGAATAATTTGATGAAAAAGATGATGCTGCTGAAGATTATGAAGGAGAAAGTGTGTCAAAAGTTAAAAAGGTGAAGAGCATGGAAGTTGTGAAATATACATATTTGCCAAAATAGAAAAAACGTTAACAACATTGTCAATTTCTTCGTCAATCCGAACATCTTTAAAAAAAAAAATATTTATGCTATTCCATTTGATTGGGTTAAACATCTATGCCTTTAATGTCTCCTCAACCTTCCCCAATACATTGTACATTACTCTTTGTTGTTTTCCTTCATGTACAATTAACCAACAAGGCAAGAATGGGTTTTTTTTAATTCCGATATTTTGTTCCCATAGACTTACATGGGACTTCCGGTATCAGTATCGGGTATCGCCGATATTTTCATGGTATCGGCGATACCATTCCGATTCCGATACTTTTGGATATCGGAAAGTATCGCTCAACCCTACTACTGAGCCTACCTCATCCACCAGTATGCCCAAATTGCCTCCATTCCGTTTTAATGGTGACCGAAGTCAATTTCGTGGGTTTGTTAATCAATGTATATTATTTTTTGATGTACATGCCTCCTACTACTGGTCTGATAGATCTAAGGTTCTATGTATTATTATGTTGTTGACATCACGGGCACTGGCTTGGCCAAATCCTATGGTTGAAAGTCATGATACCCGTCTAAATAATTTGGACAATTTTCTGGCAGCCATGGCGCAAATGTTCGACGATCCCAACCGCCGTGCTACCGCTGAATCTGCCTTGCTTTCCTTACGCCAGGGGAAACGGTCAGTCATAGAATATGTTACTGAATTTAAAAGGTTAGTGGTGGACACCCAGTGGGAAAACAATGCTTTATTACCAATCTTTAGAAAAGGTTTGTCAAATGCAATCAAGGATGAGCTAGCTCGTTCAGAGTCTCCACAGGAGTTTGAATTGTTTATACAGCACTGTGTACGTATTGATATCCGTTTAACTGAACGCAGACAAGAAAAATGGGCCGCTGTAAATCGCATTACTAATTTCTCTCTTCCGTCCAGGGAAACCACAGGCAAAAACACGCGAGAGCTGAGGAGGTGCCTATGCAGGTGGACTCACTGCAGAGACGTGAGAATAATGAACGCCGCGAACACCGTCTCCGTGAGCGCTTATGTTTCTATTGTGGTCAATCGGACCATTTCCTCATCAATTGTCCTAAATGTCCTAGGCGACCCAACAAGGTGTTGGCGGTAGTAGGGGATTATGATAACACAGACGCTGAGTCTGAAGTTTCGGAAACCAGTCTACATCTAGATGCGGTTTTCCCCCCAAAACTGATGCCGACTTCCCCTAAAGATCAAGGGGAGAAATATTCACATTGTTCTCTTCCTATACAGATTCAGTGGGAGGAACAGTGGATATCAAGTTCTGCCATGATAGACTCTGGAGCAGGTGGGAATTTCATGGATTCTTCTTTTGCAAAGGAACATGGTATAAAGACACAACTAAGAGCTTCACCAATCACTATGGAAACGGTGGATGGTTCCCCATTAGTTTCTGGACCAGTAGATCGGGAGACAGTGCCTCTGGAGTGTAAGATGGAACCAGACCATCAAGAAACACTTTCATTCATGTTAATATCTTCTCCTCATTTTCCTGTAATTTTAGGAATTCCCTGGTTACGGTCACAAAATCCAATCATCAATTGGGAAACCAAGGAGATAACCTTTCTCCCGAAGTGCAGTTCTACCATCAGTCCAACTGTAGCGGCTCCAGTTACCCAGAACTTGGAAGAGGTGATACAGGTACCTACTCTCCCTCTGATTTATCAGGAATTCTCAGACATTTGTGATAAAAGGAAGGCAGATCAACTTCCCCCACATAGACCGTATGACTGCCCCATAGAATTGCTTCCTGGAGCAGCGATTCCTTTCGGCCATGTTTACCCGTTGGCGGCTACCGGAATTAAAATCTTTACGAGAGTATATAGATGAGAATTTAGCCAAGGGGTTTATCCGACCATCTTCTTCACCAGCGGGAGCTCCAATATTCTTTGTAAAGAAGAAGGATGGTACTCTAAGACCCTGCATTGACTACCGGGAGTTAAATAAGGTAACCATTCGTAACAGGTACCCGTTGCCCCTAATTCCAGAATTGTTGGAAAGAGTTCGCCAGGCCAAAGTATTTACCAAATTAGATCTTCGTGGGGCATATAATTTACTCCGTATACGGCCCGGAGACGAATGGAAGACAGCTTTTAGATGCCGGTATGGACATTTTGAATATTTGGTGATGCCATTCGGACTCTGTAACGCTCCTGCTGCTTTTCAACATTTAGCCAGCGACATTTTCAGGGATTTATTGGACCAATATGTGGTAATTTACCTTGATGACATCTTAATCTTTTCTGACTCCTTACAGGAACATCAGGAACATGTCAAAACCGTACTTAGACGTTTGAGAGATAATCATTTGTACATCAAACTCGAAAAGTGTGAGTTCCATTGTTCTGAAATTCAATTTTTAGGCTATGTTATCTCGCCTCAGGATTGAATATGGAGTCCAGCAAGATCCAGGCAATCTTGGACTGGCCGGTACCAGGAAACATTAAGGAGGTACAACGATTCATTGGCTTTGCTAACTTTTATAGACGGTTTATCCGAAATTTTTCAGAAATTGTCCGTCCCATCACTCTCCTCACCAAGAAGGGGAAGAAGTTTGAATGGTCTTCGCAAGCTCAGGAAGCTTTTGATCGCCTGAAGGGTTGTTTTACCACGGCTCCAATATTGATGCATCCGGATCCTGCACAGCCTTTTATCGTGGAGGTGGATGCGTCTGACTGTGCATTGGGAGCTATCCTCTCACAACGTACCGGAGACAAAGGTTTGCTGCACCCGTGTGCCTTCTTCTCTCGTAGGTTATCTTCTGCAGAACTGAACTATGATGTGGCAGATAAGGAACTTTTGGCAATTATTTCTGCCTTTAAGGAATGGAGACACCATTTGCAGGGGGCAACTCAGCAGGTAGTAGTTCTCACGGATCATCGCAATTTGGAATTCCTTAAGTCTGCCAGGTGTCTTTCTCCTCGACAAGCTAGGTGGAGTTTGTTCTTGAACCAGTTTAATTTTATTATTTCATACCGCCCAGGTTCACGTAATGGGAAAGCTGACGCATTATCCCGAATCCATACCGTGGATTCCGTGCCTGGGACCCCGTCGAAGACCATCTTGTCGGAGGCCAATTTCGTTGGAGTGCTCCGGAACCGGGACTTGTGGCAGGAGATCAAGCTGGCCTATGACGGTGACGTATTTCTTGCAGCTCCACCTGACAATGTGAATCTTGTCCTTCGGAATGGTGTGTGGCTTAGAGATCGATGTATTTATGTCCCAGAGGCTGTAAGACTTCGAGTTCTCAAATTGGTCCACGACTCTAAATTGGCTGGTCATAGGGGGGTACAGAAGACGCAGGAATTGTTAACTCGTTTTTTTTGGTGGCCTACCTGCTTGAAGGATGTGAATGACTATATCCGCTCTTGTGAAGTTTGTGCCCGGTACAAGGTTCCTCGCGTTTCACCTACTGGTCTTCTTAAACCGCTACCTGTACCGTCTCGCCCTTGGGGGTCTATTTCGATGGACTTTATTGTGGAGTTACCCACCTCTGGTGGTAAAAATACTATTTTGGTGGTAGTAGATCGTTTAACGAAAGCTGCTCATTTCATTCCGTGTGCTGGTCTTCCCTCAGCTACAGAGACAGTAGATCTAGTTATCCAGAACATTTTCCGGCTGCATGGGGTACCAGATGACATCATTTCTGACCGGGGAATACAATTTACCTCTAGATTTTGGAAAGGATTTTGTTCTGCGCTCCACATTAATGTTTGCTTGTCTTCTGCATACCATCCTCAGACCAACGGGCAGACCGAACGGACAAATCAAACCTTGGAGCAATATCTACGCTGTTACGTCAGTCATTTGCAGGACGATTGGCTGAAGCTACTTCCTTTAGCGGAATTTTCGTACAACAACTCCCAAAGCAGTTCCACGAAGGTAACGCCTTTTTTTGCCAACCTGGGTTATCATCCAAGTATTTTGCCTAGGTCTCCGGTTACGATTTCGGTACCAGCGGTTGAAGACAGAGTGACGGCGTTGCAACGTAATCTTGAAGTTTTGAAGGACTCCCTGACCACAGCACAGGAGCGTTACAAGAAGTCGGCCGATAGATTCCGGAAACCAGCACCTATGTATAAGGTAGGAGACTCGGTTTGGTTGTCCACCAAGAATCTAAAATTGGGTGTTCCTTCGCAGAAACTGGGACAGAAATTCATCGGTCCATTCAAGATCACTGGGATTGTGAGCTCTGTTGCCTGTCGGTTGAAGCTACCACGGACTTTAAAGGTACACCCAGTATTTCATGTTTCCTTATTAAAACCAGTCTCTCCTAACACGTTTCAGGGACGTATCGTACCTCCCCCTCCACCAGTGTTGGTTGATGGCGAAGAACAATTTCGTGGTACAGGATATTGTTAATTCGAGACTTCATAGAAACCGGCTTCAGTATCTAGTTAGATGGCAAGGTTACTCTCCTGAAAATGATTCTTGGGAACCAGTAAGTAACATCAATGCGCCTCTGAAGATTGCTCAGTTTCATCGGAGATACCTGGACAGGCCTGGTCCAGGACCGTCCGGAGGCCGTCTTTAGGGGGGGAGTAATGTCAGTATTCCGGGTTTTCTAGGTAACTTTGTCAATGATTTTGCCCTTTGTTAAAATGGAGTTTGCTGTTTTGTGTGCCCTACTTCCTGTTCGTTTGTTTAAAACCCGGCTCAGGTGCTGGCTTCCCTGCTGGAGTATTCTGCTTCCGTTTCCCTGCAACCCAGCTGCTTTGTTCCACACAGATCTTTTGTGTATTTACCAGGAAAGTGCATAACCTTATCTTCAGGTGTTTCTCAGCCACAGCAGTTTCTACCCATGGCTCTGGACATTCTCTGCATACGTAAGTTGCACGTACTGTGTTATCACTAACCTGTTGACTTGGGAATTTAACCCTTGGTTCACTCCATCTGATAAGAACTGTGTTTCTGAACTGTTGCTGTTTAACCCTTCGTGCATTACCTCTGGTGAGAGCTGTTGGAACTGTTACTGGAATCTTACTGACATATGAACTTGTTGTTGGACTTCACTGAATTAAGCCACAACTGAGATTAACTTGTTCCTGGACCTCCCTGTGTTTTCTGCATACCTGGATCTGACTCTTCACACACCAGCAGTGTGTAAATCCAGCCACGTTACCTGTGCATCAGACTTACCTTGTGGTCACATTTGTGTGAGGACTCCGTCGTAAGAACTTTACCGCCCTCGCTATAGAGGTTCAAGGACTTATATATCCGGATTCATATAACTGGACTTGTGTATATATATATGGACTCGTTTCATTGCATGTCACTACGGGTTGTTTGAATATTGTTTTTGGGTGTTTTTGCTGTTTCACAAATACATTATTTGCATTCAAAGACACCCGTCTCTGATTGTTCATTGCCCCACGCTATCAGAATCCTCGAGTTCCTACAATAGTATTACAAAAGGCCAGGTGGGCCTTGTTTTTCACACGTTTTAATTTTGTGGTTTCCTTTCTTCCTGGCACTAAGAATGTTAAGGCGGATGCCCTCTCGAGGAGTTTCCTTGCGGACTCTCCTGAGTTATCTGATCCTGCTGTTATTTTGAAAGAGGGTGTAGTTCATTCCGCCATCTCGCCCAATTTGAGACTGGCTCTGGAAGAGTGTCAGGTGGATAAACCCAAGCGCTGCCCTATTGGGAAATTGTTTGTCCCAGACCGGTGGAAAAAGAGTGTGATGTCTGAGATTAATTGTTCCGCGTTGGCCGGTCATCCCGGAATTTTTGGTACCAGAGACTTGGTTAGTCGGTCCTTTTGGTGGCCTACTTTGTCTCGTGACGTCAGGGAATTTGTGCAGTCCTGCGGGACTTGCTCTCGCTCAAAGCCTTGCTCTCGCTCTAGTGGTTTGTTGATGCCATTGCCTGTGCCCAAGAGACCATGGAACCATATCTCTATGGATTTAATTTCCGACCTCCCTGTTTCTCAGAGAATGACCGTTATCTGGGTGATTTGTTTTAGGTTTTCCAAAATGATACATCTTGTGCCATTACCTAAGTTGCCTTCCTCCTCCGAATTGGTGCCTTTGTTCCTTCAGCACGTGGTTTGGTTACACGGCATTCCTGAGAACATTGTGTCTGACAGAGGAGTCCAGTTTGTGTCCAGATTTTGGAGGATTTTTTGTTCTAAACTTGGTGTTCAATTGTCTTTCTCCTCGGCTTTTCATCCTCAGACCAATGGACAAACTGAGAGAACAAACCAGACATTGGAGACTTATCTGAGATGCTTTGTGTCTGCTGATCAAGATGACTGGGTCTCTTTTTTGCCTTTGACTGAGTTTGCTCTTAATAATAGGGCTAGCTCTGCCACTTTGATGTCTCCATTTTTCTGCAATTTTGGGTTTCACCCTCGATTTTCTTCGGGACAGACGGAGGCTTCTGTCTGTCCAGGTGTTGACTCTGTTGTGGAGCGTATGCAGCAGATTTGGGACCAGGTAGTGGAGAGGATGTCCCTCTCTCAGGAGAGGGCCCAGCGGTTTGCCAACCGGCATAGGACTGATGCTCCTCGGTTTGAAGTGGGGGACTTGGTCTGGTTGTCCTCAAGAAATATCTCTATGAGAGTTGCATCTCCTAAGTTTAAGCCTAGATTCATTGGACCTTATAAGAACATGGAGATTCTTAATCCTGTTTCCTTTCGTTTACTTCTTCCAGGGACATTTAAGATCCATAACGTGTTCCACAAGTCCTTATTGAAGAGGTTTGTTGAGCCAGTGGTTCCTATGGCTGGGCCTCCTGACCCTGTGTTGATTGAGGGCAATCTGGAGTATGTGGTTGAGAAAATATTGGATTCTCGTTTTTCTAGACGGAAACTCCAGTATTTGGTTAAGTGGAGAGGTTATGGTCAGGAGGACAATTCTTGGGTGTTTGCTTCGGACATCCATGCTAGGAGACTGATCCGTGCGTATTACAGAGTTCATCCTGACCGACCTGGTTGCCCAAATAAGGGTTCGGTGACCCCTCCTCAAGGGGGGTACTGTTGTGAATGTGTTAGAAATGAATTCTGAGCAGAAGCTCCCTCTGGTGGTTACAAACAGTACTGAACCATTCAATGAGGATTGGCAATCAGGAGTTACAGACTGGTCTTATATAAGGGAGGTTCCCTCCCATCATGGTTGCCGGTGATCAATTGTTCTTGTCTCAACTGTGGTTCCTGGTTCACTTGAAAGCTTGCTGAGTCTTGCCTGCATCTTCTGCTATCAGATAAGATATTTTCTGCTTTAACTTTTGTGCTTGCTTTTTGCATTGTTCCCTGCACTTCTGTGGAGGTCAGCCAGGTCCCCTCCGGGGGCTTGTGCTCCTCTCAGTTTATCTGAGCCACTGTTATTTGTTCATTTGCCTTTTCCAGTTTTTTCAGTGGCTGCTGCTTAGTTTTGTTACACCAGAGAACTAATTTAGGTGGTAGAGGTCGTGTGATCTCAGGTGTTTTTGCAATTAGTGTGTTGGTATTTTTTTTAGGGTTTTTTGGGATTGCAGTAAGTCTCCTTCCTATCCTTTTCTTTCTAGGAAGATTGGGCCCCAACGTTTGCTCATACTATTTTCTGTCTGTGTCTGTATTTCCTCTTGTCTAACCGCCATTACATGTTTGGGGGCTTCCTATGTTCTTTGGGGATCTGCTCCGGGGCAGATAGCTTTCCTCTTTCTATCTTTAGGTGTAGTTGGCCTCTCAGGCTGTGACGAGGCGTCTGGAACCAACGTAGGAACGCTCCACGGCTGTCTTTAGTTGTGGTGGTTAGTCAGGGTACTGCAATCCAGTAGATTCCAACCTCTCTGGTGTATTGCCATTTTTGCCTGCTCTCCTCAGCTACCAAATCATAACACGTATCGATTGCAACAGACAGGAGACAGCAGTTGTCAACTATGGTTCAAAATTACCTCTCCTCCCCTATCGATGTTCTCCCTCACAGTTCATTCCCCTTTGACTTACTGGGCCTGTAAACTGGACACCTGGCCTGAATTGGCACAATATGCCTTACAGGAGCTCGATTGCCCTGCTGGGAGTGTGCTATCAGAAAGGGTCTTTAGTGCTGCTGGATCAATCCTGACAGAAAGAAGGTCCCGGCTGTCGACCAAAAATGTAGGTGATCTCACCTTCATTAAAATGAACCATGCCTGGGTTTCAAAGGATTTTGTACCACCTTCCCCTGATGACACATAGGTTGCCAGCAAAATGGCTCGCTTTGTCCTCCTCTTCCTCCAACTTCTCCAATTCCTCAATTTGCAGCTGCTGAACATCCAGCCTACACCTCAACATATGCCAGTTTTTCCACCTCCCTAACTGGGCTGTCTACCCCCCAGGGCCGGCGTCAGCACGTGGCGCACCCGGGCAAGTGCCGACGCCCTGAGTAGGTGGGGGGGCCCACTCACCGTCAGAGACACCGGCGTACTATGAGGGGCCCTGTGCCAATTCCAGGCGCCCACGAGTGTGCCCTTCTGCTTGCTCAGGGCCCAACACTTGCAATACTTACCTCTCCCTGCTCCACCGCTGTGATGTCTTCCGAGTTTCCTGACAGTGACATTCAGGTCAGAGAGCGCGATGATGTCACGTCTGTGCGCCCTCTGCCTGAATAGTCACAGTGCAGACAGCTGGAAGATGGTGACGCTGAGGAGTCCAGAGTAGAGCAGTGCCCAGCGAGGAGAGGTATTTCATTTTTTTTAATAGTTGGAGCAATATATGGGGAGCATTATACACTGGAGAATTATATATGGGGCCCATCATACACTTGAGCATTATAGATAGGGCCCATTATACACTGGAGCAATATATATGGGGCCCATCATACAATGGAGCATTATAAATGGGGCCCATCATACACAGGAGCATCATATACGGGGCCCATTATACACTGGAGCATCATATGGGGCCCATCATATTTTAGAGCATCATATGAGGTTCATTATTTATGGGGCATCATATAGGGCCCTTTATATATGGAGCATCATATGGAGCACATATGGGGTCTATTCTGTATGGAGCATTATATGGAGCCCATTCTGTATGGAGCAATATATGTGGCTCATTATTCTGTATGGCGCACTAAGTGGTGCACATAATACTGTATGGAGGACTATACTGTCTGTTTTTTGAGCTATTGTAGAATTTAAAATAGATATCACTCATGCAATGTAAGAAGTGAAGTATTTGGTATTGTACTATGCCTATATTTCTCTGCCGTATCGGAGCATCATGAATTGTGGTATGTGTTAAAGGGGCCCACTGAGACTCTTTCGCCCAGTTCCCACAAAAATCTGGAGCCAGCCCTGCCCCCCCCTACAACTTTAGCCAAATATCCCCCAGTTTTCAATGCGTTACTATTATTATACAGTAAATTAAGATTGCCAAGTTTAAGTAATAAGAATTGATGTCATTGAAATGGGCACCCGTACAGTCAAGGCCAAAAGTTTTGAGAATGACACAAATATTAATTTTTACAAAGACTACTGCTTTACTTTTTCTAATGGCAATTTGCATATACTCCAGAATGTTATAAAGAGTGATCAGCTTAGCAGCAATTACTTGCAAAGTCAATATTTGGCTAGAAAATGAACTTTATCCCCCAAAACACATTTCAACATCATTGCAGCCCTGCCTTAAAAGGACCAGCTAACCTCTTTTCAGTGATTGCTCCATTAACACAGGTGTGGGTGTTGATGAGGACATGGCTGGAGATCAATCTGTCATGATTAAGTAAGAATGACACCACTGGACACTTTAAAAGGAGGCTGGCGCTTGGCATCATCGTTTCTCTTCTGTTAACCATGGTTATCTCTAAAGAAACACGTGCAGTCATCATTGCAATGCACAAAAATGGCCTATCAGTAGTGTTGAGCGATACTTATCTAAAAATGTCGGATCGGAATGGTATCGCCGATATCACTAAATATCGTCGATATCCGATTCCGATACTGGAAGTCCCATGTAAGTCTATGGGAACAAAATATCGCAACTAAAAAAACACTTTCTTTCCTTGTAAACACAAAAAATACACACTTAGAATACATTATATATATATATATATATATATATATATATATATATATACATGTCATTGTGACATATATACATATATTTATAGTTTATTCACTTCTACATAGTAAAATAGCCTCTGATTCAATTGCCGGGTAAAACCGGCATTTGTGAAAAGACAGAAGCACCCGAGGGTCCAGTCGCCACAGAGATGTTGCATCGCACCCAGCGAACAGGATTCAGAAGCTCGCTATAAGCGAGTCCTGTGTGCCTTAATTGAACTGTTTTTTTTCTTAAGAATTGCAAAAATCATCATAGACTGTATTTGCCATTTTTCCGTCATATCTGCGCCACGAGCCACAGGTGAAGAATAAGGGCGTGCTCTCGTGGGCGTACACTCACTCCGTGGCGCGAAAACGATGTCCGCACACTCTAAATGTTACTGCAATGTAAGATCGTGCCCCACAGCTCTGGAGTTCCGCCTCCTCATCCTCCTCAGTGGGCGTAAACGAACGCGAAGGTCCCGCCTCCCTACAAAAGATGTCGCCTCTCCTGATGCTAATGACACATGTGACTTTGCTGAGATGGCGAATGGACGTGAGCAGAAGTGGGAAGGGATGGAGGAGTCAGAGCTCTCCCCCCACGGAAGCGACCCGATCGCCACGGAGCCACCGTTTGGCACCCGGCCTGGAAACCCTCCTACGCTGGAAGAAGCGGAGGATACCCTGAGAGACCTGGCCCGGCACCGGGAGGAGGTCGCCAGGATGGAAGCGAGCTGGCGGGCCCTAAAACTACAATTGGAGCGGCGCCAATCCCTCTTACCCCCTGAAGTGTCTGTACCGGAAGGTGAGGCACCCGTTCCAGTAGAGGAGGCCGTGCGGGCATCCCAGCAATTGCAATCTGAACCGGTTGCCAGTATCTCAGTGGAGGCACCCGTTCCAGTACAGGAGGCCGTGCGGGCATCCCAGCCCTTGCAATCTGAACTGGTTGACAGTATCTCAGTGGAGGCACCCGTTCCAGTACAGGAGGCCGTGCGGGCATCCCAGCCCTTGCAATCTGAACCGGTTGCCAGTATCACAGTGGAGGCACCCGTTCCTGCAGAAAACGCCGCACCAGCACCCCAGATCCCGCTGTCTGCCCCCGTCGCTGAGGCAGAAGAAGCGACACCCGTCCTCATGGAGGAGGCCGCGCAGGCACCAGAGCTCTACCTGCCTGTACCGGAGCCCCGACCGTCATCTGTTCCAGAGCCGGCTGCTTCCGCCACAGGTGAGCGCCGCCAGGACTGGCGGGCGCCAGGAGAGCTGCCGCAAACCGGACATCGTAAGCTGGCGTTTGATGGTGGAGACATGGAGATGCTGGTGGAGGAGAATTACAACCGGCGTCAGGAGGAAGAGTGGAGACTCGGGAGCGGGAAGCAGAGCGACAAAGGGAACAGCGAGAATCCCAAAAGCTTCGGCAACGTCACCTGGAGAAGGACCTGGCAGAGAAGGCACGTATGAGAAAGGATAAAAGTACGGTGAGGGAGCCGCGGCATAAGAGTGCAGTACGGAACTTTAAGTTAAAAGGTGGTTGGGGCTTCATCCAGGAGCCTGGACTTTATTTAGAAGTTTTTGTAACCCGGCGGGACGTGGAGGCTCACCTCCCAAAAGGACACCCGGGGAGGGACCTGTTGCCAGGAGACTTGGTGACTTACACCCGACACTGGGGTTACAATGGATGGTACGCCCTAAATGTTACCAGGTGCGACCCCTACTCCCCAGAGTGTCAGGAAACTGACAGACCCTACGAGCCTTCAGCCTCCCCAACCAGGCCTCTGCACAAGTGCCCACCCCACGCCGTAAATCTCCCCAGCCTCCCTCAGTGGTCTCCTCAGCAGCCCCAGCTATGGACATGATAATGATAGCTGGCCCGTACCCGGCGCCTGTTAGGCCCCCTGGGGTTCGTTCAGTCCGGGACATAGGGGTCCAGACCCGGAGGGAGATGAAAGAGGTGGCCACACAGACCCAGATAGCGGGTCACGACGTCACTGTACAGGCCACACGACGTCATCAGGTCTGGGTGGACCCTCCTGTCACGGATGTTTGGCAAGCTCCAGAAGAGTACCAGGTGGTACCTGGAAGAGGCCAGTCAAAGAAGTCTAAATAACCCGGACAGGGTCTCTGTATGTAAATAGTTAAATTATTGATGTACCCGGACGGGTGAATGTTCATAAAAAGAAGTTTATTGTTGCCTTAATATACCCAGGTTGGGTAATGGTTTGATGTACCCGGACGGGTGAATGTTCAGAAGAACAAGTTTATTGTTGCCTTAATATACCCAGGTTGGGTAATGGTGTTTCACTGTAATGAAAATGTTGAACTTTGAAGCCATGAACTGTACTGGCTCACAAACTTTTCTGTAAATAGTTGGCACTTCGGTGCTCCATCTTGGTTTTACAAAAAACTTTACTGTGCACTATTTTCAACTACCTCAGAAACTAAAAACCCGTTTGGTGTGGCCGAAAGTGAGGTCTGCTCAAGGAAAGTCTTGCAGCCCACCCAAGACCACAGTTGGAGGTTTGGAGCGGGTCCTCCACAAGCACAAGTAAAGGACACTGTGAAGTTACCCCAGTGGGGGTAGTCCTAAGAAGTCTCCACGAACTTCGGCACTAATGCTATTTGCACTTTTGTTGAATATGTATTTATTAACACACATGTATAACACATATCAAGGGTATGAACAGTAACAAAACATGTCACATAATATAAGCCATTTGCACTTTTGTAATGTTATTATTAAAAATTTTATTATGCAACGTTTAACTTGAAGTGTTTCCTGCTTTCTTACTACGTCGCATAGTCCACTCTGCTACATCACTTTGCACCATTGCTCTATCTCACATCTATCTGCCCTGGAAGGATAGCGTGTTACCTGTAGAAGACTTTTCACCTACCTGCACTACACCATCCCTTCCAGAGGACCTGCACAGCAGCGCTGGACACCCTGACCAGGTAGTACAGGTGGCGTCACGACAAACTACACGAACATTCTATCATCCCCTGGAAATATCCCACATTCCAGTGATCGCCCAGGTCACGGACCAAGCTGTGCTACTCGTGACATCCCCCATAGAAGTCGACGTGATCGGTGCCGAGTACCCCCAAAACCCCTGTCTCTGTGCGACTCAACTTCCCTCACTGTGCTGGCACTTTACATTTACAAATGCCTCTGGGTTTTTTTTTTGGGGGGGTGGGGAACATTCAGACTTTTGCTATGGGGCCCCATGATTTATATGTACACCCCTGCTGCTGAGGCATGGTATTTAAGGCTGTTAAGGAGCCAACATACATGGACCTTGCCAGCAGCGTCGGACTGGAGTACCTTGGGCCCACCAGAGAAAATATATTCTTGCGGCCCAACATCATACTTCCCAACCTTTGAATAAGGGAAAGAGGGACAAAGGTTGTGGCACGCTGTGCATGCTGCAGAAAATTTTAGGCCATGCCACGTTGCACCACAGACTGTCCAGGAGTTGGTGGATGCTTTAGTCCAGGTGTGGGAGGAGATCCCTCACGAGACCATCCGTCGCGCTCATCAGGAGCATGGCCAGAAGTTGTAGGGAGGTCATACAGCATACCTCCCAAATTTGGAAGACAGGAAAGAGGATTAAAGGCTGCGGCGCGTGTTGCGCGCCGCTGAAAATTTTAGGCCACGCCCCGACAACACCCATTTCACAGCTAATCACACCCATATCCTCGCCCCAAGCGTAACCATTTAGCACTGCTGATCACACTGACTGGTAATGAGGGCACAGTGGCTGGTACTGAGGAAAAGAAAGAAAGAGCAGCGAGAGAGAAAGAACAAACAGAGAAAGAAAGAGAGGAAAGAAAGAAAAGAGAGAAAGAAAGAACAGAGAGAAAAAAGAACAGAGAGCGAGAAGGAAAGAACAGAGAGCGAGAAAGAAAGACTAGAGAGAGAGCCATAGGCATAGCTAGGGTTTTGGTTTAGTGGGGGCAAAACTTCTGAGTGGGCCCATCATCAGAGAACCTCAGCAAATGACCGCGCTGTTGGCCAAAATAATCTATATATAAAAAGACCAATATTGATATTACCGCCATATGGTCTGTGTTAAATAATACCAGTCCTACAGAACATATAATAGATTACAGCACAGGTACAGATAATGACTTACCGCTGACGTTCTTTCTAATGGAATTGTTCACTTTTCATGTCTTTTCCATCTGGCCCACACCGACATGACGACTTCTCCAGCCAGGACTCGACTGCACCCCCATTAAAAAAAAAATTAAAAAAAAACCCCACCTCCCGGCTCCTGTGCTGCTCACTGTTCTCCCTCTCAGCGTCTGACAGCGGGCGCCGGCAGGTGATGTTATTGCGCCCGCTGTAATACGCTGAGAGGGGGATTATGGGAGAGAAGGAGCGCTCGCTCCTCCTCTCTCCATGCGTTCAGCTTTATCGGCTGGATGCCGATACAGCTGACCCTCCGATGACGGGTGGGGGGCCCACTGCTGGCACCGGGCCCCCCCAACGCCTGTTCAGGCCCCATGGCTTCCGGGCGGCAGAGCAGGGAGAGCGATTCTCCTGCTCTGCCGCAGAATGTAACTGTATCGTAGCTCCGGGTGGGCCCCCTCAGAGCGCGGGCCCCGGGGCACCCGCCCCCTCTGCCCCGCGACCTATCCTTTCAAATCAGGGCCCACCACGCAGGAGCTGGGGCCCACCGTAGGTTTCTCCGGTGTCCCGGTGCCTCAGTCCGACCCTGCTTGCCAGCCTGATAATACCAGGCCACAGCAGTCTGCTTAGCTTGGCTGGTTAACAAAAATAGGGGATCTCCTCGAAAAAAAAACGGCGTAGGGGTCCCCCTATTTTTGTTAACCAGCCAAGTAAAATGCAGACTGCTGCGGCCTGGTATTAAAAGACTGTCAAGGCCCATGGATTTTGGCCCTCAACAGCCTGATAATACCAGGCTACAGCAGCCCCACATTTGGCGCATCAAAAGATGTGCCAATTGTGGCACTTTACCCGGCTCTTCCCAGTGCCCTGTAGCGGTGGCAAGTGAGGTAATAAGGGGTTAATGTCACCGTTGATTGCACGGTGAGAATAAGCCTGGTTAATAATGGAGAGGTGTCAATAAGACACCGATCCATTATTAATCCCAAAGTTTTTAAATGTATATAAAAAAAGACACAGCAAGAAAAAAGTATTTTAATGAAATAAAAGAGACAACACAGTTTTCATTTCTTTTATTATACTCTCATTCCTGCGACGCCATCGATCTCCTGTAAAAAAAGAAAAAAAAAAAACCAATAGTATACCACCTGTCCGACGCAGTCCATAGTAACGAGGGTCCCACGACGATCCAGCTCTGCTACATCGCAATGACAGGCAGAGCCTGTCATCTCGACGCAGCACAGCTGATTACCTGCTTCCCCGGCGGTGACGTCATCGGACTGACTGCTTTATGGCCGGGATTACCCAGCAGTCACTGCAGTTATCGCGAGAAACTGCATGTGACCGCCGGGGAAAGATGATGGCGGCCATAAAGCAGTCCAGCCCGTGACCGCCGGAGATCTTCTGCCAGGTAAGTGCCGCTGACTCCTGACAGACCCGACCGACGGACACTGACAGTGACAGTGACAAATCCGATTCCGGTATCCGATAAGACGGAAATATCGGAACTAAGTATCGAAAGTCCGATAGAGCTAATATCGGCCGATACCCGATACTTGCGGTATCGTATCGCTCAACACTACCTATCAGGGAAGAGTATCGCAGCTAGAAAGATTGCACCTCAGTCAACAATCTATCGTATCATCAAGAACTTCAAGGAGAGAGGTTCCATTGTTGCCAAAAAGGCTTCAGGGCGCCCAAGAAAGACCAGCAAGCACCAGGACCGTCTCTTAAAAGTGTTTCAGCTGCGGGATCGGGCTACCAGCAGTGCAGAGCTTGCTCAGGAATGGCAGCAGACAGGTATGAGTGCATCTGCACGCACTGTGATGCGGAGACTCTTGGAGCAAGGCCTGGTCTCAAGGAGGGCAGCAAAGAAGCCACTTCTCTCCAGAAAAAACATCATGGACAGACTGATATCCTGCAAAAGGTACAGGCAGTGGACTGCTGAGGACTGGGGTAAAGTTATTTTCTCTGATGAATCCCCTTTTCAATTGTTTGGGACATCAGGAAAATGCCTCATTCGGAGAAGACAAGGTGAGCGCTACCACCAGTCTTGTCTCATGCCAACTGTTAAGCATCCTAAAACCATTCATGTGTGGGGTTGCTTCTCAGCCAAGGGAATCGGCTCTCTCACAGTCTTGCCTAAAAACACAGCCATGAATAAAGAATGGTACAAGAATGTCCTCCAAGAGCAACTTCTCCCAACCCTCCAAGAGCAGTTTGGCGATCAACAATGCCTTTTCCAGCATGATGGAGCACCTTGCCATAAAGCAAAGGTGATAACTAAATGGCTCAGAGAACAAAACATAGAAATTTTGGGTCCATGGCCAGGAAACTCCCCAGATCTTAATCCCATTGAGAACTTGTGGTCAATCATTAAGAGAAGGGTGGACAAACAAAAACCTAAAAATTCTGACAAAATGAAAGCATTGATTGTGCAAGAATGGACTGCTATCAGTCAGGATTTGGTCCAGAAGTTGATTGAGAGCATGCCAGGGAGAATTGCAGAGGTCCTGAAGAAAAAGGGTCAACACTGCAAATATTGACTTGCTGCATTAACGCATTCTAACTGTCAATATAAGCTTTTGTTACTCATATGTTTGCAATTATTATATTTCTGTCTGTGATAAAAACATCTGTCAAACACACATAAAAACCAGAGGGCAGCAGATCATGTGAAAATATAATATTTGTGTCATTCTCAAAACTTTTGGCCATGACTGTAGGTGTGTTTACTGTCCTCCACTCCCCGCCGACTTTTATTCCCCATTGACTTTCATTGGGGTCGGGTTTTCGACTCCGACTCAACCTTTTCCGTTAGTCGGCTGACTTCATTCGACTCGACTTTTGGGAAAGTCGGGTGGTCCGAAACCCGACTCGACCCTCCCGGAGCGAAAGTCGCTCATCTCTAATATTCTGCTCTCACATGTGAAGGATAAGATACATCATCAACGCAGCACTTTCAGTGACAGTATTTCTGCGGAAGAAGTTTAATGGTGACCCTGAGGTAATTTTCCTTTTCTTGACATTGCGCCAAACTCAAAGACAGGATGTAATTTATCGTTGTGCATGTCTTGTTATGTAATACACGTAGCCAACAGTCTTAGTCCATTTTCAGTTGCCTTTCTGTTTGTTGTCTGACAAAATCTGTACCATATGTCCATAGTCATGTTTTTTTTTTTTTGATTGATTACTGGCTACGGGTGTTAGGGGTCGAGTTCCCACTTCTGCACAAGGGGAATCTCAAGCCATTCCAGGTGCTGTCTCCCATTCATCTCCGGCCGCAGTGGACTCTGCTCAGCTTAGATGTCGGTCCCAGCGTCTCGCCCAGTCTGGCAGTGTGCAGAGGATTACTGCTGCTCCTCCAGACTCTGCTATTGTGGCCAGTATTGGTTAGCGGCGAGCAGACGTCTTTAGGACAAAGTCCTTGTTTTTCCCTTCTGAGCATGCCCAGGGTGAGATCTCTCATTGGAGATCAGGGGTCACATGCTCAGGTACTTCAGCAGCTCCTATTGGTCTGCCAGGAAGGTCCTGTGACTACTGGTGTTCTGGAACAAGTTTCATTGGTCCTTGTTTCTGGCAGGTCCTGTAGCTGTTACTATAAAAGGGTAGCATGGCTGGGCCGCCATGCGCTAATATCAATTGTCATATGCTTTGCGCCAGTGTGGTCATGCGTGTGTGTGGTTAGGGCCCGGCTGAAATAAGCCCCTAGAATACCGACTTAATCGGTGAGGAGTTTGGTATGCTAGCTGGTCAGGGTCGGTGTCCTAGATTACCGGCATAACCGGTGAGGAGTTTGATTGCCGTATTCAGGGCCTGGCGTTCAGACGCCATAGATTGCGGGTGACTCCCGCGAGGACATTAGCGCATGATCACGTTCTATGTTCGCTTAGCACTTAACTGTGTACCTGGGTGCCTGACAGGACACAGAAATTTTTCTCAGCGGCTCTGTGACGTAACAGGGTTCGCTTTCAACGTAGACAGCGTCCTAGTGTGTTTATTTTGCGACTCAGTGGTGTCAAGTGAGTTCGCACACATCACCATATATAGCGCAGCGGCACTCCTTCTAGCGGCTCTGTGAAATAACAGAGTTCGCACATATTGCCACAGTGCATTGCGGTGTTTATTTTGGCGACTCTGCGGGATAACAGAGTTCGCGTCTTGCGCCATTTTACTAGCAGTAGGCTCCGCCTGCACGGTGGACCCCGGGCTGCGAACGCACCTCTCTACCTCATATATTTGGTGCGACCCTAACATAATACTAGCGCCAGGGTCTGGCTAGTAAAATGGCGGACGACCAGCGTCTACAGCAGTACATCCAGCAGCTGGAGGGTATGTTGGCGGCTCTAGAGCGCACAACCTCAGCTGTGGATGTTACAGCTGTCGCTGTTCAGGCTGCTAGCGTGGCTGCAGCCAGTTTGTCCTCTGCCACCCCTGCTCCGACTTTATCCCGTCTCCCGCTTCCAGACAAGTTTACTGATGACAGCAAGCAATGTCGAGGATTCGTGAGTCAGTGCTCCATTCATCTTGAGCTTCTGGCTGCACGTTTTCCCACGGAACGGGCGAAGGTGGGTTTTGTCTTATCCCTCCTGTCGGGCAGGGCGTTAGAGTGGGCAATGCTGCTGTGGGAGCGCGACGATCGTGTGGTACAGAGTGCTTCTCTCTTCCTGGATGCTCTGAGACAGGATAAAGTCCTCATTCTGGTGTACTGGAGAGGACTGGCGGATCATGTGAAGGATGCTTTGGCCACCAGGGAGATTCCTGCCACACTGGAGGAACTCATTTCCCTATCCACCCGCATTGATCTCCGTTTTAACGAGCGGAGGTTAGAGCGGACCCAGTGCAGGCAGAGGTTTCGGTTGGCTCCCTCCTTCGCCAAACCTCTGGAATCTTCCGTTCAGGCGTCCGATTCCTCCGAAGCCATGGAGGTTTCTCGAGCGGGCCCTAAGTCCCGGACCGCTCGAGCAACGGTGCTCTGTAATTTTTGCCAACAGGCAGGACACTATAATAACAGATGTCCACAGCGATCGCAGAGGCGATCGCGTCTAGTGACCCTGGGAGGAGGCTCACTAGAGACAGCGGCATTTTCCTCCAAGATGACACTTAAAGGGACAATCACTGTAGGCACTTCCACTCTCACCGCCGATCTTTGCTTGGACTCAGGAGCAGAGGGGAACTTCATGTCCTCTAACTTTGCTCGCCGTCACGCAATACCTCTGGTGGCGCTTGACAAATCAGTGACTGTCCGGGTAGTGAATGGGTCGACATTGCCCTCACAAATTACACACCAAACTGTTCCACTTGCATTGTTTGTATCTCCTTCCCATCAGGAACTTATTTCCCTACTCGTCCTTCCCGAGAGAATAGACGAGATCCTACTAGGTATACCTTGGCTCCGTTTCCACTCCCCACATATAGAGTGGACTTCGGGTAGGATACTGGGTTGGAGTGATGCATGTAGAGGCAGATGTGTCAGGAGTTGCGTTCAGGTTACCGCTACTGAGTTACCCGCAGATCTTACTCCACTTCCCAAGTGCTACTGGTCATATGCAGACGTGTTCTCCAAGAAGGCTGCGGAGACTCTTCCGCCTCATCGCCCCTATGACTGTCCTATCGACCTCTTGCCTGGCGCAGAACCTCCTCGGGGAAGGGTCTATCCCCTCTCTCTTCCTGAGACAGAGGCCATGTCGCAATATATTCAGGAGAACCTGGCAAGAGGGTTTATTAGGAAGTCGATGTCACCGGCAGGGGCGGGATTCTTTTTTCGTGCAGAAGAAGAACGGAGAATTACGTCCGTGTATTGATTACAGCGGTCTTAACGCCATCACCGTTAAAAACAAGTACCTGTTGCACCTGATTTCTGAGCTCTTTGATAGGCTTCGGGGAGCAAGGGTATTCACTAAACTAGATCTGCGCGGTGCTTATAACCTGATTTGCATCCGTGAGGGGGACGAATGGAAGACGGCTTTTAATACCAGGGATGGGCATTACGAATATCTGGTGATGCCCTTTGGGCTCTGTAATGCCCCAGCCATTTTCCAAGACTTTGTCAATGACATCTTCCGGGATATGCTCTCCACCTCGGTCGTAGTCTGTCTGGATGATATACTCATCTTCTCTCCAGATATTGACTCCCACCGGAGAGATGTCTGCAGAGTCTTCGACCTCTTACGGGCTAATTCCCTTTATGTTAAGTTAGAGAAATGTATGTTTGAGCTGGAGTCTTTACCTTTCCTTGGTTATATCATCTCAACCCAGGGATTGGCTATGGATCCGGCCAAACTACAGGCTGTGATGGACTGGCAGGAACCCCACTCTCTTAAAGTGATGCAGCGCTTTATGGGGTTCATTATTTACTATCGCCAGTTCATTCCCCATTTCTCTACCTTGGTAGCTCCCTTGGTAGCCCTCACCAAGAAGGGAGCAAATCCCAAATTGTGGTCGGAAGAGGTCTCCAAGGCTTTCACTTCTATTAAGTCTCATTTTGCTAGCGCTCCCATCCTACATCGAAGCCGATGTTGATAAGCCATTTTTATTGGAGGTGGATGCCTCATCCGTTGGTGCTGGAGCAGTCCTCTTCCAAAAAGGATGCTCAAGGTCGGAAGCATCCTTGCTTCTTCTTCTCTAAGACCTTCACATCAGCGGAGAGAAATTTTTCCATCGGGGATACGGAGTTGCTAGCCATGAAGTTGGCCTTCTCTGAGTGGAGACATCTGTTGGAGGGGGCCCGCTTTCCCTTCCAAGTCTTCACCGACCACAAAAATTTGGTGTATTTGCAGACAGCCCAGCGGCTTAACTCTCGCCAGGCCAGATGGTCCTTGTTCTTCTCCCGGTTTAATTTCACACTCCATTTCCTCTCGGTAGAGAAGAACATTTGTGACGACGCTCTCTCTCGCTCTGTGGTGTCCTCTGAGGAGGAGGTGGAGGAGCCTCGGCTTATTGTCCCCACAGAGAGCCTGAGAACAGTGGCCCCGGTTTCGCTAGAGTCTGTGCCCCCGGGCAAGACTTTTGTGCCTACCAATTTGCGAACGGAGGTACTCTCTTGGGCACATTCGTTCAGGGTGGGTGGACACTTTGGGGCAAAGAGGACATCTGAATTGCTGGCGAGGACATACTGGTGGCCGCATACGGTCCGTGATGTTGAGGACTATGTTCGGGCGTGTGTCTCCTGCACCAAGAATAAGTCTCCACGACAACGGCCAGCTGGGTTACTTTACCCTTTGCCGGTGGCAGACAGGCCCTGGGAGATGGTTGGGATGGACTTTGTGGTGGGCTTGCCCAAGTTTCGGGGTTGCACCATCATTTTGGTAATCACCGACCATTTCTCCAAAATGGTGCATCTGGTGCTGCTACCACGGTTACCTTCTGCAGGGCTCTGGCAGCGTTGTTCGTTAGGCACATCTTCCGTCTACACGGCATGCTGGACAAAATTGTCAGTGACCGAGGTACCCAATTTGCGTCTCGGTTCTGGAGAGAGCTTTGTCGTCTACTCAGTATTGAGTTAAATCTCTCTTCAGCGTAGCGTACCATCCTGAGACAAATGGGTTGGTAGAGAGGGCCAACCAGACTTTGGTCACCTATCTACGACATTTTGTCTCAGTCAGGCAGGATGACTGGGCATCCTTGATACCATGGGCTGAGTTTGCACTAAACAATGCTGTGGCTGACTCCACCGGACAGACTCCATTCCTCCTGAACTACGGTCAGCATCCGCGGGTTCCGGTGCCCATGCCCGTGTCTTCCGCCGACTCCAGGGTGGCAGACTGGGCTGTGGAGGCATGGGACATTTGGGACCGTACCCAAGGAAAGGATGAGGTCCTCCGCCAACGCACATCGGCGCCCCGCTCCAACATTTGCTCCTGGGGACTTGGTGTGGCTCTCCGCCCGTAACATTAGGCTGCGAGTTGAGTCCACTAAGTTGGCACCCCGCTACCTGGGTCCTTTCAAGGTCCTCGAGCAGGTTAACCCTGTGGTTTACAGTTTGGCTCTTCCACCACGCCTGGGTATTTCCAACACCTTTCACGTATCCCTCTTGAAACCCGTGCTCATGTCCCGGTTTTCCGAGTCATCTGCCGGGACATCGGGTTCGTCTACGGATGACCATGAGGTGAACGCCATCGTAGGCTGTAAGGTGGTAAGGGGCAAAAGATTTTATTTGGTGGATTGGAGGGGTTATGGGCCTGAGGATAGGTCCTGGGAGCCTGCCGAGCACTTTCAAGCTCTGCAGCTCATCGCTGCTTTTGAACTCAGCGAGGCCCAGAGAAGGGCGGGTAATGTTAGGGGTTGAGTTCCCGCTTCTGCACAAGGGGAATCTGGAGCCATTCCGGCTGCGGTCTCCCATTCGTCTCCGGCCGCAGTGGACTCTGCTCAGCTTAGACGTCGGTCCCAGCGTCTCGCCCAGTTTGGCAGTGTGCAGAGGATTACTGCTGCTCCTCCAGACTCTGCTATTGTGGCCAGTACTGGTTAGCGGCGAGCAGACGTCTTTAGGACAAAGTCCTTGTTTTTCCCTTCTGAGCATGCCCAGGGTGAGATCTCTCATTGGAAATCAGGGGTCACATGCTCAGGTACTTCAGCAGCTCCTATTGGTCTGCCAGGAAGGTCCTGTGACTACTGGTGTTCTGGAACAAGTTTCATTAGTCCTTGTTTCTGGCAGGTCCTGTAGCTGTTATTATAAAAGGGTGGCAATGCTGAGCCGCCATGCGCTAGTATCAACCATTATATGCTTTGCGCCAGTGTGGTCATGCGTGTGTGTGGTTAGGGCCCGGCTGAAATAAGCCCCTAGAATACCGACTTAATCGGTGAGGAGTTTGGTATGCTAGCTGGTCAGGGTCGATGTCCTAGATGCCCTAGATTACCGGCATAACCGGTGAGGAGTTTGATTGCCGTATTCCGTTCAGACGCCATAGATTGCGGGTGACTCCCGCGAGGACATTAGCGCATGATCACGTTCTATGTTCCTTAGCACTTAACTGTGTACCTGGGTGCCTGACAGGACACAGAACTTTTTCTCAGCGGCTCTGTGACATAACAGGGTTCGCTTTCAACGCTAGACAGCGCCCTAGCGTGTTTATTTTGCGACTCAGTGGTGTCAAGTGAGTTCGCACACATCGCCATATAGCGCTGCGGCACTCCTTCTAGCGGCTCTGTGAAATAACAGAGTTCGCACATATTGCCACAGTGCATTGCGGCGTTTATTTTGGCGACTCTGCGGGATAACAGAGTTCGCGTCTTGCGCCATTTTACTAGCAGCAGGCTCCGCATGCACTGTGGACCCCGGGCTGCGAACGCACCTCTCTACCTCATATATTTGGTGCGTTCCGCAGACCCTAACAACTGGAGAAACTTTTGCGTCACTGCACTTTCAATTCAGGCTGGGGAAATCAACCATTTGCCAACTAGTTCAGAAAACCTGTGATGCCATTTGGAATAACTTATAACCACTTGTACTACCAACCCCGACAACAGAAATGTGGCTATTGATTTTCCAAAATTGAGGTTGTGGCTAATTTTCCTAATTGCATTGGTGCCGTAGACGGGAAGCACATTCGGATTCAGAAACCAGTGCATAGTGGATCGCTATACAATAACTATAAAAAATAAGTTTCAATTGTATTAATGGCTATTCCAGATGCTAGATACCGGTTTACTTACGATTGCTGGGACAACGTTTTCTGTAGAAATATTAATTGATTGTAATGAACATACAGGGTGACACGTTTGCCTGAAGATCCACTGGGGGTGTTTTGGCTGTTCCCGTAGTCCCGAACAAATCTATCTCTAATGGATCTCCACCGGGTATGGACTGCATCTGCTACAATAAAAAATACAAACTCACAAAAAATTTATTTCTCTTTAACTATTTTTTAAATAAACATTTTAACAATTTAAGTTAATTACCAATTTTTTTTTTATAGGAGGCGGACTTCGCCAGAAACCGAGAGTCCAACGCGCAAATTATCTTCTCCCACAACCTCCGGTTTTTACTAAGATCATTGTGCAAACTGTCACTTTGATCCTATATGGATTGATTCACTTCCACCAATGTTATCAGTGTCTCATTTTCGATGTCCAAGGGCTCTTCATCAACCTCAATGTGCCTTTTTTTTATGGCTGCTTGGACTATGTAAATACAAAGTTTTTTATCAAAATTTTTATTTGTCTATATAGGAAAGATGTGTATCTTCGTACCGTGTTAGCCAGTAGATAGAAAAATATTTAGACTTGAGAGTCCTCAGTGGTTGATACCTTTTAATGGCTAACTGAAAAGATGGTAGCTCCCCTTAGGACCTCCAGATTTGGATTGTAGGTGACCACTAGAGGCACCCGGTTATTTTCATCTTTAGTTTTGTAATGTAGCAGGTGATTCCTTGATATTCTGGTGGCTCTTGTAATTTGATTTTCAATTGTTCTTGGATGGTAGCCCTGATTCAAAAAGGTCTTTCTGAGGTGACCAAGGTGTTCATCTCTGTCCATGGGGCTGGAACATATACGATTGTATCTAATGGCTTGGCTGTAGACAATAGAGTTCTTTATGTGTTTCGGATGGAAACTGTCCCATTTATGTTATGTTGGACGGTCGATTATCTTCTGATACAGGAATGTCTCTATTTCATTGTTCTGTAGCTTAATGATGATGTCTAAAAAGTTAATTTCAGTGCTGGAGTAGTTGAGTGTTATGTTGATGGTGGGATGAAATTGATTAAACTGTTTGTGGAACGTCTTTAGCTGTTGCTCAGACTCCGTCCAGATGATTACAATATCATCAATGTAGCGGTAGTAGGCCAGAGGCTTGATGGGACATGGGGACAAAAAGTCACTTTCAAGCTTGGCCATGAAAAAATTTGCATACTGTGGAGCCATTTTACTTCCCATAGCTGTGCCAGTCTCCTGTAGATTGATCTTGTTGTCAAATTTAAAGTAATTGTGGGTGAGGATGAATTTTTCAGCATCATTCCCAGTGTTTCATGAAGACTTTGCAGGCATTTAATCCATCCTGGTTTCATTTGGACATTTTGTTTGATTTACGTCTGGCTGCGTTTGCAATAGACTTCAATGGCAGAAATAACACTTCCGTCACCCGTGTTCACTGTACCGGACCCGAAAACGCTGCAGGCCGTGTTGGAAGGTGCTTCACAAAAAAACGGAATGTTGCAAATGCTTGACAATTTTGACATGCGTTACGATGCATTACACTAATTAAAGTCTATGGGTGTGTTACAATGTCCGTTACATTGCGTTTTGGCTACTTAAAAACGTGTCAGTTAGACGGACTGCCCTAGCGCAATGTGAACCCAGCTTAACACTATCGCACCCATCTAATCTATCATAAACTCTGCTGCATGACTAATTGACGTCACTCCGCTATTCCCCGGCTTCTTTCCTCAGTCAATCCCTGCACTGACTCCCCATTACCCAGAGACTCTGGTTCTGAACCCTAAGTTTGGCAATCAAATTGATCCAATACCTGTCTCCCTTAACCACCAGGTCCTCATTGAAACTTCAATTCCAAGCTGTAATTCTGGGCCAGGCCCTGATACCTCATGCATGGCCCATGGCTGACTGCTGCTCTGCCAATAGACATTTCTACTGTGAATCAATTGATGCCACTTTTCCTGGTGTCTGCTCCTAATTTCATCTGTTTGGGAAGCTTTATGTCACCCCTTAAGGTGTTGTCTATGCATTTGAGTTTGCCTCCCATTGAATAAAATGGGGTTCGGGTACGTTTGTCGAACCGTTCAACAAAGGTCCAGGTCAGCAAATCCAAACCAAACCTTGAAAGGTTAGTTCATCTCTAATGGAGAGGCCTTGCACATCTTCATTGTCTAGACGCAGGCCCATGTGCATCCTCATTGTGAAAACACAAAGTTGTGTTGAAGGCTGTCCCAATAATTAGTGCATGTTTTGGTGTATCTCCATGGCGAAGTTGCTATCACAAGTAATCCACCTATGCATTATTCTTATGGTGCTATTGCTATTATGTACGCTTCATTTCGATATATTCAAATGCTTAAGCATACAGTGGGTACGGAAAGTATTCAGACTCCTTTAAATTTTTCACTCTTTGTTTCATTGCAGCCATTTGGTAAATTCAAAAAAGTTCATTTTTTCTCATTAATGTACACTCTGCATCCCATCTTGAATGAAAAAAAACAGAAATGTAGAAATTTTAGCAAATTTATTAAAAAAGAAAAACTGAAATATTACATGGTCATAGGTATTCAGACCCTTTGTTCAGACACTCATATTTAAGTCACATGCTGTCCATTTCCATGAGATGGTTCTACTCCTTCATTGGAGTCCAGCTGTGTTTAATTAAACTGATAGGACTTGATTTGTAAAGGCACACACCTGTCTATATAAGACCTCACAGCTCACAGTGCATGTCAGACCAAATGAGAGCCATGAGGTCAAAGGAACAGGCCAAGGAGCTCAGAGACAGAATTGTGCCAAGGCACAGATCTGGTCAAGATTACAAAATAATTTCTGCAGTACTCAAGGTTCCTAAGAGCACAATGTGCTAAGTGTATGGGCTGGCAAACATTTTCCCCTGTGGGGTACACCTCAACCTTTTCAATAACAAGTGTTTAACACCCAGCAAAAACACCCACCCTTGTCAGGATTTTGACAATGGCTGTAGCAGCATGGAATATGTTAACCCTGGTGATCTAGTGGCAGTGGATGATGAGCCGTGGAGGAAAGCCTGATTAAAAACTAGGTAGGCCCAATTTAAAGGAACAGGTCTCATACCCCTGTGGGGTACACCTCAACCTTTTCCATAACAAGTATTTAACACCCAGCAAAAACACCCACCCTTATTAGGATTTGACACTGGCTTTAGCAACACAGAACACGTTAACCCTGGTGATCTACTGGCAGTGGATGATGAGACGTGGAGGAAGGCCTGATTAAAAACTAGGCCCAATTTAAAGGAGTGGATCTCCTACACTTGGAATGCGCATACACCAAGTATATCGGCTGGCAAACATTTTCCCCTGTGGGGTACACCTCAACCTTATCCATAACAAGTTTTTAGCACCCAGCAAAAACACCCATCCTTGTTAGGATTTTGACACTGGCTGTAGCAGCACGGAACACATTAACGCTGGTGATCTGGTGGCGGCGGATGATGAGACGTCGAGGATGACTTGATTAAAAACTATGCCCAATTTAAAGGAGCTTGTCTCCTAGACTCGTAATGCCCATACACTAAGTGCATGGACTAACAAACATTTCCCCATGGGGGAGTAAGATTGTTAAAAATATTTATGGGCATCATAGACACCCTTGCCAAAAATTGGACTGGCTGTAGCAGCACAGAACCCGTTAACCCTGGTTAAATCATACTGAAATCAAAGAAATAAGTAAAAACTGTGAATCCACCTATGAAAGAATATAACAAGAGGGCGGGGTGAACACAGGTTCATAGATATGAAGCCAGAATGTGTTCAACGAGATATGGTTGTCCCTAGTAACAGCTTAGAGACAGGGATCTAAATAAAAATGTAATATAATAGTATTTCACTATTTTAATATTGAAGAGGTATACACTAGGTCATAAGAGGATGTTCCACAGATAGGAAGAATGGAAGATATAAGAATAAATGGGAAGAATATACGTACATCTCATTTTTATGAGATTTCCCCCGGGGGGAGTAACATTTGTTTTGGTTTCAAATCAGTAGGGGGATCATAAAAACACCCTTGCTAAAAAGTGAGTGACTTTTGCATCACGGAATATGTTCACCCTGGTGTTCTACTGGTTGTGGATGATGAGGATGAGGATAAGGAGGAGGATAACACCAAACAGACCAAATCAGGAAGCGGATACCCATGTGTGGTTGTGAAGAGGTGATTGAGAATACATCTCCAGGGGTGGGATTCAGCCGGTTCTCCTCAGTTCGATGGAACCGCTTGTTAAAAAAGCTGCCGGTTCCCCAAATCAGGGAGATTCAGGGCTGCGATCCGGTACTGGCCCCATTGCCCCAGCACCTGCACAGGGCCGGCCGCACAGCAAATTGTGTGCGGCCGAGACTGCTGTACTGTGACGCGGCCGGCAGCAGACACAGCCGACCGCGTCACAGTTTATAGGGCCGGGAGCTGTGCACGGCCGTCACCTTGATGGCTGCACAGCTCGTTCTTCCTCTGCTAGACTGTATAGGCTCCTTCCAGGTGTGACGTCGTTTCCTGGAGGGGACGTGTTCTGCCAAAGCCAGGAAGAGAAGTGGCCATTAGACGTTGGTCTCAGCAGTCTGATGCCGGCGTCTGTAGCTGCAGGAGGGAAATCAGAGGTCAGAGTCCTCAGTGACACAGAGGAGGAATTTATTAAGTAACGGGTTGGGGGCTGATACTGGGGTTGTGTAGTGGGGTGTGAGGAGGTAATGCACAGTTGTGGGGTCTGTGTGTGCTCCTAGGGGGTTATGCACAGTTGTGGAGTCTGTGTGTGCTCCTAAGGGGTTATGCACAGTTGTGAGGTCTGTGTGTACTCCTAGGGGGTTATGCACAGTTGTGGGGTCTGTGTGTGCTCCTAGGGGGTTATGCACAGCTGTGGGTTCTGTGTGTGCTCCTAGGAGGTTATGCACAGCTGTGGGGTCTGTTTGTGCTCCTAGGGGGTTATGCACAGCTGTGGGGTCTGTGTGTGCTCCTAGGGGGTTATGCACAGCTGTGGGGTCTGTGTGTGCTCCTAGGGGGTTATGCACAGCTGTGGGGTGTGTGTGTGCTCCTAGGGGGTTATGCACAGCTGTGGGTTCTGTATGTGCTCCTAGGAGGTTATGCACAGCTGTGGGGTCTGTGTGTGCTCCTAGGGGGTTACGCACAGCTGTGGGGTCTGTGTGTGCTCCTAGGGGGTTATGCACAGATGTGGGTTCTGTGTGTGCTCCTAGGGGGTTATGCACAGCTGTGGGGTCTGTGTGTGCTCCTAGGGGGTTATGCACAGCTGTGGGTTCTGTATGTGCTCCTAGGGGGTTATGCACAGCTGTGGGGTCTGTGCGTGCTCCTAGGGTTTATGCATAGCTGTGGGGTCTGTGTGTGCTCCTAGGGGTTTATGCACACATGTGGGGTCTGTGTGTGCTCCTGGAGGGTTATGCACAGCTGTGGGGTCTGTGTGTGCTCCTAGGGGTTTATGCACAGCTGTGGGGTCTGTGTGTGCTCCTAGGGGGTTATGCACACTTGTGGGGTCTGTGTATGCTCCTAGGGGGTTATGCACGGTTGTGGGGTCTGTGTGTGCTCTAGGGGGTTATGCACGGTTATTGGGTCTGTGTGTGCGCCTAGGGGGTTATGCACAGTTGAGGGGTCTGTGTGTGCGCCTAGGGGGTTATGCACGGTAGTGGGGTCTGTGTGTGCGCCTAGGGGGTTATGCACGGTTGTGGGGTCTGTGTGTGCGCCTAGAGAGTTATGCACGGTTGTGGGGTCTGTGTGTGCTCCCAGGGGTTTGTATATGTTTGAGGAAAAGGTACGTGTAAATGGGTGTGGCTTAAAAATTGGTGTGGTTTTAAAATGGGTGTGGTTTTTAAAAATGGGTGTTTTTTTCCTACACACAAACACAGAACCTGTTGTTAAAAATTTGAATCCCACCCCTGTTTACCTCCTTAAAAAAGACAATGTCTTTGAGATTATGTTTCGCTGTTTTCATTCAGCGGTGTACAGAAGTCTTGCCCAATCCAGTCCTTGTTCATTTTTTTAAGATTCAGCCTGTCAGCATTGTCAGTGGACAGGCGGATGCTCTTATCTGCTATAATTCCACCAGCGGCACTAAAAACCCTCTCTGACAGAACGCTAGCAGCAGGGCAGGCCAGGACCGCCAAGGCGTAGAGAGACAGTTCATGCCACTTGTCCAGCTTGGATACCTAATAATTAAAAGGCACAGAGGAATCCCGGAGGACGTTTGTACGAAGTGCAAGGGTACTCCCTCACCATCTTCCCAAACATTACACTTCTTGTGCCAGCACCCCTTGCCTCTGTGGCGGCACGATGGGAGGGTCTGAGAAAACTGTCCCCGAACTTTGCCATTGTTCCCCTGCCTGAGCTGGATTGTACTTCTGTCTCTCTCTCGCTTGGACTCCTTGGCTGTACAACAAACTCTGACGTCTGCTGCCAGCATTCTCACATGGGAATTTTTTCAGTAATTCCGCTACAAGGGCCCTCTGGTACAGTAACATTTTTGTGCATCTGTCTGCCTCTGGAAGCTGATATTGAAAGTTTTCCTTGTAGCATGCTGTCCTCCTACTCCTCATACTTATCCTCCTCCTCCCTGTCCTCCGACCATCCCGCTGAACAGACGGTATGACTGCTGTGCTTGTAGTACTGTCTATAGCCCATGAAAGTAGTTCCTGTTCTTCCTCCTCCTCATGGTCTACCAATCCATGTTGCAACGACATGGGGCTGGGCTGAGTGTAATCACACCGTATGATGTCTTGCTCCATGTCATCGTGCTCTGCCTGCAACGCATCATCTTTAATTTTGAGCAGAGAGGTTTTCAGAATGCTGAGAAGTGGGATGGTGACGCTAATTATGGCGTCATCGCCATCGCCGCTCACCATCTTGGTGCAGTCTTCAAAGTTCTGGAGGATGGTACATACAGTACAGACCAAAAGTTTGGACACACCTTCTCATTTAAAGATTTTTCTGTATTTTCATGACTATGAAAATTGTACATTCACACTGAAGGCATCAAAACTATGAATTAACACATGTGGAATTATATACTTAACAAAAAAGAGTGCAACAACTGAAAATATGTCTTATATTCTAGGTTCTTCAAAGTAGCCACCTGTGGACTGTGGAGGCCAGGTCATCTGGCGTAGCACCCCATCACTCTCCTTCTTGGTCAAATAGCCCTTACACAGCCTGGAGGTGTGTTTGGGTCATTGTCCTGTTGAAAAAAAAATGATGGTCCAACTAAACGCAAACCGGATGGAATAGCATGCCGCTGCAAGATGCTGTGGTAGCCATGCTGGTTCAGTATGCCTTCATTTTTGAATAAATCCCCAAAAGTGTCACCAGCAAAGCACCCCCACACCATCACACCTCCTCCTCCATGCTTCACAGTGGGAACCAGGCATGTAGAGTCCATCCGTTCACCTTTTCTGCGTCGCACAAAGACACGGTGGTCGGAACCAAAGATTTCAAATTTGGACTCATCAGACCAAAGCACAGATTTCCACTGGTCTAATGTCCATTCCTTGTGTTCTTTAGCCCAAACAAGTCTCTTCTGCTTGTTGCCTGTCCTTAGCAGTGGTTTCCTAGCAGCTATTTTACCATTAAGGCCTGCTGCACAAAGTCTCCTCTTAACAGTTGTTGTAGAGATGTGTCTGCTGCTAGAACTCTGTGTGGCATTGACCTGGTCTCTAATCTGAGCTGCTGTAAACCTGCAATTTCTGAGGCTGGTGACTCAGATAAACTTATCCTCAGAAGCAGAGGTGACTCTTGGTCTTCCTTTCCTGGGGCGGTCCTCATGTGAGCCAGTTTCTTTGTAGTGTTTGATGGTTTTTGCAACTCAACTTGGGGACACTTTCAAAGTTTTCCCAATTTTTCGGACTGACTGACCTTCATTTCTTAAAGTAATGATGGCCACTCATTTTTCTTTACTTAGCTGCTTTTTTCTTGCCATAATACAAATTCTAACAGTCTACTCAGTAGGACTATCAGCTGTGTATCGACCAGACTTCTGCACAACACAACTGATGGTCCCAACCCCATTTATAAGGCCAGAAATCCCACTTATTAAACCTGACAGGGCACACCCGTGAAGTGAAGACTATTTCCGGTGACTACCTCTTGAAGCTCATCAAGAGAATGGCAAGAGTGTGCAAAGCAGTCATCAAAGCAATAGGTGGCTACTTTGAAGAACCTAGAATATAAGACATAATTTCAGTTGTTACACACTTTTTTGTTAAGTATATAATTCCACATTTGTTAATTCATAGTTGTGATGCCTTCAGTGTGAATGTACAATTTTCATAGTCATGAAAATACAGAAAAATCTTTAAATGAGAAGGTGTGTCCAAACTTTTGGTCTGTACTGTATGTCTGACATCCAAGTCTACTCCTGAGGTCTTATGTGTGGAGTCTGAACTGAATATCAACGGCCTTGTTGATGCTGGTAGTCAACAACTGCCCTCTTCTGCTCACAAATCCTTTCCAACATATGAAGTGTAGAGTTCCAACTTGTGGGGACATCACACACCAGTTTGTGAGCCGGAAGATGCAAACTCTGCTGAAGCACAGCAAGGGTGGCTGAAGCTGTAGCTGACTTTCTAAAATGGGCAGACAGATGGCGTACTTTCACTAGCAGATCCGGCAGCTCCGGTTAGCTTTTGAGAAAACATTGAACCATGATGTTAGGCACAAGGGCCAGGCAAGGTACGTGTGTGAGCTCACCTTGCCTCAGTGCCGCCACCAGGTTCCGGCCATTGTCACACACAAACATGCCTGGCTGTAGGTTCAGCGGAGTCATCCAAATATCTGACTGTTTTTTCAGGGCTGTCCACAACTCTTCTGCATTGTGCGGTTTGTCACCTATGCAGATTAGCTTCAGCACAGCTTGTTGCCGCTTGGCTAAGGCAGTGCTGCAGTGCTTCCAGCTTCTGACTGATGTGTTCATTTCAGAGATGGAGTCTGAAGAAGTAGAGGAGGAGGAGGTGCAGGAGCTGTAGACTTTGGTGGCAACCATGATTGAAGTAGGGCCCGCCATCCTCGTCGTGGGGAGGATGTGTTCTATCACAAGGTCCGACTGGGTCCCGGCTTCCACTATGTTAACCCAGTGAGCCGTCAGTGAGATGTACCATCCCTGCCCACAGGCACTTGTCCATATGTCCATGGTTAGGTGGACTTTCCCAGTAACAGCATTGTTGAGGGCACGGGTAATGTTGTTGGACACATGCTGGTGTAATGCTGGTACAGCACAACGGGAGAAATAGTGGCGACTGGGGACCGAGTACCTTGGGACGGCCGCCGCCATCAGGTTGTGGAAAGCTTCTGTCTCAACGAGCCTTAAAGGCAACATTTCAAGCGCAAGCAGACGAGAAATGTGCGAATTAAGTACTGTGGCCTGTGGGGCATTGGCTGGGTATTTCCGCTTGCATTCAATGACTGAGGTATAGACAATTGAAGGCTGTACTGGGACAAGGACGTAGACGGGCTTGATGATGGTGCTGGTTGACTGTAGGCAACAACAGGTGCAGGGCCTGAGGCATCTTCACAGGCATGGTGAACTGGGGATTGGCTTGTAAGCAAAACAGTGGAAGAAGCAGTGTTGTCACCTGCAGACAGTGTTCCTTGAACCAGGGGTTTGGCCCACAAAGTCGGGTGCTTTGCTGCCATGTACCTAATCATGCTGGAGGCTGGAATCTCCAAATGGAAAACTGAACAGCTCTTTGGAGTGTCTGAGTGTGGATTCAGTTGTCTCAGGGCACTCGGCATGGTGGAAGGAAGGAGGATCAGGGTGAGTAATATCCGGTCCACACTCACGGCTACTCAGACTTGACCGTGTGGAAGACATGGTGGTGGCTAAGTGACTGAAAGCATTATCTGCTATCCAACCAACAACCGTTTCACACTGCTCTGGCTTCAATAGTGTTGTGCTGGGGTCCCCTAGAACCTGGGACAGGAAGGTCGAGAGCAAAAATGTGGGTCTTTGCTGTGACTCACTTTCAGCTTGGCCACGGCCTCGTCCTCTGCATGCAACATCAGCATCACGTCCACTTCCCCGTCCCTTGCCCCATGCCTTGCCCATTTTAAATGGACTACTGAAATATTTGAAAAGTTCAATACAAATGGATTTATTTGGAGAAAAATTATATGTGATCAGTTTTTCCACCACAGATACTAGCAGACAGAACTATGCAATGTATGCCTGCGAAGAAAATATTTTTCCATCACAGATACCCAGGCCTCAACTGAGATAACATGTGAAAGAAGAACTTGGCACTCAACTTTTGGATAAATGAAAATAAATTTATTGCAGCCAAAACCAACGTTTCGGTCCCATCCGGACCTTCATCAAAGTACTGCAGACAATGAAAATTAAAACAATACACTATGGTATGGGTAATGTTTGAAAAAAATTCTTATAACTATATAATGTGAGAGAAGTCTCAGGAGTATATTCATGATGCAATATCCAGCTGACAAAAATAGCTACATGTGCTCATAAGGAAAGCAAATAATGTGAGCATTGAAAATTAAAAATAAAGTGAAATAAAATGAAATAAAATAAAATAAAATATATAAAGGAAAATCCTACCCGACTGCTTGGTAAGTTGTAGTCTTATTGATCAAAAATGTCCAGAACAAGTATACGGTCTATGGACTGATAAAGACGAAATTTTCAGAATGCGCAAACACAAGGATCAAAAATAAATAATTGAATTTATATATATATAAAAATATATATATATATATATATATATATATATATATATATATATATATATATAGTCAATGAGCTCTGTTGGACTGCAGAGAACATACCTTTAGAAGCATAAAGAGACCAGTGTGGATATGAGTCAATGTTGTCAGGATAATGCCTGTTTACAAGAGAAATGTGCCAATAAAGTAACGTGGGACACTAAATGTCTCTCTAATATAAAGTTATGGCACTTTCATTTGTACCTTGTAATGAACAGTGATCGCTGTGACGCGCCAAATATGTCCGAGATAAGGTGAATACCTGATGGGTATAATATAGCAGATATTGTGTTATCCGGGTGAGGACTACTATAGTGTGTGGGGAAATAGCAAATGATGCTTACTCTATTGACTGAATGAGCCAGAGAGAGTCCTGTACACTGTCTCAAAATAGGCTGTGGAGACACACAAATGGTAAACGGTGCTGTAAGGTAAAAGTGATTGCTATAAAAAGTGCTCTGATCCATTGCTTACCGCTCATAGAAGTTAGCCAGACACGGGTCTATACCGAACGCGGCGTCCACCGCTAGTTCCAGTGTGTGCCACGTGTAAAGCGCTGCTTATTTATGAGCTGAAGGCGGGACTCCTGAGACTTCTCTCACATTATATAGTTATAAGAATTTTTTTCAAACATTACCCATACCATAGTGTATTGTTTTAATTTTCATTGTCTGCAGTACTTTGATGAAGGTCCGGATGGGACCGAAACGTTGGTTTTGGCTGCAATAAATTTATTTTCATTTATCCAAAAGTTGAGTGCCAAGTTCTTCTTTCACATTACTTCTGGGTTGGGTTCCTACTTGAGCACCTTCCACGGTAGTGCCACGCTATATCACTATATTATACTCAACTGAGATAACAGACTGTATTAATTTTTTTTTGTTTTGTGTTAATTTTTGAAAACACAAAATAATGAGTAGAACAAGGCTAGCAGACAGAACTATGCAACGTATGCCTGCAAAGCAAAGATTTTTCCACCACAGATACACCAGGCCTCAGCCTGAGATAACAGACTGTATTAATTTTTTTAGTTATGTTTTTTGTTACTTTTTGAAAACAATAAAAAATGAGTAGAACAAGGCTAGCAGACAGAACTATGCAACATATGCCTGCAAAGAAAAGATTTTTCCACCACAGATACACCAGGCCTCAGCCAGAGATAACAGACTGTATACATTTTTTTATTTTTTGGATAAAAAAGACTGCTGGATATAACAAGAGTGACAGACTGCCCAAAAAAGGGAAGGTAGGCCTAAAATGCCTCAATTTTTGGCACACGGATATATGAGGCATGTCACAGATAGACCCCAATGTAAAATGTGGCTTGTTTTTTAAAATAATGCAACATAGTGCTGTATATAAGTACAGTCACACCCAGGACAAAAAAGAAAAGTGGCGTAAACTGGCCAAACTTTCAGCACGCAGAGATATGAGCTGGCATGGAGATACCACACCGAAACATGTGTGACCTGTTTTTTTGAAGAGGGCTAAATACTGGTGTGTATAAGTACAAAGAAACAAAAGGAAGAAAACTCGGCACACCAGCCTGTATAAAAATACAAAAAGCTTTATTCGGCTAAATAAGCCATGTTAAAATGTATAGAAACCTGACGCGTTTCTGGTGCGCTGAAAGCACACTTAGTCATAGGCATGCTAAAATCAAATACAGGTGGTTGATATATAGAGACAAAAAAACAATCAAAATGAATCAACAATTAAATACAAAATTTGACAAGTAAGATGTGGTAACACACATGCGAAAAAAGACTCCTAATATTGAAATTCAATAAATGTAAAATAAATCATTCCTGAAATTCATGCCTTTAGGGAATTTTGCATCCAATTTCAGGATCCAAAAGGCTTCGCGTATAGTTAATAATTTGAGTTTGCTCCCACCGCGAATAGGCACATGAACTTTCTCAAAGCCATAAAAAGAAAAAAATTCAGTATTGCCTTGATGTACATTTACAAAATGTTTTACTGCTCCAGAATGTGCTGCATTTTTAATCTCAATATTTTTCAAGTGTACTGCTATCCTTTTTTTTTAATTTACATATAGTGCAGCCTATGTATTGGACTCTGCATTGAGTGCAGCAAATACAGTACATGACATATTGACTATCATCTATATATATAAAATTGAATGTGTGTATGTGTGTGTGTGGGTATCACCAACCAATCACGGAGTATCTTACATTTAACCAGAGCTGTTTAAAAGAAGCTGAGCTGTGATTGGTTGCTATGAGCAACAGTTTTTCTTGCAACCAATCCCTAAGCTGTTAGAACCCTCTTGTTAGGTTTTGTTTCAGTTTGCTGGTCACATGACCTTTTTACCCTATTTAGTCTGGCTCCGCCCTTCTGGCTTTGCTGGACTTCATTGTATTAACTACTCTTAAGCTAGCCGGGTGCTTAGGTGCCTTACTCTGTCAGTTTTGCTTGATCTGAGGATCTCTTAGTATTTGTTTTCTGTTTTATTTTCCCTGCTACACTTTCTGTTAGGAGGTGTCCACCTTTTCACCCAGTCCCTAGATATTGTAGGGATTCCTCCCTCGCAACTATAGGTCTTCGTTCAGACTAGCTGAGGACTTTAGCGGGTCTGGTCGCAGGATCAGGTTCCCCGTTACATCGTAGGGATCCAGCTCAGTCCTATTGTAGGGACAGAATTCCCACCTTTCCTTAGTGCTTGTAGCAGATCATAACAGTAAGTCCAGCCAAAAAAAAAAAAAAAATCTCTAAGGAAAGATTTTCTGTTTCCATCATGGTCTCGGTTCAGGATTTGGTTCAACGCCTGCAGGGACTTTCTCTGGAGGTGGCTGAGATAAAGCAACACGTGAGTAGTTGTTCTGGAGCACATTTTGTGGAGCCTAAGGTACGTTTGCCTGATTTATTTTTTGGTGAACAACAAGATTTTTTTTCTTTTGAAAATGCTTGCTTGTTGTATTTCCGTTTGAGACCCAGATCCTCTGGTGATGAATCAGAGCGCATAGGGTTCATAATGTCACTTTTGCGCAAAGAACCTCAGGACTGGGCCTTTTCTCTGCAGCCTAGTGATCCATGCTTTAGATCTGTGGATAGTTTTTTTTCTGCTTTGGGCTTATTATATGACGATCCTGATCGTGTTTCATCAGCTGAGACAGAATTGAGACGTTTAAGACAGGGATCAGGTAATGTGGAAAAATATTGTACTCACTTCCGAAGGTGGTCCACTCAGGTGGGCTGGAACGATTCAGCTTTGAAAAGTTTATTTCTTGCAGGGTTAAGTGAAAGGGTTAAAGATTTGCTGATTGCTTATCCCATACCTGGTAACTTGCAAGAGGCTATGCAATTAGCCATACGGGTGGATAGGAGACTGCGTGCAAGGGTTAATGAGAGTAAATCTGCCTTGTCAGCTCCAAGTTTGGAGAAGGAATGTACTGACATTGGAGAGCCGATGGAAATTGGAGCAATGACACCTCACTCTCAGGAAAAAGAACGGAGATTTGCTAAGGGCTTGTGTTTCTATTGTGGCAAATCTGAGCATTTTATTAAGAACTGTGCGCTTCGAATGAATAAAGAGAAAAAAAAAAATGAGGTCAGTTTCGCCCGCATAGCTTGTTTAAACAATAAAGGTGTCTTTCTTTCTGCTACCACTGCTGGTGAGGAGGAATTAATGGAGTTTCGGGTATTTGTGGATTGTGGTTCAACTCTCAATGTGATTGATGGGAAATTTTTGGAAAAACTAAAATTAAAACCCAAACTTCTGTCTTCCCCTATTAATGTGGTGTCTGTGGATGGTTCTCACTTGAAAAATGTTACTCATCATATCTGTGAATTTCCTCTTACTATTAATGGTGTTCATCAAGAGAATTTGGATTTGGTAGTTTTGAATAATTTGCCCTCACCGGTGATTTTGGGGTTACCCTGGTTAAAATTGCACAATCCGGTACTGGATTGGTCTACCAATGAAATTAAGTCCTGGAGTCCCAATTGTTATGACAAGTGTTGTAACGGGCGTATTGCTGCTGTAGTTAAGGGGGAGTTACCTGTACCTATTCAGGATTTTTGGAAAGTTTTTTCTGATAAGGAATCGCAGGTATTGCCTCCTCATAGAGATTATGATTGTGCAATTGAATTTGTCCCTGGAGCGACTCTTCCTAAAAGTCGTTTATTTAATTTTACTATTCCCGAGAGAAAGGCTTTGGAGGAATACATACAGACAAGCTTGGCCGCCGGTCACATTAGGCCTTCCAAATCTCCTGTGGCGGTTGGATTTTTTTTTGTTAAAAAAAAGGACGGCGGTTTGCGGCCTTGTCTAGACTTTCGTGAGATTAATAAGATTACTGTACGCAATCCTTACCCACTGCCATTGATTCCTGATTTGTTTAATCAGTTAGTGGGGGCCAAGTGGTTCTCGAAAATTGATCTTCGAGGGGCATACAATTTGTTGCGCATGAAGGAGGGGGATGAATGGAAGACTGCGTTTAACACTCCACTGGGTCATTTTGAGAATCTGGTCATGCCCTTTGGACTTTCCAGTGCTCCGGCATTTTTTCAGAATCTTATTAATGATATCCTTATACCTTTGATCGGCAGAAGTGTGGTTGTGTATTTAGATGACATTTTGATTTATTCACCAGATTTGGAGTCTCATTGGAGGAGTGTACGTGAAGTATTACAGTTACTGAGTGATAATTCACTTTTTGCCAAACTAGAAAAATGTGAGTTCACTGTACAGAGACTTAGTTTTTTGGGCTACATTGTCTCCAGTGAAGGTTTTGAGATGGACCCGGTGAAAGTGCAAGCTGTGCAGGATTGGCCTAGACCTATTGGTGTGAAATCAATACAGAGGTTTTTGGGGTTCGCCAATTATTATAGAAAATTCAAAAAAATTTTTCTGTGATTGCCAAACCTCTGACCGATCTCACCAGGAAAGGTGCTGATGCGGTTCAGTGGACTACTGAGGCCATTGAGGCTTTTGTGTTGCTAAAGGAGAGGTTCAGCTCTGCTCCCATCCTTACGCAGCCTGATGTGACTAAACCATTTTTGGTTGAGGTTGATGCTTCTTCTGTGGGGGTCGGCGCGGTGTTGTCTCAGGCAAAGACGGATGGAGTACATCCCTGTGCTTTTTTTTCAAAAAAATTTTCTGAGTCTGAACTAAATTATGATATCGGTAATCGGGAATTGTTGGCAATTAAACTCGCATTTGAACACTGGCGTCATTTTTTGGAGGGAGCGGAATTTCCCATTCAAGTCTTCACCGATCATAAAAATCTAATCTACCTTGATGCTGCCAAACGCTTGAATGCCCGTCAGGCTAGGTGGGCACTGTTTTTCTCACAGTTTAATTTTACCGTTACTTACATCCCAGGTACTAAAAATGTTAAAGCTGATGCTTTGTCTCGCAGCTTTTCTCCTATGGTGGGTACAGAGGAGGAGGAAAACATCTTGCAAGAGGGGGTTGTTATTGCTGCTTTGGACTCCGTGTTGGAAGATGAGATTCTTAAAGCACAGGAGAATGCCCCATCTAACACGCCGCATGGGAGGTTGTTTGTGCCTGGTACCCTGAGGAGAGATTTGTTTGTTGAATGTCATGACTCTCGGTTGGCAGGTCATCCTGGAATCTCTGAGACCAAGAGACTTGTGGGTCGCAGTTTTTGGTGGCCAGGATGGCAGAAGGAAGTCATTAAGTGGGTGCGTCAATGCACTGTGTGTGCTAGATCTAAGTCTTCTCATACTCCTGCTGCGGGGTTGCTTTGCCCTCTGGAGGTCCCTAGTGCACCTTGGACACATTTGGCTATGGACTTTATTACTGACCTTCCCCCCTCTGAGGGTTTCACTGTCATCTGGGTGGTCGTGGACCGTTTTAGCAAGATGTGTCACTTGGTTCCTTTCATCAAGCTGCCCTGCGCTAAGACTCTCGCTAAGGCCTTTGTCAAGGAAATAGTCAGACTGCATGGTGTTCCTACTGACATTGTTTCTGATAGGGGACCTCAGTTTGTGGCTCGTTTTTGGCGCGCTTTTTGTGACAGGTTGGGAGTTCATTTGTCGTTTTCATCCGGATATCATCCTGAGTCTAATGGCCAGACAGAAAGGAAAAACCAGGATGTTGAGCAGTTCTTGCGTTGTTTTGTGACTGATAATCAAGAGGGGTGGTCTGAGTTTCTGCCACTTGCTGAGTTTGCTCTTAACAACCATACATCCGCTTCTGCTGGTTGTTCGCCTTTTTTTGTTGTACTGGGAGACATCCGTCATTTGGGTCATTTTCCAAGTTGGGATCGGCTGTACCTGAAGAGGAGAATTTTTCTGGTGTTTTGGAGAGAGTTTGGACTGATGTGCGTGGTAATCTTCAGGAGGCTAACAAAAGATCCAAAGTGTATTTTGATAGAAAACGACAAGAGGTTTTGTTTGCTATTGGTGACATGGTCTGGTTGTCCTCTAAGAATCTGCGCTTGAGGATTCCGTCTAAGAAATTGGGTCCCAAGTTTGTAGGGCCCTTTAAGGTGCTTCAGGTTATTAACCAATCTGCTGTTAAGTTGGAGCTTCCTACCTCCTGGAAGATTAATCCGGTGTTTCATGTTTCTCTCTTGAAAAAAGCTGAGGTCTCAGAGGGAGACGTGTTGGCCACTGTTCCCCTGGTGGTGGAGGACGGGCAATATGAGATTTCCCGCATCCTAAATTCTAGACGGTATAGAGGGGGTTTGCAGTACCTCGTCGCTTGGAAGGGTTATGGACCCAAGGATAACTCATGGGTGAGGGCGGATGATGTTTCTGCGTCTAGACTTGTCAGAGCGTTTCACAAGAGATTTCCGGATAAGCCTAAGTCCTAGGGGATCCGGAGGATCCTCTTAGAAGGGAGGGTACTGTTAGAACCCTCTTGTTAGGTTTTGTTTCAGTTTGCTGGTCACATGACCTTTTACTCTATTTAGTCTGGCTCCGCCCTTCTGGCTTTGCTGGACTTCATTGTATTAACTACTCTTAAGCTAGCCGGGTGCTTAGGTGCCTTACTCTGTCAGTTTTGCTTGATCTGAGGATCTCTTAGTATTTGTTTTCTGTTTTATTTTCCCTGCTACACTTTCTGTTAGGAGGTGTCCACCTTTTCACCCAGTCCCTAGATCTTGTAGGGATTCCTCCCTCGCAACTATAGGTCTTCGTTCAGACTAGCTGAGGACTTTAGCGGGTCTTGTCGCATGATCAGGTTCCCCGTTACATCGTAGGGATCCAGCTCAGTCCTATTGTAGGGACAGAATTCCCACCTTTCCTTAGTGCTTGTAGCAGATCATAACATAAGCATCTTTCATTTCACCAGAGCTGTTTAATAGAAGCTGAGCTGTGATTGGTTGCTATGACCAACAGTTTTCTCACTCCACGACAACACCTCAGCTGACACTGACCAGGTGGGAGAAATCTCACATCCCTGGGAACATAAGCTCCCAGCCATTGTCTGCCTCCCAGAAAGTAGCAGAAAGCACATGACAGAAATGAATAATCCACTCCCGTTCCCATATCCCCATCACACATCCTCCATCCCATAGGCACATCTTCCCTCTTAAAGGGATCTCCGATATGGAAGTCAGGGCAAATCCAACCTGTGCTTTTATTTTGACCCCAGGCCTCTCTTAAAAGGATCCCCGGTATGGAAGTTAGGGCCATTCCATTCAGCGATCTGATTCTGACCCAGGCCCCTCTTAAAGGGATCATTGGTATGGCAGTCAGGGCAAATCCATCCTGCGCTTTGGTTCTGACCCCAGGCTCTCTTAAAGGGATCCCCTGTATGGAAGTCAGGGCAATTGCCTTCAAATGCTCTGGTACTGACCCCAGGCCTCTGTTAAAGGGATCATTGGTATGGAAGGGAGGGCAAATCCACTCTGCACTTTGGTACTGACCCCAGGCCTCTCTTAAAGGGATCTCCGGTATGGAAGTTAGGGTAAATCCCTCAGCGCTCTGATTCTCACCCCAGACTTCTATTAAAGGGATCATTGGTATGGAAGTCAGGGCAAATCCATCCAGCACTTTGGTTCTGACCCCAGGCCCTCTTAAAGTGATCCCCAGTATGGAAGTTAGGACCGTTCCACTCAGCGCTGTGGTTCTTACCCCAGGGCCTCTTAAAGGGATCATTGGTATGGAAGTTAGGGCAATTCCACTAAGCACTCTGGTTCTGACCCCAGGCCCCTCTTAAAGGGATCCCCAGTACGGAAGTGAGGGCAAATCCACTCTACACTTTGGTTCTGATGCCAGGCCTCTCTTAAAGGGATCTCCGGTATGGAAGTTAGGGTAAATCCCTCAGTGCTCTGATTCTCTCCCCAGGCTTCTATTAAAGGGATCATTGGTATGGAAGTCAAGGCAAATCCACTCAGCGCTCTGGTTCTGATGCCAGGCCTCTCTTAAAGGGATCCCGGTATGGAAGTTAGGGCCATTCCACTCAGCGCTCTGGTTCAAACCCCAGGCTGAGGGGATGATGTGGGATTTTAGGGGTAGTTGTCCGGTGGCTCTGGCTGACAGGATGATGTTGATATTAGGGGGAGTAGTCTGGTGGATCTGGCTGACGGGACGATGTGGTATATTAGGGGTAGTAGTCTGGTGGCTGTAAAGGGATGATGTGATGATGTGGGATATTAGGGGTAGTAGTCCGGTGGCTCTGGCTGACGGAATGATGTGGGATATTAGTGGTAGTAGTCCGGTAGCTCTGGCTGACGGGACGATGTGGGATATTAGGGGTAGTAGTCCCATGGCTCTGGCTGACAGGATTGTGTGGGATATTATAGTGAATGTGGCTATGCGGAGCGGGCAGGGCTCTACACTCAGCTTTATATTTATAGATATAATCACTACAATTTGTTATAACTAACCGTAGTTAGTTACTATGCCCGGGCAGCGCCGGGCTCTTCAGCTAGTAGTTAATAAAATAAATAATATTCTGGGAAAAACAATAATATGAAAAAATAGATTTTGAGCGGTGAGCTTCGTAATTTTATTTTTGTACATTAATTTGGGTTATTCTGATATTGTGACAAGTTACTACCAGGTAACCATGGCAAAATGACTTTCTCTCTGGATTCAAGATTGGTTAAACTAGCCCAAGTTTTTAATGAAACTGATCCAGTTGATGATGATCTTACAGAGAAAAGGAATTTATTCAAGAACCTTGATAAACTCCTCTGCCAAGAATTACGTACATGGTGGGACCATAATTCCCTCAAGAAATATCTTGAAAGGGAAATGATATCACGAGGTTTACATATCAAAAAGATTTGTTTTTTCAGATGACTTTCTCGATGAATGGAACAATATTTTGCCTCAATGTTCTTTCAAACTTATGGAACTTATTATTTCATTTGAAGAAACCAGATTTGCTGAACTTAAGAGAGATATAGAGAAAATCAATACTGAACTGAATAAATATACCACATGGAATGACTGATATTTCCATGAAAAAAGTGCTTGAAAACACCAAAGCATTGGAGGAGAATATTATTAAGACCAAAAAATTAAAACTTTCGAGAGATACTCTTGACTATAAAAATAATAAGGTTTATACTTGGAGCAAAGATTTTAAATCCAGTACTTCAACAAAAATCCAGACTTAAATTTTTTTTGCAAATCCTCGGTGCCCCTATGGGGTTAAATTTTTCACCATCACTTTATATGGCCTGGAGGAAGAACAATTCCTTTTCCATGATCTCAATTCTTTTTTAAATTATATTTTTTGGTTTGGCAGATATGTGGAAGATTTAATATTCGTTTGGCAAGGCACTCCATCAGATTTGTCTCTCTTTCATTCTTATCTAAATTCTAATAATTTGAATTTATTTTTTACTGTCAGCTACATAGGCAACAATGTACCGTTTCTAGATATTTTTCTGATTGGAGATTCTGTAGCAGGGAAAGTCCACGCCACCATTTCTAGGAAGGATACTTCTGGGGACTCATTGCTATTATCTTCCTCATGTCACCCCCAACACACTATAAAATCTATCCCATTTGGGGAATTTAATAGAGCGAAGTGCTTTTACTCAAATAATGATCTCTTCCTTCAAGAAAGTAAAATTATTTCTAGACGTTTATATGACAGAGGGTATAATCGCCATTGCATTAATGATGCCCTACATAAAGTTTCGAGTAAACCTAGATTCTCAAAATTGAATAAATCTTCTCCAGTTTCTGATAATTCAGTTGTTACTTTTTCCACCCCTTTCAGTCCCCAGCTTAATTTAATTAGGGAAATTGTGAAAAAATATTTGCCAGTTGTTAACCAGGATGACAAGTTACGACATATCATTCAAACAGGTTGTCGGTTTTTTTGCACGCAGAGGTAAGAGTTTAGCTAATCACTTATCGTCCAGCCTATTATTTCTTTTATTAACTGTGATAGTCAATATGTCATGTACTGTATTCGCTGCACTCAATGCAGAGTTCAATACATAGGCTGCACTATACATAAATTAAAAAAAAGGATAGCAGAACACTTGAAAAATATTGAGATTAAAAATGCAGCACATTCTGGCGCAGTAAAACATTTTGTAAATGTACATCAAGGCAATACTGAATTTTTTTCTTTGTATGCTTTTGAGAAAGTTCATGTGCCTATTTGCGGTGGGAGCAGACACAAATTATTAACTATACGCTAAGCCTTTTGGTTCCTGAAATTGGATACAAAATTCCCTAATGGCATGAATTTCAGGAATGATTTAATTTACATTTATTGAATTACAATATTAGAGTCTTTTTTCGCATGTGTGTTACCACGTCTTACTTGTCAAATTTTGTATTTAATTGTTGATTCATTTTGATTGGTTCTTGGCCTCTATATATCAACCACCTGTACTGTATTTGATTTTAGCATGCCTATCACTAAGTGTGCTTTCAGCACACCAGAAGCGCATCAGTTTCTATACATTTTAACATGGCTTGATTACCTGAATAAAGCTTTTTGTATTTTTATACAGCCTGGTGTGTTGAGTTTTCTTCATTTTGTTTTTTGGATTTCGGCTGTGCTCACCAGCAAAGTGTGCACCCACCTGTTCTACATTTTGCATTGGACCCAGCCCAGTATGGCTACGTTGAAAGCTCCCAGACCTCTTTCTCCTGTATATAAGTAGTCACACCCAGGCTGAAAAAAGAAAAGTGGCATACACTGCCCAAACTATCAGCACGCACAGATATGAGCTGGCATGGAGATACCACACTGAAACATGTTTGGCCTGTTTTTTTTTTTTGGTAAATACTGGTGTATATAAGTACAGTGACACCCAGCCCAAAAAAATAAAACTGGCGTAAACTGGCCAAACTTTCAGCACGCACAGATATGAGCTGGCACAGAGATACCACACCGAAACATGTGTGACCTGTATTCCAATTACGCCTGGGGCTAGCTATATACAGCTAATATATCATACAGGTAACAGCAGCAGCACCAGAACACAGGAAGGGAATGGACCCTCTTGATGTATGCAATGATCTATATACACACATACAGTGCCTGCAGGCCTTGCACTGATGTATATAGAGCGAAGTGCACTCCCCTGCCTACCTAACACTGGTACCTTTACACTCTGGAATTGGTCCTTAAAAGGACTGTTGGTTTATCTGGATATGAGTAGTTTAGGATGGTAGACCCTCACTGACTATGAAATCGACAAATCTGACCCTATCTTGGCTTCAGCTCTCCCTACATTATCTCAATCCGGAGCTGAATGCGGTGAGCAAGGCGGCGTCCGGTCTCTTATACCCTGATGATGTTGTGCGGCCAGCCAATCACTGCACGACCACAAAAAAGATGGCTGCGGTGTTTCATTTCCTGGCAGACAATCCCTGCATTGTGATTGGGTCTGTAAAGTCCGCCAAAAATTCTGGGTGGCGACCCAAGTTCCCGCTGAGTAATCCCGGAAATGCTGAGTGCTCGCCGAGTAGACCGAGTACCGTGATACTCGGGCGAGTAACGAGTAGTGGAGAGAACGTTCTCTCATCACTAGTAATGATATGAGATCATGTTGTTAGCAGTCTTTGCCTATATGTATGGCACTTTATATTATTTCTGTATATTCTATGAATAAGGGCAGTTATGCCAGAAACACAAAAGAATCGCGCAATATTTTTGTACTCATTGATATTCCTGTTTTTAACGGATTAAAAAATTAGAATTTTTATTCAAATACTGTTCTTTTTCCTGTTTTTTGCTAATAGCAAAACTATTTTTGTAATGATAGACCAGTTGTTTTACCTGCCATTGTGACAACCTAGCACACTTCAGCTGAACAGCCTGGTTTAGTTGAAGCTAGACTGTTTCCTTTTCCAGGCAGATACCCATAACCCTGATTTCATGGGCTCAACATATTAGTCAAGTGGCAAAAAATGGCCCAGTTTGCTATCAATGTTAGTGTACTGTCATGTCGATCCTCCAGGGTAAGGTCACAGAATGTTTTCAGGGCAGCAGGTGCTTTTTTCACATCCAACTTATGCCTGATTATCTGATACAAGCATAAAAAACCTAACATTTGTCAAAATAAATCAGGCATGGATCAGTGCCAACTTTCATTCCCATATGGCTGATGCCAATGAATAAATATCTCATACTATCTGCTTGCCTATCCATTGCCTGTCTTATACACTATTCTTCTATTGCCAGTGCTGATGGCTCATTATTAACCGGAATCTACTCATTGTCAACCTTGCCATCTATAATGTAATACTGCTGTGGGCAAGGCTGTCATTGCTGACCTTACACTGCCACATATCTACTTGCCCTTTCCATCCTAATTCTTCACCATGTGGCTTATCTCACTGCTTCCACACTGCCATACCAGCCACACATCTTTTGGCAGACTACTGCGCGCTATGGTGCTATGCTGTATTGCTGCCGCAAGGGCAGCGTTGCTGATCCATTATAAAGCGTTAAAGCTGGACTGCATTTAACTAGTGTAGCTTAAAGTAATAAAATAATACAATTTTTTATCACCAAAAATGTACTAGTTTGTACCGCATTATTGGTATATGGAAATACAACTCTATTGCAGTATTATACAAGATAATGCTGCATTGGCAGATTTGAGACAACAATGGCACTTTGTTTTCTGAATTTACATGGAAATTACTTGCTTTTAACTAGAAACATTAAAGCAGAATTAATTTCTATGAAGTAAAAATATTGAATGATGCATTGTACTGTAGATCAGTCTGGGCCATATCAATCATCTGCAATGTTAAGAAACTCAATGCTATAGGAAGATGAAAGAGGAAAATACCAATAGTTTAGAGTTCAAATCTCACTCTTGGCCATGCCACCCAGCAATCTGTAACTTTGAAGTGTATGATTTGAAGAGAATGAAAAAAAAACACTGACAAGGTTAAGAAGCTTTTTCTCCCAGGCTCTTTACAAAGATTTGCCATGCTCAGTGTTCTGAAACAGACCTTGTGGCAGAAAGCACGACGGGAGATGAGGATTTGGGATTCATCAAATCTGATTCTCATCAAATACAACTCCAGGTTTTTGGTGAAAAAAGGACAAAGCTCTGAAATAAATCCCGGGTGATGGAAATAACAAAAATATAAACCTACAATAGAGTACATCACATCTGCCCTTCATGTCAAAAGAAGGATGAAATACAATCTGCTATCCCACAAACAATATACTAAAGGTAAAGTTAATGTTCCACATTCAAGTTTGTTAAAGAATGAATTTAAGGAACAAACTTTTTATCTTCCAAGAAGAGATTTCATAAACGTGACCTGTATTATGAATGTGGCCTTAATGACACAGTCCCATTTTTCAATTCTGACATTTGTCACTTTTTGAGATAATAAGTCAGGACTGCTTCAATATATCCCATTGATTCTGTGACTGTGTTTTCAAGACACACTGTACTTTATGTTGGTAGTAAACTTAGGTTGATATAGTTTGTGCTTTTTAATAAAAATATCTGAATTTAAACATAGGAAAGATGTGTATCTTCGTACCGTGTTAGCCAGTAGATAGAAAAATATTTAGACTTGAGAGTCCTCAGTGGTTGATTAAAAGGTATCAACCACTGAGGACTCTCAAGTCTAAATATTTTTGAATTTAAACAAAAATTTTCAATTTTTTTTAATTTTCTAATCTTTCAATGCTTATCTATTTATATAATTACCGTATATACTCGAGTATAAGCCGACCCGAGTATAAGCTGAGGCCCCTAATTTTGCCATGGAAAACTGGATAAGCTAATTGACTTGAGTATAAGCCGGGTGTACATTGTCCCCTCATCCCTGTCCTGCTCTGTGTGGCTCCTCTGTGCTCCGCATCCTCCTCTGTGCTCCCCGTGTCCTGCTACGTGCTCCTCTGTGCTCCCCCGTCCTGCTCCGTGCTCCTCTGTGCTCCGCATCCTCCTCTGTGCTCCCCCGTCCTGCTCCGTGCTTCTCTGTGCCCTGTGTCCTCCTCTGTGCTCCATGTCCTCCTCTATGCTCCCCCATCCTGCTCCGTGCTCCACGTCCTCCTCTGTGCTGCACCGTCCTGCTCCATGCTCCTCTGTGCTCTGCGTCCTCCTCTGTACTCCCCCGTCCTGCCCCATCCTGCTCCGTGCTTCCCTCATCTTCCTCCATTCTCACCCTGTCATACTCACCCTCCCCGTGCCATTGCTAAACATCCCCTGCAATCCTCCGTTGTCCCGGCTTCCTACAGCTCTCCTGTGCTGAGCGGTCACGTGGTACCGCTCATTAAGGCCATGAATATGGATGGCACGCCTATGGGAGTGGAGTTGCGTAAATATTTCATGACCTTAATGAGTGGTACCATGTGACCGTTCAGCACAGAAGAGCTGCAGGAATCCGGGACATCGGAGGATTGCAGGGGACGTTCAGTGATGGCACAGTGAGGGTGAGTATGATGTCCCAGCCACCGGCTCCTGCCGCAGCTCCCCCTCCCCTGCTGGTTTCTGCCCAATGACTCGTGTATAAGCCTAGGGGGTATTTTCAGCACAAAAAAAGGTGCTGAAAATCTCAGCTTATACACGAGTATATACGGTACCTAAAATTGTCCTCGAATCCCACAATCCACCACGCCGCACTGGAAGTACGCCGACCGCCATATACGAATATCCAAGTGATGGGTATTCCAATATGGCATCCACTGGTGGTGCCAGGCCCTTGCGCAGTACCACCAGCGGGACACTGCTGGGACACCCATGCTGGATCCCCCTACCGACGCCGCTGGACCCGCCTCTGGACCCCAGAAAAAACCCGCCTCTGGGACCCCTCCAGGACCCACTGCCGGACACCCGCTAGGACCGGCCGCCTGACTACACGCACCGGATCCCACCATTGCCTGCCCTCCCACCTCCGTGCAGTCACAGTCGGCAGGAAAGACGCGGCTTGCAGCCTGTGCTGGAGATGGGGTGCTGGCGCCCTCTGGAGGACAAACAATGCACTCTCTCTAAGGCATACCAATTCCTATCAATGAAACTTCTGTTTCTAGGATAAAAAGTGATACCAACACTGCCAAAAAATTACAACATACTAAACTTTTTATCATTGATGAGTGCACAATGGCACAAAACCATGCTTTGAATGTAATCAATAGACTTACACTTGATGTCATGATAACACATGTTGCTGACAAAAATCAATTACCCTTTGGAGGTAAAGTTTTTGTTCTTGGAGGAGACTTCAGACAATGCCTTCCTGTACTTGCTAATGCCACAAGAACAGAAATTGATGATTGCTGTGTTAAATATTCAAAACAATGGAAAAACTTTACAAGACTGCCGCTATTGAATAACATGCAGTCCAGTGATCCTGAATACAGCAGTTGGTTGCTTAAACTCAGAAACGGTGAGCTGTGAAATGAACACAAACTTGGAGATGATGTCATAGAAATTCCTCCTGACATGCTGTCCACTGGCTGTTTAGTGACCGATATCTTTGGACAAAACATTACCATAAATGTCAATGACAAAGAAAGTGTTAACACTGCAGCATCACCTGCAATACTCTGTCCAAAAAATGAAGATGCACATCTTCTCAACTCTCAAATAATGGATAGAATAAGTGGCGAGTACATTTTATATACAAGCGACAATTCTGTGGATGCTGATGAAGCTGATAAGCATGAACAATACCCAGTGGAATTTTTAAATTCACTGACGCCATCGGGAATGCCACCACATTGGCTTGAACTTAAAATGGGCGCCATTGTCATGCTACTGCGAAACCTCAATACAACAAAGGTGCAATGGAACTCGGCTGATTGTCACAACCTTACACCCCAACATCATACAGGCTAAAGAGATTACTGGATCAGCTGAAGGGGACATTGTATTTATTCCACGCATAGATTTGTGTCCTTCCGAGACTGGGTTACCCTTTAAATTAAGAAGACGACAGTTTCCAGTCAAACCTGCATTCGCCATGACTATTAACAAGTCCCAAGGACAGACCCTCAATCGAGTGGGTATTTATTTACCTAAATCAGCCTTTGGACATGGGCAGCTATATGTTGCTTTCTCCAGAGTGAAGCAACGCTCCCATGTCAAAGTGAAAGTTATTAACACATAGCTTCAAGGAAAGTCGTTATGTAATAGTGATACAATTTTTACAAGGAATGTTGTTTATAAAAATGTTTTAAATTAATCTATTTCATTTGTAATATGATTAATATATATATGATTTAGAGGTAGATGATAGATAAATATCTCATAGATATACATACATAGTATTATAAATATATACATATTTAAGATATAAATAATATCACTTAGACATGGATACATAGATAGATGGATAGATATATGCACATAGACATAGATAGATGATAGCTATGAGATATAGACTGTGTGATATATACATAAATATTTGATATTGTAAGGTGATCACTGGGGAGATATGTGTCATCCAGTTTGTAAAACTTGGTGATAATAAACCCGGATTTAATGCTCTAGGTTTTTATGTGAACAGCTAAAGAGATGGGTGGGATGGCTTTTCACCAAATCTCCACCTCAGGGTGTGGTCCATAGAGATAGATATTAGATATTTTGAAATACAAATAGCTACATAGATATGAGATATATTATGTAGATGATAGATAGATTTGAAATACATACATAGCTGCTAGATACATGTGACATACATTGATAGATGATAGGTACATATGACATACATCGATGATAGATAGACACATAGATAAGAGATAGATAGAAATTACATACATACATTAAATATAGATTGAGACACAGACAGATGACAGATGATAGAAACATAGATGATAGATATAACATACATAAATAATAGAAAGATACAGGGATAGATATACATTACAGAATAATATGTGTTTTTGTTGTGCTTACGTTGATACAATGTAAATTAAAACACCATTGTGTTAAATTTTTCCATGTTAATAAAAAGTTATTTTTTACCTACTTTGCTTTCATTTTACCACAGGAGGAGAGGCGAGTGCACACGGGAAACAGAGAATGCACAGGGGGTAGACAGCTCAAACGAGAGAACACATGATGAAAGAAGACAGCACAGGAAGAGGAGAGAGAAGACAAGGCGAGAGCACATGGGGTAGACAGGTCAAAGAAGAGAGAACATGAGAGACAGCACACAGAGGAGAGAGACAGTGCACAGGGGGAGACAGGTCAGAGGAGAGAGCACAGACAAGATAACTCAGCACATTGTGGAAAGAGAGAGTGGATAGGTGGGTGAGCGCTTGGGGACGAGAGATTCTCAGTGCTGCAATCGGGCCTCCACCTAGTATAATTAAAAATGTCTAATGGAATACCGTATATACTCGTGTATAAGCCGACCCGAGTATAAGTCGACCCCCCTAATTTTGCCACAAAAAACTGGGAAAAATTATCGACTCGTGTATAAGCCGGGTGTTATAACTGCCCTCCTGCTCTGTGCTGCCCCGTCCTGCTCCTTGCTCCCCCTTCCAGCTCTGTGCTCCCCCATTCTCCTCTGTACTCCCCCCTCCTGCTCCGTCCTCCGCTGTGCTCCCCCATTCCTTCTCCGTCCTCCTGTGCCCCCCGTCCTGCTCAGTGCTCCTCTGTGCCCTCCATCCTCCCCTGTCCTGCTCCATGCTTCCCCCGTCCTCCTCCACGCTTCCCCCGTCCACCGATCTCCCCCCGTCCTGCTCCATGCTTCCCCCGTCCTCCGTTCTCCCCGTCCTCCTCCATGCTTCCCCCGTCCTGCTCCAGCTTCCCCGTCCTCCTCTATGCTTCCCCCGTCCACCGATCTCCCCCCGTCCTGCTCCAGCTTCCCCCGTCCTCCTCTATGCTTCCCCGTCCTCCGTTCTCCCCCGTCGTCCTCAATGCTTCCCCCATCCACCGTTCTCCCCCCCGTCCTGTTCCGTGCTCCTTGTCCTCTCCTCCATCATACTCACCCTCCCCGTGCCATCGCTGAGCGTCCCTGCAATCCTGCGTTCTCCCCGTCTTCCTGCAGCTCTTCAGCACTGAGCGGTGATGTAATACCGCTCATTAAGGCCATGAATATGGAGGCCACGCCTATGGGAGTGACGTCGCATCCATATTACATGACCTTAATGAGCGGGTATTACATCACCGCTCAGTGCAGAAGAGCTGCAGGAAGGGGAGAACACAGGATTGCAGGGATGCTCAGCGATGGCACGGGGAGGGGTGAGTATGATCCCAGCCACCGGTTCCTGCCGCGGCATCCCCTCCCCCGCTGGTTTCTCCCCTATGACTCGTGTATAAGCCGAGGGGGCATTTTCAGCACGAAAAAAGGAGCTGAAAATCTCGGCTTATACACGAGTATATACGGTATGTCTACTTTATGTGAGCATCATTTTTCAATTATCATTTTGTTAGGATGTTAGAAAGGTTTACATGTAGCAGCAATTTTTCAAACTTTAATTTCTCAAGGAACACTTTTTATGGACCTACTACATTTTTTAGTGACTTTCAGGGCATATACATAGCAAATATTCAAGTATGATACAATTTTAAAAGACTGAACTCCTCAAATTATTTAAAACTCCTATCAGAAAATTTGCCAGCCCTTCAGATGTTTCACAGGATTTAACACAAAGCGGAATAAAGCTAGAAAAATTTGATTTCTTCGGCTAAAATATTGCTTTAGCTCCAAATTTTTCATTTTTACAAGGGGTAATAGGAGAAATATGTACTCCTCAATTTGTTATGCGTTTTTTCATGAATTTGGCAATATCCCATACATTTATTGACAAAGATTGCTGTTTGGGCACATTGAAAAATTCGTAAGGGAAGAAGTGCTGCTTGATTTTTGGAGTGCAAATATGTCTGGAGTAAATTACAATGTACTTGAAGTACTAAAACGGTAAAAGGCTCAACTAGTAAATCATCCCCTTCAATTAATTAAACTAGGGATGCAGTGAGCATTTTGAACCAACAAGTGCTTCACAGAAATTTAAAACACTAAGAATTACGTTTTTTCTAGTAAAATGTTGTTATTGCTCCATGTTTGTTATTTTCATCAGTGGTAAGAGGAGAAAATAGAAGCCACACATTGCTTAATCATTTCTCCAAAACATGGTAATAACCTATATTTGTTCAAAATGAATATGTGGGCAAACAGCAGTGCTCAGAAAGGAAAAGATGCTATTTGATGTTTGGAGCGCAATTTTTGCTGGAATAGATTCTGGATGCCAAGTTGCATTTGTAGAGCTCCAGAGGTACCAAAAAAGTATAATCCCAAAGAAATCACATCACTTCAGAATCTACACCCTCAAGGACTTAATTTATAATTTTTAATATGCAGGTGATAGACAGAATTTTATAAGAATCACTGTGAAATTTTGCTACTGCCTAATTTTTTTTCTATTAAATGCTGTAATACCCCATATGCGGTTGTACATTACTATTTCAGCACACTGCAGGGCTCTCAACAGAAGGAGCATAATTTTGCATTTCAAATACACTTCTGAGTAGATTGTGGGAGCCATTTGCAAAATCCAAACGTGCATGAATAGCAAAAAGATTAAAAAAATAAAACACATTTTGAAAACTACACTGTCAGCACAATCATTAGGAAAAAGAGCTTTTTGACCATATCATCATTTTTGTACAGATTTTCCAACTTCAATTAATAGAAACTTGAATGCTTATTGGATGGCGCATATCAGGTGATGTGTATTTGCATAATGAGGGAGGGTGAGGCCTAAGGATTCAGGTTCATCGGGTTCAGACGAACGTTCGTGCAAAGTTCAGCTCCGGTGATGAGAACTTGACCCGAACTTGACCCCTAACCCAAGCCCCATATAAGTCAATGGAGACCCAAACTTTGGTGATGTAAAATGGATGTAAAATGTTCATAGTAAAGGGTCTGCAAAAGGAAGCAAAATGGGGGTAGGAGAAGGATAACTGCTGTGCAAACGTGTATAGGGAATTTACTTAAACTAACATAGAATAAAAAAATATTAAAAATATTAATATTGAAACAAGATTCAACCAGGAGGTGGAGGTCCAAGTGGAGGAGTGGAGCAGTGTAGTTTATTGTACTTGTAATAAATAAATAAAAAAACAATGTGTGATCCCCCTATTTTTAATAAACAACCAAGGGAAAGCAGACAGCTGTGAGCTGGTGTTATTATGATGAGAAAGGGACAATACACATTGACCTTCCCAGCCTATTTGTATCAGCCCCCAGCTGTCTGCTTTGCCTTTACTGTTAATTAAAAATGTGGGGACCCCAAAATAATGACTATTTTAATAACCAGCTAAGGCAAAGCAGATGCCTGAGGGCTGATTTTAATAGGCTGGGAAAATCCATGGATATTTCCTCCTTCCCAGCTTAATAAGATCAGCCCACAGCTGTCTCCAAAATGGCACATACATTAGATGCACCAATTTTTGTGATTAACATCATTCCTGATTTCCCTGGTGTGGTGGCCATTAGAGTAATAGTTTTTGGGGTTGATGTCAGCTATGTAATGTCAGCTGGCATAAAGCCCAGAGGTTAGTAAAAGAGAGGCATCAATCAAACACCCGCATTACTAACCTTGTATTTAAAATAAAAAAAACACACAGGAAAAAAGTTTATTTAAATAAAGACTCCCCGACACATTCCTTGGTTTACCCTTTTGTTAATAAATAATAATAATCTCAGCAGATTTGTTGTAATCCATTGTAGGTTCCCATGATGTCCAGCAATTATGTCCTGCAACCTATGGATCGTCATTCTGAGAAGGTTACTCTCTCCATGTCTCACAGGCGATGATGTCAGTAACATCATCGCCCATAAGACTTTACCAGGAGTGACCTGTAGAGCCTCATTCTTGAGGCTGCATAGGTCACTCATGGTTATGTCTCATGGATGATGACAGTGCAGCCTTTCAACAAGCTTTATTAAGCATCCAAACTCCAAACAGTAACACAGACTGCTCATGAACTTCCTTGAGAAGTCTGTTCGTAGTTTAGCAACGAAAACTAGGTGTCCAGTACGGACCTTGAACTTTACAGTTCGGGTTCGCTCATCCCTACTAAGGATATCAACTCACTTTATCAAGGTGTGAGGAATTATTAAAAGGGCCAAAAAAAGATATTAAACTGACTCTGAAAAGTAAAAAAATTGTTAACAGTCTTCCAGAAGGCTGCAGGACTTTTGAAATTGCTAAGATATTAAGTCGTCATCACAGAACAATGGTTAGAGACATGGCCAAGGGGAGAAAGGCTGAAAACCAACCACCACTGAACAAGACACAAGTTAAAAAGTGAAGACTGAACAAAGAATTAGCTTAAGTCAGATTTTTCAAAGGTTTTATGGACCAATGAGACAAGATTGTCTCTATGGCAGTCCAGATGCTTTGGTCTGTGTCTGGATCAGTAACAGGCACAGACTTCCACTTCCAATCAGATGACAGTAAAATGTAGGTGGAGTACTGCTATGAGCTTATATTATTGAAGCTGAGCTAGTTGGACTTTTCGAGTCGAAAATGACTCAAAATCAACTCTCAAACCTACTGCTAAATTTTGGAAGACACTTTGTTCAAGCAGTGGTACAGGAAAAAGTCTTTTTCTCTCAAGAAAACTGATTGTTATGAGGGACAATGCTCCATTGCATGCATCGAAGCACTAAACTACTTGGCTGACAGTAAGGGCCATAAATATGAAAGAATAATAATAATGTGGCCCCGTTTATCACATGATCTAAATCCTATTGAAAACTTGTGGGCCCTTCTGAAATGGGAGATTTATGGTGAAGGAATACAGCACACCTCTCTGATCAAAGTCTGGGAGGCTGTGGTTGGGCTACCCGTAAAGTTGATTGATAACAGATTAAGAAACTGACCGACTCCATGGATGGAAGGCTTATGACTGTTATTGAAAAGAAGGACAGCTATAATGATCATTGAATTTTCTTTTCAATGTCAGAAATGTATTCTTGTAGATTTTTAATTCTTTGGTCATTATTCTCATGTTAACAGATAAAAATAATATAAATATTTTTATGTTTTGCTTCTTCTATACACTGAAATTAATAAAAACTTGTTTTTGTCACCATATTCTAAGAGCTGTACCTTTTTTTATTTCTGACAAAGCTGTCTGGTGTCTTGCTATAATGTGGTCTGGGGTCTGGTGACCCAAGACCGCCTTATACTCAATGGCAGGAAAATTTAACCCTGCAAAATTTGTTAATGATTTTTTTCGAGTGTTATATGTGACAAAATGTACCTCAGACACAAGAATAATGTTGGGGTAAGAAATGTAACCCAGCAATATATTTAAATGCTTTTTTCAATAGTTATGTTTCCAAGAAATGTAACCCAGACAACTTAATAGTGTATGAGTAAGAAATGTAACCAAACCAAATTTTTGAAGCTTTATTGTACTGGTATATACCACTAAAATGTGACAGAAAGCACATAATAATCTATGGATGAGCAATCTAATCCAGAAATATTTTTCAATGCTTTCTGTAAGTTTTACATATCACCTGTCACGACATGGCTGCAGCTGCCGAGGAGCGGCTCAGCCCATAATCGCCCCCACGTCGACTGACCACCACGGCGTGGGGTGGGGGTCCTCCGGGGACGCAATATGGACCCTCCATACCGCAGAGGGGGACCCGGGCCTACCCTAACTAGGGAAGGGCAGAGACCGGGGTTCTGTGGCAGCTGAGCATGTGGACAAGGAAGAGACACGTAGAACTTGATTACACCGCACAACTTCAGGTATAGAGAAAGTAAAGTTTACTAACGTAATAAAGTAAAGTCACACAGTACATAAATCAAACATGACTATGCCAGGCTCCCGATTCCACACCACCCAGAAGGGTACCAACAAGAGGACCCCAAGGCACCAACAGATCACCGCGGCACATAGGTAGGACATCAGGACACAGGCAGGACATCAGGGTACACGAGGTCATCAGGACGCAGACAGGACACACGAGGACATCAGGATCACGGACTGGACCTCAGGAACATGGACACAGGAACATGAAATCAGGAACAAGGACCCCAGAACATATCAGGAACATGGACTGGACATCAGGAACACGGACTGGATCTCAGGAAGATGGACTGGATCTCAGGAACATGGAATCAGGAACATGGATCGGACATCAGGAACACGGACTGGACCACAGGAACATGGAATCAGGAACATCGACCAGACATCAGGAACATGGACTTAGGAACACGGACTGGATCTCAGGAACACGGACCGGACATCAGGAACACGGACTCAGGAACACGGAATGGACATCAGGAACACGGACTGGACATCAGGAACACGGACTGGACATCAGGAACACGGACACAGGAACACAGACTGGATCTCAGGAACATGGACTGGACATCAGGGCAGAAGCCGGACATCAGGTAGGACATAAGGTGTTAGGGTTCGAGTTCCCGCTGCTGCACAAGGGGAGTCTCGAACCAGTCCCGCTGCGGTCCCCCATCCATCTCCGGCCGCAGTGGAGCCTGCTCAGCAGAGATGTCGGTCCCAGCGTCTTGCCCATTCCAATACTGTGCAGAAACTTGCTGCTGCACCTCCTGGATCTTCTATTTTAGCCAATGCTGGAGCAGACGTCTTTGGGACGAAGTCCTGCGCTTCCCCTTCTGAGCATGCCCAGGGTAAGATCTCTCATTGGAGATCAGGGGTCACATGTTCAGGTACTGCAGCAGCTCCTATTGGTCCGCCAAGAAGGTCCTGAAACTACATGTGTTTAGGAACAGTTTCTCATTGGTCCTTTTTCTGGCAGGTCCTGTATCTGTTAATATAAAAGGGTGGCATGGCTGGGCCGCCATGCGCTAGTATCAATTGCATTATGTGCTTTGCGCCAGTGTGATCATGTACGCATGTGGTTAGGGCTTGACTGAAATAAGCACCTAGAATACCGGCACCTCCGGTGAGGAGATTTGTGTGCACGTGGTCAGGGCTTGGCTGAAATAAGCCCCTAGGATACCGGCTTCTCCGGTGAGGAGATTGCTTGATTGCGTTGCTGTCTGCATGATCACTATCACGAACACCGCACTGCACTTGAGCCAGTGCGCGTGTCCTGAATAAGACAGACTGCACTCAAAGATACCTGTGGAGCGGGGCAGTAGCGGTGAAGATGCGTGCTTCAGACTAACAGGACTCGAAGCACATGACTGCCAAGGGGCGGCGCCGGCCACAGGTCTCTCAGAGGGAGCAATAGCAGGTAGAGAATGCTTCAGGCCAGAGGACCTGAAACACTTGACTGCTGGTGGGCGTGGCCTAAGCTCCAGAGAGCTATGAGCAGAAGGAAAACTCCTAGAATGGTAACTACGGGACAGAGTTACCCAGGGGCATAGACAAAACGGATAGTCAGGATAGCCAGGTCATACACAGAGGGAGCAACGCAGTACAAGAGGAGCAGGCAGAGAATAACCAGAACGTAGCCAAGGGATCAGAAAACCAGAACGGGCAAATACACAGTACCAATACAGTAGACAAACTCACAACGAAGAGACGGACCGGGTCAAAACCAAACAAGCAACAAGATCAGGCACAAGGCACAGGCACACAGGAGGTCAACTAACTCAGCCGAGGGCAGGAGTATAACTGACACCAGACCTAGGTCAATTGGCAACTAAATAGCCGCCCTCTGCCAGAGAGAGGCTGAAACCATTAACCCCAGTCTGACCAGGACAGGACAAAGACAAAACCCCGTCCTGGGTAATGACAGTACCCCCCTCTCAACGGGGGGCCACGGACCCCCGGGTTTCTCAGGACACCTGGGATGAAAGGCCCGGACCAACTGATCCGCATGAACAGATCGGGCAGGAACCCATGACCGGTCCTCTGGACCGTAGCCTTTCCAATGTATCAGATACTGAAGAGCACGATGGACAAACCTAGAGTCAAGAATTCTTTCCACCTCGTACTCAGACTGCCCATCTACCAAAACCGGTGGTGGGGAAGACAACGATCCTTCCCTACAGGACCCCACAGGTTTCAAAAGGGCCCTATGGAAAACGTTGGGAATCCGTAGAGACGGAGGGAGACGCAACCGAAATGCCACCGGGTCAACTGCTTCGTAATTTCATAAGGACCAATAAATTTAGGTCCAAGTTTCGCAGAGGGGACCTTGAGCCTTATATTCCTAGTAGATAACCATACCTTATCCCCAACCTGGAACACCGACCCCACAGACCGTTTTTTGTCAGCAAAAAAATTATATTTAGACTGAGCCTTCGTAATGTTCCTTTGGACCTCCTGCCATAACTCCCTCAACCGCTGTATTGTCCCATCCGCCCCAGGACACCCAGAGTCCAAACGGGAGAACTCCCCAAAATGTGGATGAAACCCATAATTGCAGAAAAAGGGAGATGTGCCCGTAGACTGGTTAGTGCAGTTGTTAAACGCGAACTCAGCCAAAGGTAACGCAGTACACCAATCATCCTGTCGGGCTGAGGTCAGGCAATGCAGGATTTGCTCTAGAGACTGATTGGTCCGCTCAGTCTGCCCATTAGTCTCTGGATGATAAGCGGATGAAAAAGACAGATCAATACCCAACCTCTTAAAAAATGCCCTCCAAAATCTGGAAACATATTGTACCCCCCTATCAGACACCACATTTAAGGGTACCCCATGCAACCGCACCACATGCTCAACAAACAATCTGGACAACGTTTCCGCATTAGGTAAAGCCGCCAAGGTTACAAAATGTGCCTGTTTACTAAACCTGTCCACCATTACCCAAATGACGGTATTACCCTTGGAAGGAGGAAGGTTGGTGATAAAATCCATGGACAAATGGGTCCATGGTCTATCAGGAATTGGCAGTGGCACCAATTCCCCGGCCGGCCGGTTATGGGGGGTTTCGCACGGGCACATACCCCACAAGCAGACACAAATTCCCCAACATCAGAGGCTAAAGAAGACCACCAGAATATCCTAGAGATGGCCCTGCGGGTAGCCGAGATCCCAGGATGTCCACCCAGAACTGAGTCGTGGAATTCCCGAAGGACCCTGAGACGAAATTGAACTGGTACAAAAAGTTTATCCACCGGCTTAGCCGGAGGGGCAAGAGACTGAGTTTCCCGAATCTCCTGCTCCAGCCCAGCAGAAACACCTGCCACCACCACCCCAGGCTGAAGAATGGAGGATGGAGGTTCGGGGGGAGACACCGGATCCAGACTGCGTGACAAGGCATCAGCCTTGACATTTTTGGATCCCGGCCGAAAAGTGATGGAGAACTGGAATCTGGAAAAAAAAAGCGACCATCTTGCCTGTCTAGGAGTCAACCTTTTAGCAGACTCAATGTAAGCTAAGTTCTTGTGGTACGTAACCACGGTAATAGGATGGACAGCACCCTCCAAAAAATGCCTTCATTCTTCAAAGGCCAACTTCACAGCCAGAAGTTCTCGATTCCCAACATCATAGTTTCTCTCCGCAGGAGAGAATTTCTTAGAGAAAAAGGCACAGGGTCTCAAATTAGTCAAAGTGGCGGGTCCCTGGGACAACACCGCCCCCACCCCCACCTCCGAGGCGTCCACCTCAACAATAAATGGTTCAGACGGGTTCGGTTGAATAAGAACCGGAGCAGACATGAAACATTTTTTTAAAAACTGAAACGCCGCCTCGCTGCGGCTGACCAATTCTTGACATCAGCCCCTTTTGAGTCAGATCTGTGAGAGGTTTAACTACCTTCGAGAACCCCTTATAAACTTGCGATAGTAATTTGCGAATCCTAAGAAACGCTGCAGAGCCTTCAAATCACGAGGTTGTACCCAATCAACAATGGCCTGCACCTTATTAGGATCCCCCTCAGCAGACACAATGAACCCCAGAAAAGACAGTTCCTGAACGAAGAAAGAACATTTCTCTAGCTTAGAAAAGAGACAGTTCTCCCGGAGCTTTTGGAGAACTGCCCGAAGATGATCAATGTGAGTTTGTTTACCAGGCGAGTAGATAAGAATGTCATCCAAATACACCACCATAAAACGCCCAATAAAGTCAGAGAACACATGATTGATAAAATTTTGGAAGACTGCTGGTGCGTTGGTCAGACCGAAAGGCATGACCAAGTTTTCAAACAACCCTTCAGTAGTGAGAAAAGCAGTCTTCCACTCATCCCCCTCCCGGACCCAGATAAGGTTATATGCCCCCCGCAGATCCAATTTCGAAAACCACTTAGCCCCAGACAACTGGTTGTACAAATCAGGAATAAGTGGGAGGGGTTAAGTATTTCTCACAGTTATCTTATTTAACTCTCGAAAATCGAGGCATGGACGCAAACACCGTCTTTTTTCTTAACGAAAAAGAACCCTGCCGCCATAGGGGAAACAGAAGGACGAATGTGTCCCTTATTAAGGCTCTCGGAAATGTATTCTTTCATAGCAGCCCGCTCGGGACCCGAGTGGTTATACAAGCGGGCCTTGGGCAATTTAGTACCTGGAACCAGGTCAATGGCACAATCAAATGGGCGGTGTGGTGGTAAAACTTCAGCCTCTTTTTCAGAGAAAATGTCCGCATAGTCCTTCAGGTACTCCGGAATACCTTCCAGACCAACGGACGACACAGACACAGTAGCAAGACATCTTTCAGAACAATTAGATCCCCATTTAACAATATCACGGGAATCCCAGTCTATAATCGGGTTATGCCGTTGCAACCAGGGAAACCCTAACACCAGGCCAGCAGAGAGGTTATCTAAAACAAAACATGACATACGCTCCTGGTGAAGGGCCCCCACCCTGAGGGTGAATTCTTCAGAGACAAAATGGACACCATCCTTGGTGAGAGGTGTAGAATCAATGGCCATTATTTTTATAGGAGTCTCCAACCTAACTGTCCCTAATCTACAGCTGGCCACCAGCTTAGAGTCAATCAGGTTCAAGGATGACCCACAGTCCACAAAAGCTGAAGTAAGGAAAAAGCAGTTCTTCACATAAAGTTCCACCTTTAACAGTATCTTAGAAAATGAAGGAAAGGGTACCTGAGAGTCTGAGTGCCCTCCAAGATGATCACCCAGACTCAGTCGCTTGTTAGTCGGTGGGCAGGAGGGACAGTTACTTTTCCAATGTTCAGGATCACCGCAGTAAAAACACAGCTTTTCCAAACGCCTCCGTCTCCTTTCTTTCTCTTTGATGTCGATGGCTCCCATCTCTATGGACTCCAATACAGGACTGGCTCCCCTTCCACTGGAGAAAAATGGTGTCTCAACCTGCATTACACCTCTCGCCACAGCCTGCGATCCATTCGGACGGCCTGCGTCATGGCGTCCTCCAGAGAATCAGGCAGAGGGTGAAGTGCCAAGGTATCTATCAGACGTTCAGACAGGCCTCTACGGAACAAGCCCCGGAGGGCGGCATCATCCCAACAGACTTCAGCAGCCCAGCGTCTGAACTCTGAGCAAAACCACTCGGCTGAGTGCTTCCCCTGACATACACTCATCACCAAGTCCTCAGCCATCAGCTCTCGATCAGGCTCATCATAAATATGCCCCAGGGCCTCAAAAAATGCATCCACAGTCATTCTCTCAGGGGCAGTGATAGGAAGGGAAAAAGCCAAAGCCTGGGGAGCTCCCCTTAACAGAGACATAATGACCCCCACCCTCTGACTTTCATCCCCAGAAGATTGCGGTCTTCAAGAGAAAAAAAGCTTACAGTCCTCTTTGAAAACTTTAAATTCCTTTCTATCTCCGGAAATGGTATCTGGTAATTTAACCGGGGGCTCTGGGGAAACTAATGTAACAGCTTCAACCCCTGTCCCGTGAGCACCAGATGATAAAGCCCCCTGAACAGTGTCAGCCATCAGCTGCTGAGACTGAGCCAGAACTCGCTGTTCCTCATTCAGTTTCTGAGACATCTGAGTCAGGTGCTTTACCTGCTCAGAAAGAGCATACATAGGATCCATAACACACACAGGAGAAAAAAAAAAAAAAAGTAGCGGTCAGTTATAATATCACGAACACCACACTGCACTTGCTCACTGAGCCAGTGCGGTGTCCTGAATAAGACAGACTGCACTCAAAGATACCTGTGGAGCGGGGCAGTAGCGGTGAAGATGCGTGCTTCAGACTAACAGGACTCGAAGCACATGACTGCAAAGGGGGAGGCGCCGGCCACAGGTCTCTCAGAGAAAGCAGTAACAGACAGAGAATGCTTCAGGCCAGAGGACCTGAAACACGTGACTGCTGGTGGGCGTGGCCTAAGCTCCAGAGAGCTATGAGCAGAAGGAAAACTCCTAGAAGGGTAACTACGGGACAGAGTTACCCAGGGGCATAGACAAAACGGATAGTCAGGATAGCCAGGTCATACTCCAGTACAAGAGGAGCAGGCAGAGAATAACCAGAACGTAGCCAAGGGATCAGAAAACCAGAAAGGGCAAATACACAGTACCAAGACAGTAGACAAACTCACAATGAAGAGACGGACCGGGTCAAAACCAAACAAGCAACAAGATCAGGCACAAGGCACAGGCACACAGGAGGTCAACTAACTCAGCCAAGGGCAGGAGTATAACTGACACCAGATCTAGGTCAATTGGCAACTAAATATCCGCCCTCTGCCAGAGAGAGGCTGAAACCATTAACCCCAGTCTGACCAGGACGGGACAAAGACAAAACCCCGTCCTGGGTCATAACAATCACGGACTGCTATCCACACAGCAGTTATCAGTGTATCCCTGTGGGGTTAACAGGACACAGTCTTTTTCTCAGCGGCTCTGTGATGCAACAGGGTTCACTTTATAACACTGGTTCAGCGCCCTAGCGTTTTACTTTGCGGTATCACTGAAGCTAAGTGAGTTCGCACTTATCGCCATATAGCACTGTGGCATTCCCATTAGCGGCTCTGGGGATTAACAGAGTTCGCACTAACTGCCACAGCGCGCTACAACGTTTATTTTAGCAACTCTGCGGGATAACAGAGTTCGCTACTTTCGCCATCTTACTAGCAGTAGGCTTCGCCTGCACGGTGTACCCCGGGTTGCGAACGCACCTCTTTACTATATCTATTAGGTGCATTCCGCAGACCCTAACATAAGGTCATCAGGCATCAGGACTCGGATCTCAGGTAGAAAATCAGAGCACTGGCATCGGACTCCGGACATCTGGCAACGATCGACAGGTTCTGGACATCGGGCTGCAGACATCAGGCTCCGGACATGAGGCCGCAGTATCAGGCTCAGGACATCTGGCAACGATCGGCAGGCTCTGGGCATCAGGCAGGGAAGGATAGGATCTGGACATCTGGAAGTGGTCCTCAGACATCAGACATCAGGCCGTGGTCATTAGGCTCCGGACAAGAGGCTACGGTCATCGGACTCCGGACATCTGGCAGCGACCTAAAAAGGAACCCAAGCGGTCTGGTGCAAGCCCCAGTGGGTTGAACAGGAGCCGGCTGGCGATAGCACCGAATAACAAGCTGAGCACAGAGTAGCAGAAACTCAGCAGACACACCACACTCCTACTTCCAAGATGAACCCAGATTATATCACAGAAAGTCAGTAAGCAAAGAGTCACAGTCAATGGGCACAGGGTTCAGGACACAGAAGGACTTCCAGGAACATAACACAGTGGACACCGTTCAGACAGGGTCAGGTACAGGACAGGTAGAGGATCAAGGATTCAGACCTGGATATACTGCCTCCAGGACAGGCACAGGAACAGGACAAAACAGGAATCAAGGCAAAGACTTTCGTACAAAAACATAGACAGGAGAGGTCCAGGAACACCCAACACACATGGCAAGGTTCAGAAACTTTGTGAGTAGCTCAGGCCCCGCCCATAAGGCAGGGAGCCTTTATATAGGAGCTTCCCCTCAGCAATTGGCTGGGGACAGCATTTCAAGTACACACACTAACCCTGATAAAAGCAGGGGAGGTGTGGCCACGCATGCCCTAAGCAGAATCAGAAATCATTACACACAATCAGTGAAGGAACTGAGGCTCAGGGCACCTGGCAGCAGCTGCACGCCCCGACACACTTGGAAAGTCATGCACCATCTGCAAATGACCTCGCAACCCGCAGACAGCCTTCACAGCGGCAACCAGGGACCACACATGTGGATGGTCATGCAGCAGAGCAAAGACATAACACCACATGAACAGCTACGCAGCAGAGCAGGGTACTGAGCAGGCTCCATACAGGTAACAGCCAACAGTATCCCAGCTCAATTAGGAGGAAAGGAGCAAAGGGTTAAAGCAAAGACATGCATTGTCACGCCAACAACCAAGTACAGACAGAATGGCGTGACATCACCATAATGCAACAGTAACCATGTTAAACTGTATGGATGAGTCCATGAATCCATAAAAATTTTTTGAACATAAGTATTTGTGTACTTTATGTACCCCTGAAAGTCAGGAAAATATAAGGACAGTCATCCAAAGACCACTGAAAGACAACAACTTGCAGGACTCTTTTAAATATTGTAAAACTGTAGTTGTTATACTCCTACACTCATAAAGGCTTTGCACAAAGTACAAAGAAAGGAAAAAGTTATAGGGACGTGTTATGAATGTTTTTGAAATGAATTCTGAGCAGAAGCTCCCTCTGGTGGTTACAAACGGTATTGAACCATTCAGTGAGGATTGGCAATCAGGAATCATGGACTGGCTGGATATAAGGGAGGTTTCCCCATCATGGTTGCCGGTGATCAATTGTTCCTGTCTCAACGTTGTTTCCTGGTTCACTTGGAAGCTTGCTGAGTCTTGCCTCTTCTACTGCTCTCAGATAAGATATTTTCTGTTTTTTGTTCTTGTGCTTGACATTTGCAATTTTCTCTGCATTTCTGTGAGGTTGGCCAGGTTCCCCTCCTCAGGGGGCTTGGGCGCCTCTCGGTTCCTCTGTAGCCACTGTCGTTTGTTCTTTTGCCTTTTCCAGTTTTTTCTGTGGCTGCGGCTTAGTTTTGTTACACCAGAGAACTAATTTAGGTGGTAGAGGTCGTGTGATCTCAGGTGTTTTTGCAATTAGTAGCTTTGGCTTTTTTTAGGGTTTTTTTGGATTGCAGTAAGTATCCTTCCTATCCTTTTCTGTCCAGGCAGATTGGGCCCCAGCGTTTGCTCATACTATTTTCTGTCTGTGTCTGTATTTCCTCCTTTCTAACCGCCATTACATGTTTGGGGGCTTCCTATGTTCTTTGGGGATCTGCTCCGGGGCAGATAGCTTTCCTCTTTCTATCTTTAGGTGTAGTTAGCCTCTCAGGCTGTGACGAGGCGTCTAGGACCAACGTAGGAACGCTCCACGGCTGCCTTTAGTTGTGGTGGTTAGTCAGGGTACTGCAATCCAGTAGATCCCAACCTCTCTGGTGTATTGCCTTTTTTGCCTGCTCTTCTCAGCTACCAAAACATAACAGTATCACCGGCCAAACATCAGGTGGTGGTCCTCACGGACCATAAGAATCTGGTTTATCTGGAATCAGCCAAGCGACTTAATTCTAGACAGGCCAGGTGGGTCTTGTTTTTCACACGTTTTAATTTTGTGGTTTCCTTTCTTCCTGGCACTAAGAATATTAAGGCGGATGCCCTCTCGAGGAGTTTCCTTGCGGACTCTTCTGAGTTATCTGATCCTGATGTTATTTTGAAAGAGGGTGTAGTTCTTTCCTCCATCTCGCCCAATTTGATACTGGCTCTGGAGGGGTGTCAGGAGGATAAACCCGAGCGCTGCCCTGTTGGGAAATTGTTTGTCCCAGACCAGTGGAAGAAGAGTGTGATGTCTGAGATTCATTGTTCCGAGTTGGCCGGTCATCCCGGAATTTTCGGTACCAGAGACTTGGTGAGTCGGTCGTTTTGGTGGCCTACTTTGTCTCGTGACGTCAGGGAGTTTGTGCAGTCCTGTGGGACTTGCTCTCGCTCCAAGCCTTGCTCTCGCTCTAGTGGTTTGTTGATGCCATTGCCTATGCCCAAGAGACCATGGACCCATATCTCTATGGATTTTATTTCCGACCTCCCTGTTTCTCAGAGAATGACCGTTATCTGGGTGATTTGTGATAGGTTTTCCAAGATGATACATCTTGTGCCATTACCTAAGTTGCCTTCCTCCTCCGAATTGGTGCCATTGTTCCTTCAGCACGTGGTTCGGTTACACGTCATTCCTGAGAACATTGTGTCTGACAGAGGAGTCCAGTTTGTTTCCAGATTTTGGAGGACTTTTTGTTCTAAACTTGGTGTTCAATTGTCTTTCCACTCTGCTTTTCATCCTCAGACCAATGGACAAACTGAGAGATCAAACCAGACATTGGAGACTTATCTGAGATGCTTTGTGTCTGCTGATCAAGATGACTTGGTCTCCTTTTTGCCTTTGGCTGAGTTTGCTCTTAATAATAGGGCAAGCTCTGCCACTTTGATGTCTCCATTTTTCTGCAATTTTGGGTTTCACCCTCGATTTTCTTCGGGACAGATGGAGGCTTCTGTCTGTCCGGGTGTTGACTCTGTTGTGGAGCGTATGCAGCAGATTTGGGACCAGGTAGTGGAGAGGTTCTCCCTCTCTCAGGAGAAGGCCCAGCGGTTTGCCAACCGGCAAAGGACTGATGGTACTCGGTTTAAAGTGGGGGACTTGGTCTGGTTGTCCTCAAGAAATATCCATATGAGAGTTGCATCTCCTAAGTTTAAGCCTAGGTTCATTGGACCTTATAAGATCATGGAGATTCTTAATCCTGTTTCCGTTCGTTTACTTCTTCCAGGGACATTTAAGATCCATAATGTCTACCACAAGTATTATTGAAGAGGTTTGTCGAGCCAGTGGTTCCTATGGCTGTGCCCCCTGACCCTGTTTTGGTTGAGGGCAATCTGGAGTATGTGGTTGAGAAAATATTGGATTCTCGTTTTTCTAGACGGAAACTCCAGTATTTGGTTAAGTAGAGAGGTTATGGTCAGGAGGACAATTCTTGGGTGTTTGCTTCGGACATCCATGCTAGGAGACTGATCCGTGCGTATCACAGAGCTCATTCTGACCGACCTGGTTGCACAAATGAGGGTTCGGTGACCCCTCCTCAAGGGGGGGTACTGTTATGAATGTTTTAGAAATGAATTCTGAGCAGAAGCTCCCTCTGGTGGTTACAAACGGTACTGAACCATTCAATGAGGATTGGCAATCAGGAATCACGGACTGGCTGGATATAAGGGAGGTTTCCCCCATCATGGTTGCCGGTGATCAATTGTTCCTGTCTCAACGTTGTTTCCTGGTTCACTTGGAAGCTTGCTGAATCTTGCCTCTTCTCCTGCTCTCAGATAAGATATTTTCTGTTTTTTGTTTTTGTGCTTGCCATTTGCAATTTTCTCTGCATTTCTGTGAGGTTGGCCAGGTTCCCCTCCTCTGGGGGCTTGGGCGCCTCTCGGTTCCTCTGGAGCCACTGTTGTTTGTTGTTTTGCCTTTTCCAGCTTTTTCTGTGGCTGCGGCTTAGTTTTGTTACACCAGAGAACTAATTTAGGTGGTAGAGGTCGTGTGATCTCAGGTGTTTTTGCAATTAGTAGCGTTGGCTTTTTTCAGAGTTTTTTTGGATTGCAGTAAGTATCCTTCCTATCCTTTTCTGTCCAGGCAGATTGGGCCTGAGCGTTTGCTCATACTATTTTCTGTCTGTGTCTGTATTTCCTCTTGTCTAACCGCCATTACATGTTTGAGGGCTTCCTATGTTCTTTGGGGATCTGCTCCGGGGCAGATAGCTTTCCTCTTTCTATCTTTAGGCGTAGTTAGCCTCTCAGGCTGTGACAAGGCGTCTAGGACCAACATAGGAACGCTCCACGGCTGCCTTTAGTTGTGGTGGTTAGTCAGGGTACTGCAATCCAGTAGATCCCAACCTCTCTGGTGTATTGACTATTTTGCCTGCTCTCCTCAGCTACCAAAACATAACAGTATCACCGGCCAAACATCAGGTGGTGGTCCTCACGGACCATAAGAATCTGGTTTATCTGGAATCAGCCAAGCGACTTAATCCTAGACAGGCCAGGTGGGCCTTGTTTTTTACACGTTTTAATTTTGTGGTTTCCTTTCTTCCTGGCACTAAGAATGTTAAGGCGGATGCCCTCTCGAGGAGTTTCCTTGCGGACTCTCCTGAGTTATCTGATCCTGCTGTTATTTTGAAAGAGGGTGTAGTTCTTTCCGCCATCTCGCCTAATTTGAGACTGGCTCTGGAGGGGTGTCAGGAGGATAAATCTGAGCGCTGCCCTGTTGGGAAATTGTTTGTCCCAGAACAGTGGAAGAAGAGTGTGATGTCTGAGATTCATTGTTCCGCGTTGGCCGGTCATCCCAGAAGTTTTGGTACCAGAGACTTGGTGAGTCGGTCGTTTTGGTGGCCTACTTTGTCTCGTGACGTCAGCGAGTTTGTGCAGTCCTGTGGGACTTGCTCTCGCTCCAAGCCTTGCTCTCGCTCTAGTGGTTTGTTGATGCAATTGCCTGTGCCCAAGAGACCATGGACCCATATCTCTATGGATTTTATTTCCGACCTCCCTGTTTCTCAGAGAATGACCGTTATCTGGGTGATTTGTGATAGGTTTTCCAAGATGATACATCTTGTGCCATTACCTAAGTTGCCTTCCTCCTCCGAATTGGTGCCTTTGTTCCTTCTGCACGTGGTTCGGTTACACGGCATTCCTGAGAACATTGTGTCTGACAGAGGAGTCCAGTTTGTTTCCAGATTTTGGAGGACTTTTTGTTCTAAACTTGGTGTTCAATTATCTTTCTCCTCTGCTTTTCATCCTCAGACCAATGGACAAACTGAGAGAACAAACCAGACATTGGAGACTTATCTGAGATGCTTTGTGTCTGCTGATCAAGATGACTGGGTCTCATTTTTGCCTTTGGCTGAGTTTGCTCTTAATAAAGTGCAAGCTCTGCCACTTTGATGTCTCCATTTTTCTGCAATTTTGGGTTTCACCCTCGATTTTCTTCGGGGCAGACGGAGGCTTCTGTCTGTCCGGGTGTTGACTCTGTTGTGGAGCGTATGCAGCAGATTTGGGACCAGGTAGTGGAGAGGTTGTCCCTCTCTCAGGAGAAGGCCCAGCGGTTTGCCAACCGGCATAGGACTGATGGTCTAGGTTTAAAGTGGGGGACTTGGTCTGGTTGTCCTCAAGAAATATCTCTATGAGAGTTGCATCTCCTAAGTTAAGCCTAGGTTCATTGGACCTTATAAGATCATGGAGATTCTTAATCCTGTTTCCTTTCGTTTACTTCTTCCAGGGACATTTAAGATCCATAATGTGTTCCACAAGTCCTTATTGAAGAGGTTTGTCGAGCCAGTGGTTCCTATGGCTGCGCCCCCTGACCCTGTTTTGGTTGAGGGCAATCTGGAGTATGTGGTTGAGAAAATATTGGATTCTCATTTTTCTAGACGGAAACTCCAGTATTTGGTTAAGTGGAGAGGTTATGGTCAGGAGGACAATTCTTGGGTATTTGCTTCGGACATCCATGCTAGGAGACTGATCCATGCGTATCACAGAGCTCATCCTGACTGACCTGGTTGCACAAATGAGGGTTCGGTGACCCCTCCTCAAGGGGGGGGTACTGTTATGAATGTTTTAGAAATGAATTCTGAGCAAGAGCTCCCTCTGGTGGTTACAAACGGTACTGAACCATTCAATGAGGATTGGCAATCAGGAATCACGGACTGGCTGGATATAAGGGAGGTTTCCCCCCATCATGGTTGCCGGTGATCAATTGTTCCTGTCTCAACGTTGTTTCCTGGTTCACTTGGAAGCTTGCTGAGTCTTGCCTCTTCTCCTGCTCTCAGATAAGATATTTTCTGTTTTTTGTTTTTGTGCTTGCCATTTGCAATTTTCTCTGCATTTCTGTGAGGTTGGCCAGGTTCCCCTCCTCGGGGGGCTTGGGCACCTCTCAGTTCCTCTGGAGCCACTGTTGTTTGTTCTTTTGCCTTTTCCAGTTTTTTCTGTGGCTGCGGCTTAGTTTTGTTACACCAGAGAACTAATTTAGGTGGTAGAGGTCGTGTGATCTCAGGTGTTTTTGCAATTAGTAGCGTTGGCTTTTTTTAGGGTTTTTTTGGATTGCAATAAGTATCCTTCCTATCCTTTTCTGTCCAGGCAGATTGGGCCCCAGCGTTTGCTCATACTATTTTTTTCTGTGTCTGTATTTCCTCTTGTCTAACCGCCATTACATGTTTGGGGGCTTCCTATGTTCTTTGGGGATCTGCTCCGGGGCAGATAGCTTTCCTCTTTCTATCTTTAGGTGTAGTTAGCCTCTCAGGCTGTGACGAGGCGTCTAGGACCAACGTAGGAACGCTCCACGGCTGCCTTTAGTTGTGGTGGTTAGTCAGGGTACTGCAATCCAGTAGATCCCAACCTCTCTGGTGTATTGCCTTTTTTGCCTGCTCTCCTCAGCTACCTAAACATAACAGGAACGGATGGTCATACATAGGCCCTTGATAGGCAACAACTGGCAGGCCTCATTCAAATATTTTAATAGTATACTTTCTGTACTCCTACACTCATAAAGGCTTTGCACAAAGTACAAAGCCAGGAAAACATTATAAGCAAGTTAATACAGTAATCCTCTTCTGGTGTTCACTTCTTCTTCCTTTTCTTCTTGAGGCTTGGACAAGACTGCCTCCATCTGTTTCTTGAAGCCTGATTCACAGGTGTCTGGCTGTAAGTGACCCAGCTTCAGGTAGTGCCGGAGCCCCCAACATATAGAAATGGACAAAAGCCTCCATTGTCACCAGTACCATCAGCTGCTCATGCATAGGAACCCCGAGGACAATATGATCTCTTAAGGGTGGTAGTAGCCGTGTTTTGAGTCACCTCAAGGAGCCTCTCCCAGGCCTGTTCATTTCTCAAGAAGAGTTCATTATGCTCTCTTCATTCTTGGATCACACCCACTGCATACCAGCGATATTGCTTCTCCATTTTGAGGAAGGTGACCCTAGTTCCAGCCGTCAGCTCTTACAGCCTTTGAGGTAAGTGTTCTGTCGCTACTGTGCAATGGTTGAACGGCTAGTGGGCTCTATAACATTTGTTCAGACCTGGCCCTGGCTCAGCTACTTGTCTCTTCCTACCAGCCTAGGCCCCTCAGTCTGCTTACCAGATCCTGAATCCTGGCTCTCCCATCTGCAGTCCGCAAGCTCTCCAGTGGTAAAGGATACGGCCTGAGTTCAGGGCTTGGTGGGTCTGGAATATCGGCCAGATCAGGACCACAGGCTCTTGCCACTTCTGCTGTTGTACCAGCTTCCTCTGGTTCTGATATTCCTGTCAGGAGTCATGCTTTTTTTTACATATTTGTCGTCCAATAAGCACATTATACTGTATTATTTTTATTATTTATTTATATAGCACCATTGATTCCATGGTGCTGTACATGAGAAGGGGTTACATACAAATTACAGATATCACTTACAGTAAACAAACTAAAATTCACAGACTGGTACAGAGGGGAGAGGACCCTGCCCTTTCGGGCTTACATTCTACAGGATGGGGGACAGAGACAGCAGGTTGGGGGATGACCTGTATGGATGACTAGTTCAATAAAGTAAAAAAAAATTAACACAGAAAATCACAGAAATGTACCCCATATCACATAATACTGTATTGCTTAGAAATGTAACCGTAAAAAATTTCAAATGCTTTTAATCAGTTTTATAGATGACAAAAATGTACCCAGACCATGTAATACTGTTTGCCTGAAAAATGTAACCTTATAACATTTTTTAACTCCTTTTCTTAATTTTATAGATTACAAAAAATGTCCACCAGACCACAGAATAGTGTATGGATGAGAACTGTAATCTAGATAATTTTTTTTACGCTTTTTGGAGTAATAGATATCACAGAAATGTACCATAGAACACAAGAAACTATAGGGCTGAGAAATTTAAGACTGCACATTTTTTAATACTTTCTTTAAGTTTTATAGCTCACAGGAATTATACCCCAGACCAAGTAATACTGTATGGGTGACAAAATTAAGCCTGCAAACTTTTTAAATGCTTTTTTGGAGTGTTATATATAAAAAAAATTAATACAGAACAGAGAATAGTGTATGGATATGAAATTTACCCCAGGGAAATTTTTTAACAATTTTTTGACTATTATATAACACAAAAAAGTAACACAAATCACGTAATATTAGATGGATCAAAATATATTCAATTATTTCACCCCCCAAAAAAAAAGCTGCAGCTATATATTTGCCAATGGACTGCACAGACATAATCCCTCTCTACAGACTGGATTCTGTTACTCTCCCTGCTCCTGCGACTCTCTCTTCCTCCCTAGGCTACATGCACATTGTACGTGATACAAACAGCAAAGTAAACGATTAGCCCTAAGAAGGGCTGTTAGTATGATGGCTTCAACATCAGTTTCAACACTACAGGCCTCCTATTTGCTATACTTTGCACACACAGGCCTAGACAAGCACTCTTTGTCTCCAATACAAAGTGTCACAGAGCTGTGCAATGGCGTGAATGTGCCCCTGATTATGTCACGCAGCCAGCCAATCACAGTAATGCCACAACCAACTTGCCTATGGCATTATGGTGACACACAGGCAATCCCTCATGCATATTGGCTGTGTAACAGGCACCAAAAATGCGACATGGGTATTTGAGTTTTACATAGAGCACCACCCATTACTTGCCGAGTAACGAGTACACCCGAGCACCATGATACTCGAGTGATAACGGAGTATAACTGAGCACATTCACTCATCCCTACTGTTCAACTCAATTTTTGTCACTTAATATAATACGAACCTTTAAGGTTTGTTATTTATATTATGGGAAAGTATTTGTTAAACCTGCTTTATGACTAGTCAGACATATATTACTATAAATGGTAATCTTTGAATTTTATTATCGATAAATTAGATTAGTACAAGAAATGTGCAAAAAAGTAAAATATGTCCTATATTTTAACCCCTTAGTGACAGAGCCAATTTGCAGCTTAATGACCAGGCCAATTTTTACAATTTTGACCACTGTCACTTTATGAGGTTATAACTCTGGAACGCTTTAACGAATCCCGCTGATTCTGAGATTGTTTTTTCGTGACATATTGTACTTCATGTTAGTGGCAATTTTTTTTAATATGACTTGCGTTTATTTATGAAAAAACGGAAATATGGCGAAAATTTTGAAAATTTAGCAATTTTCAAACTTTAAATTTTAATGCCCTTAAATCAGAGAAATATGTCACACAAATTTCTTAATAAATAACATTTCCCACGTCTTTACATCAGCAAAATTTGGGAACAAAATTTTTTTTTGTTACGAAGTTATAAGGGTTAAAAGTTGATTAGCGATTTCTCATTTTTACAACACAATTTTTTTTTTAGGGACCACATCCTATTTAGAGACACTTTGAGGGGTCTATATGATGGAAAATACCCAAAAGTGACACCATTCTAAAAACTGCACCCCTCAATTTGATCAAAATCACAGTCAAGAAGTTTATTAACCCTTTACATGCTTCACAGGAGCTGAAGCAATGTGGAAGGAAAAAATTAACATTTAATTTTTTTGCTAAAAATTTACTTCAGAACCAATTTTTTTTATTTTCACAAGTGTTAAAAGAAAAAATTAACCACAAAATTTGTTGTGCAATTTCTCCTGAATACGCCGATACCCCATATGTGGCGGTAAACCACTTTTTGGGTGCACGGCAGAGGTCATAATGGAAGGAGTGCCGTTTGACTTTTTCAACACAGAATTGGCAGGACGCATGTCGCGTTTGGAGAGCCCCTGATGTTCCTAAACAGTGGAAACCCCCAACAAGTGACCCCATTTTGGAAACTAGACCCCTTAAGAATCTTATTTAGATGTGTGTTGAGCACTTTGAACCACCAAGTGCTTCACAGAAGTTTATAACGTAGAGCCGTGAAAATAAAAAATCATTTTTTTCCTCAAAAATTATTTTTTAGCCCGCTATTTTTTCATTTTCCCAAGGGTAACAGGAGAAATTGGATCCCAAAAGTTGTTGTGCAATTTTTCCTGAGTACGCGTGTTAGGGTTCGAGTTCCCACTCCTGCACAAGGGGAGTCTCGAACCAGTGCCGCTGCGGTCTCCCATTCATCTCCGGCCGCAGTGGAGCCTGCTCAGCAGAGACGTCGTTCCAAGCGTCTTGCCCACTCCACTACTGGGCAGTGACTTGCTGCTGCCTTTCCTGGATCTGCTATTATAGCCAGTTCTGGAGCAGACGTCTTTGGGATAAAGTCCTGCATTTTCCCTTCTGAGCGTGCCCAGAGTGAGATCTCTCATTGGAGATCAGGGGTCACATGCTCAGGTACTGCAGCAGCTCCTATTGGCCCGCCAGGAAGGCCCTGTTACTACTAGTCTTCTGAACAGGTTCTCATTGGTCCTTGTTCCTGGAAGGTCCTGTAGCTGTTGCTATAAAAGGGTAGCATGGCTGGGCCGCCATGCGCTAATATCAACCATTGTATGCTATGCGCCAGTGTGGTCATGCGTGTGTGTGGTTAGGGACCCGGCTGAAATAAGCCACTAGAATACCGACTTAATCGGTGAGGAGTTTAGTGTGCTAGCTGGTCAGGGTCGGTGTCCTAGATGCCCTAGATTACCGGCATAACCGGTGAGGAGTTTGATTGCCGTATTCAGGGTCTGGCGTTCAGACGCCATAGATTGCGGGTGACTCCCGCGAGGACATTAGCGCATGACCACGTATTATGCTCGCTTAGCAATTAACCGTGTGCCTGAGAGCCTGACAGGACACGGTGTTTGTTCTCAGCGGCTCTGTGACGTAACAGGGTTCGCTCTCGACGCTAGACAGCGCCCTAGCGTTTTACTTTGCGGCTCACTGAAGCTAAGTGAGTTCGCACATATCGCCATATAGCACTGTGGCATCCCGTTAGCGGCTCTGTGAATTAACAGAGTCTGCACTTACTGCCACAACGCGCTACGGCGTTTATTTTAGCGACTCTGCGGGATAACAGAGTTCGCTACTTTCGTCATCTTACTAGCAGCAGGCTTTGCTTGCACGGTGGACCCCGGGCTGCGAACGCACCTCTCCACTTTATATATTTGGTGCGTTCCGCAGACCCTAACAACGCGGATACCCATATGTTGGGGTAAACCGCTGTTTTGGCGCACGGTAGGGCTCGGTAGGGAGGGAGCACCATTTGACTTTTTGAACGCCACGTCGTGTTTGGAGACCCCCTGATGTGCCTAAATAGTGGAAACCCCTCAATTCTAGCTCCAACCCTAACCCCAACACACTCCTAATCCTAATCCCGACCCTAACCCTAACCCTAATCCTAACCCTAACCCTAATCCTAACCCTAATCCCAACCCTAATTCCAACCCTAACTGTAACCCTAGCCGTAACCGTAACCCTAATCCTAATTGTAATCCTAACCCTAATCCTTACCCTAACCCTAATGGAAAAATGAAAATAAGTACAATTTCTTTATTTTATTATATGTCCCTCACTAAGGGGGTGATAAAGGAAGAGTTTATTTACTATTTTTTTATTTCGATCACTTTGATAACGTTTATCACAGTGATCAAAATGTACTTTCACAGAATGAATGAATCTGCCGGCATTTTCTTTTACAGGAAGAAGATGCTGGGAGCCTGGGAGCTGCGGGAGGACACGGGGGACACTGGGAGGTACCAGGGACCCTATTTCTCTCCCCTCTGATGTGCGATCACATCAGAGGGGATAGAAATTACATGCAGGATTGCGGCCTTTTATTTTCTTTTTCAATCGCCGTTATTTGGTTAATAACGGTGATCGCTAAAACGGGGGGCTGCAGGGGACCCAAATCATTTTGACTGACAGCTCAGCCATTGAATCTGAGACTGGGATGTGCTGAATATCCTTCAAGTGTCCTCTGTTTTTAGTGATTACCCTACTATTTAAATAAGTTGTCATTCCCAGATAGCAGCTAGTCATAGCTTTCAGCTAAGTGTGGTGGTTTCTCTGTACTTTGTGCTTTGAATTCATACAATCTCATCTTTTATTGCCAGACCCTGGATTGCCTACTGACTACCCGTTTGTATTACCCATTTTGCCTTGATGCACTCTGATCTGGAAATTCTGACTCTGAACTGTGACCTGGCTATGCCTTTCTCTCTTCGCTCTGCTTACGATGTACCCTCCTGACTTTTGATCTCAGTCTCCTTCAATACCCTGACTCATGGCTTGTTGATGAGAAGTGACTCTCTTTCTTGTGAGATGGAGAAGCCTTAAGAACTATTTGTTTTCACATTTATTTTGCATTTTTGTGGAAAGTAATTAGTTTGTATTTTTTAATGACGAACGGAAAATCTTAACATTCCAGAAATTTAAGTCCATCTGTATACCTCAAAGTGTTCTAAATGGGTTTCTATTATTTTGTAACCCTTGCTGGAATAGTTTAAAAGGGTGTTTTTTTCTTTGCTTTCTAAATCTTTAACCCCTTAATTAACGGCTCTGTGGAAAAAGTATATAGCGCCACCCAGAGTCGGATTTTCTCCGGGGTCTTGGCTACCAGAGACACTTGAAGGATATTCAGCACATCCCAGTCTCAGATTCAATGGCTGAGCTGTCAGTCAAAATACCTACAGCTCAGCACACCCCTCCGCAAAATTGGACAACTGAGCAGTCACTCACTGCATCCAAGACAAACTGAGTGGTAGAATCGTGACAATTAGACTTCTTTCTATGTTTGTAACGTGTCAAAAATGAAAAAGTATTAAAAAATTGGGTTACTAAAGGAATTCTATCACTGTAGAATGATTGTTTAAACCAAGTACAGGTTCTCAGTGCATCATAGCAGGGTCAATCATTTATATACACCCTCCCATGCTTGGGTTCCATCTATATCCACCATTCTCTGGGTCTACGAAGCTATAGTTATCAATAAAATAAGTGGATGGGAGCTAGAAGGAAAACAAGCAGATGGGAAGGTGTTGTGAGCACCTTTAATTTGGCTTCTGAGGTTGAGCTTCCTCTGGTGGCTGTTTCTGGTGGTGGAGCTGCGCTGGCTAACAGAGGTCGATCACCTGACGGGGATGATTGAGAACCAGGTGTTACTGGCTGTGGGGATATAAGTGAGCAGCCTTCAAATAATGCTTGCCAGTGATTTGTTTCTTCCTAGCCTTTTGGAAGTCTGCTGCTCCTGCTGGTGTGCCTGCATCTTTCAGATAAGTTATTTCGCTGTTTAAATCTGTGACTTTGGTTTCATTTGCCACAGCCTGCTTCAGTATTTTCTGTGGCTCTAGTTCTCTGATACTTCAGTACCTGTTGTTTTGCTTCCAGTTACACCAGAGTTCTGATTTAGTGGGGGAGAGGCCGTGTGGTCTCAGTATTTTTGCATATCAGACATGTTGGAGTTTTTCTAGGGTTTTTTGCTGGATTGTAGACAGTATCCTTTTCTCCCCTGTTCTATCCAGACAGCCTGGGCCCAGCATTTTCTTACTCTATTTTCTGTCTGTGTTTGTGCTTCATCTGCCTCACAGTCAATATATGTTTGGGGCTGTCTATTCCTTTGGGGCTCTACTCCGGGGTAGTTAGCTTTCCCCTTTCTCTATTTAGGCTTAGTTAACTCTTTGGCTGTGCCGAGGCGGCTAGGGCATGGCTAATTCTAGTTGTGTTGTCAGTTTAGGGGTCTGCAATCTGCTAAGTTACCAACCTCTCTGGTGTCTGGTTGCCTAGTCTATGTTTCCTATTATCCTCCTAGGTTACCTAATCATAACAGAATCACCGGCCAAACTTTAGATTATAAGGTACTCTAAAGAGGGAAAGAATAGTAAAAAAAAAAAGGTTGTCAGAATTTTAAATATATTGTTTCCTTTTTTTTCTCGGGGAGCCGTAGGAGGATTTTTTCTTCATGGAGACTAAACATTTGTCTGATCGTGTTGAGCATCTCGCTGCTGGAACGATTATGCCCTAGCGGCTCTTTTTCGGAAAGGTCTGGCAGAGACCGTAAAAGATATTATGGTGGGATTTCCTATCCTCTCTGGTCTCAACGACTCTATGTCTTTAGCCATTCAGATTGACAGACGTTTACATGAACGTAAAACTTTGCGAGAGGTGGTGTTGCCTTTCGAGTGAACCTCTGAGCCCATGCAGTGTGATAGGGTTATTTCTGGGTCTCAACATCAGGAATTTAGAAGGCGTAATAGGTTGTGCTTCTATTGTGGGGACGCCTCTCAAACTATTTCCGTCTACCCTAAGCAGGGAAAACATTTTGCTCGTTCATTGGTTTTGGGCAATGTACAGCCTAAATTCCTCTTAACGGTTACCTTGATCAGCTCCTTATCTTCATTTTCTGCTAAGGCTTTTGTTGATTCAGGAGCAGCCCTAAACCTGATGGATTTTGACTTTGCCAAACGTTTTGGTTTTCCCATGGTACCCCTGCGGACTCCTATTCCTTTGCAGGGTATTGATGCTACCCCTTTGGTGGAGAATAAACCCCAGTTTTAGGCCCAGGTGATAATGCGGGTAGCCCCTGATCACCAAGAGAATTGTAAATTTTTGATGTTGCATAATTTACATGACATTGTTGTACTGGGTTTTCCTTGGTTGCAGACCCATAATCCTGTTTTGGATTGGAAGTCTATGTCTGTGGTCAGTAGGGATTGTCAATGTCTTCATAGTGACACTCCTGTTTTCTCTACCTCTCCCCAGTCTCAGGATGTCCCTGACTATTTGGCTGATTTTTCTGATGTGTTTAGTGAGAGTAAGGCTATGTGCACACGTTGCGGATTTTTAGCTTTTTTGCCCCGGAAACGCGGCAAAAACGCTTACCCAACGCAACTCATTATATCCTATGGGATTCCGCAGTGCTGTGCACATGCTGCGTGTTTTTCCACAGAAAAAAAAGCAGCATGTTCATTTTTTTTCTGGAATCATTGCGATTCTGCCGCCATAGGAATGCATTGAACCACTTATATTTCGCATGTGGGTTTTTTTGCTGGATTGCAGACAGTATCCTTTTCTCTCCTGTGCTATCCAGACAGCCTGGGCCCCAGCATTTGCTTACTCTATTTTCTGTCTGTGTTTGTGCTTCATCTGCCTCACCGTCAATATATGTTTGAGGGCTGTCTATTCCTTTGGGGCTCTACTCTGGGGCAGTTAACTGTCCCCTTTCTCTCTTCAGGCTTAGTTAACGCTTTGGCTGTGCCGAAGCGTCTAGGGCATCGTAGGTACGTCCCACGGCTAATTCTAGTTGTGTTGTCAGTTCAGGGGTCTGCAATCCGCTAAGTTACCAAACTCTCTGGTGTCTGGTTTCCTAGTCTATGTTTCCTATTGTCCTACTCGGTTACCTAGTCATAACAGGAAGGTATATTTAAATGTTTGGCCCTGCCATGATGCCTGTACTTGGTTTGAACAGTCATTCGGTGCTGAAAGAGTCCCTTTAAGGTGCTGCAGTGCAGTATATCACAGTCAATCAGTTCACTCACACTAGTGATTACCACTTCAATTTTCTTTGCTTTTTAGCACTGCAATAGTATACCACAATCTGATTTAGGTCTTTCTATACCTAACTATATTCTTATCGCTACTCTGTAAAACCCCCAAAATAGCCACTGCTTTTTATCCCCTCATTTTTATAGTGCCTAAGATAGTTCCTCATGATTATCTGTGTTAAACCATCTGATAGCTGCAATGAATGACGGGGAGGGCTACCCCTGAGGTCATATGAGCACACTCTCTGGCTAATGTGTCCAGCAATAAATGAAATGGTGCAAGACATTTTTTTGGATCGATGCACGTTGAAAAGTGAATTGCTCATAACTGGGACTTGCACATTTCAGGAAATTCAACTCAATGTCAGTTCACAGTGGATCGATTTGACTATCTGTATCAGTTGCATTATGTTGCAAGCTTTTAATCTCTGAAAGATTGATAAAAATTATGGTCAAGCCATTTGTACACCATATACTGTATAACTAGTGGCTACAGCAGCAGGAAAATAAATATTTGTATAGTGATATCATTGTAGAAGCAAATTTCTATATATTATTTACAAAACTGCATATTAAGTAGAGCACTAATCAAATGCGTAATGTAAAGTCACTTCTTATTCCTGCTCAGAGCCAATGCATCAAGTGTCAAATGAAGGTTTCCCTTTGCAAGAAGATGAATAAAGATCCTCATAAATTGTGCTTATTCCTGCTGACAGTGTTCTCCCTCTGACTCCAATCGAATTTAATTTAGGCAGTTTACTGAAGCTCCATAACTAATTGACAGGTTCATTAATTTACTGTCCACTTTCTGCAAGTATAACGCTCAATATGTGAAGTGAACGATTCCTCGGTTCACTGGATTGTATTACTGAAATCTCTAACTTTATAATATGTACTCTATAATATGTATATCATAGTTTGAACATATAGAACATAAATGACAATAGTTTTGTATAATTGCATATAATTAATGTCATTTATATTCTCTGTAGCATATGGAACTAAACAAAGATAACTTATTATTTACTACTTTTCATCACTGGTGTGATAAGCGCTAAAGATAGACTATTTAGATATCGATTTTCATAGTGATTTTTTTACATTTCTTTTATGTAACTGGACTTTAAAATTACTGGCAACCTGACACCTCATTCAGAATTGAAGACCGATGGCAAAAATTCTCATACGTTTGTGAACCAAAGTCTTAAAAGGGAACCTGTCATGGGAAGAAATTAAAGAAGTTGTCTACTACTAGGACAAATGCTTCTCATACTCATGTTTGGCCCCAATAAAATGAATAAAGCACATATTAAGTTATTAAAGAAAAGAAAAAGCTCCTCTGACCTAGATACACTCTCTCCTCTCATCAAACATTTCCCCCCGTATCTCATCATACAGCATCACCATCTTAGCTAAAGTCATAACAAACATTAGTGCTAATTTACCAACTGTGACAGAATTTTGCTGACTTTGAGTAAAAATGCTCAGGAAACCGAACACGAATTAGAATGTGCTACATTTATTGCGAATTTGAGATTAGCGAACGTTTTCTGAATAAATTCGTTCATTACTAGGGTTGAGCGAAACAAGTTGGTCAGATTCATAAGTCGCCGACTTTCGCCAAAGTCGGGTTTCGCCGAGCAAAACCTGACCATAGCGTGAAGTCGGCAATGCGGTCATCGACCCGAGCGCCAAAGTCGGTTTTCCCATAATTCTTGCAGGCGCCTTTTTTCAGCCAATGAGCAAGGACATACACTGTGGGCAATGAGATGACATGGGCAGTGTCCACCACCATCTTAGAGAAGGGCATTGCAGTGATTGGCTTGCTTTGGGGGGCGTTATAATGTCTATAAAAGCTCTGACCGACGACCGCCATTTTACTTCTGCCTATCTGAACAGTAGGAAGAGGTTGCTGACGCAGTTTATCAGTAGGGAGAGAGTTAGGGCTGGAAATAGAAGTTCTCATGTGCTTGTGCTGATAGCAATTGTGCTGTACAGTTAGTGTGCAGTGACAGGGGAGGATTTTCTTGTGTGCAGCAGCGCTGGTTATTAGGCTGCCTGCCAGTGACAGAGGAGAATTTTCTTGTGTGAAGCAGTGCTGGTTAATAGGCTGCCTGCTAGCTTTATTGCTGTGTGTACACTGCTGTGCAGACTGCTTTTTACACAGCACTAATACTTTTATTCTTTTTTCTGCACAGTTACCGAGTTCATTTTTTCCCACACCGTATAGAGCTGTACGATCCTCACACACTACCGTGTACTGGCTGGTCTCACGGACAATACATGCTGACTATCTGTGTGTGACTCCGGAAATATATACGGAGATTGAAATTTTCCCCTACACTATATACACCTGGTGTCTTCTGATACAGAACCTTTTTTCTGCCTTTTGTATTCTGGTCAAATCCATAATGAGAGAGCGTCTGTGTGTGACTCCGGAAATATATACGGAGATTTACAATTACCCCTAAACTGCATACAACTGTACGCTTCTAATACAGTACCCTTTTTCTGCTTTTTATATTCTGGTCTACTCCATACTGAGCCTGAGAGAGTCTGTGTGTGACTCCGGAAATATATACGGAGATTTACAATTACCCCTACACTGTATACAGCTGTACGCTTCTCATACAGTACCATTTTTCTGCTTTTATATTCTGGTGTAATCCATACTGAGCCTGTGAGCGTCTATGTGTAACTCCGGAAATAAATACGGAGATTTACAATTTTCCTGTATACTATATACACCTGGTATCTTCTGATACAGTGCCCTTTTTCTGATTTTTATATTCTGGTCTAATCCATACTGAGCCTGAGAGCGTCTGTGTGTGACTCCTGAAATATATACGGAGATTTACAATTTACCCCTATACTATATGCACTGGTATCTTCTGGTACTGTACCCTTTTTCTGCTTTTTATATTCTGGTCTAATCCATACTGAACCTCAGAGCGTCTGTGTGTGACTCTGGAAAAATATACGGAGATTTACAATTACCCTTACACTGTATACAGCTGTACGCTTCTCATACAGTAGCGTTTTTCTGCTTTTTATATTCTGGTCTAATCCATACTGAGCCTGTGAGCGTCTGTGTGTGACTCTGGAAATATATACGGAGATTTACAATTACCCCTACACTGTATACACCTAGGATCTTCCCATACAGTACCCTTTTTCTGCTTTTTATATTCTGGTCTAATCTATACTGAGCGTGAGAGCGTCTGTGTGTGACTCCGGAAATATATACGGAGATTTACAATTTTCCCCTATGCTATATACACTTGGTATGTTCTGATGCAGTACCCCTTTTCTGGTTTTTATATTCTGGTCTAATCCATACTGAACCTGAGAGTGTCTGTGTGTGAATCCTGAAATATATATGGAGATTTACAATTTTTCCCTATAGTATATACACCTGGCATCTTCTGATACAGTACCCTTTTTCTACTTTTTATATTCTAGTCTAATCCATACTGAGCCTGAGAGCGTCTGTGTGTGACTCTGGAAATATATACGGAGATTTACAATTACCCCTACACTGTATACACCTGGTATCTTCCCATACAGTCCCTTTTTTCTGCTTTTTATATTCTGGTCTAATCTATACTGAGCGTGAGAGCGTCTGTGTGTGACTCCGGAAATATATACGGAGATTTACAATTTTCCCCTATGCTATATACACTTGGTATGTTCTGATGCAGTACCCCTTTTCTGGTTTTTATATTCTGGTCTAATCCATACTGAACCTGAGAATGTCTGTGTGTGAATCCTGAAATATATACGGAGATTTACAATTTTCCCCTATACTATATACACCTGGCATCTTCTGATACAGTACCCTTTTTCTACTTTTTATATTCTGGTCTAATCCATATTGGCCAGAGAGCGTCTGTGTGTGACTTCGGAAATATATACGGAGGTTTTCAATTACCCCTACACTGTATACACCTGTACGCTTCTCATACAGTACCGTTTTTCTGCTTTTTATATTCTGGTCAAATCCATACTGAGCCTGTGAGCATCTGTGTATGACTCCGGAAATATATACGGAGATTAACAATTACCCCTACACAGTATACAGCTGTATGCTTCTCATACAGTACCGTTTTTCTGCTTTTTATATCCAGGTCTATTTCATACTAAGCCTGAGAGAGTCTGTGTGTGACTTCGGAAATATATACGGAGATTTACAATTACTCCTACACTGTATACACCTGGTATCTTCTGATACAGTACCCTTTTTCTGCTTTTTATATTCTGGTCTTATCCATACTGAGCCTAAGAGTGTCTGTATGTGACTCCTCAAATATATAAGGAGATATACAATTTTCCCCTATATTATAAACACCTGGTGTCTTCTGATACAGTACCGTTTTTCTGCTTTTTATATTCTGGTCTAATCCATACTGAGCCTGAGAGTGTCTGTGTCTGACTCAGGAAATATATACGGAGATTTACAATTTTCCCCTATACTATATACACCTGGTATCTTCTGATGCAGTACTCTTTTTCAGCTTTTTATGTTCTGGTCTATTCCATACTGAGCCTGAGAGCGTCTGTGTGTGACTCAGGAAATATATACAGAGATTTACAATTACCCCTATACTGTGTACAGCTGTACGCTTGTCATATAGTACCTTTTTCTGCTTTTTATTTCTGGTCTAATCCATACTGAGCCTGTGAGCGTCTATGTGTGACTCCGGAAATATATACGGAGATTTACAATTATCCCTCCATTGTATACAGCTGTACGCTTCTCACGCAGTACCTTTTTTCTGCTTTCTATATTCTGGTCTAATCCATACTGAGCCTGTGCGCGTCTGTGTGTGACTCCGGAAATATATACGGAGATTTATAATTACCCCTACACTGTATACAGCTGTACGCTTCTCATATAGTACCGTTTTTCTGCTTTTTATATTCTGGTCTAATCCATACTGAGCCTGTGAGCGTCTGTGTGTGACTCCGGAAATACAAACGGAGATTTACAATTACCCCTCCACTTTATACAGATGTACGCTTCTTATACAGTAACGTTTTTCTGCTTTTTATATTCTGGTCTAATCCATACTGAGCCTGAGAGCGTCTGTGTGCGACTCAGGAAATATATAAGGAGATTAGTGTTGAGCGATACTTTCCGATATCCAAAAATATCGGATCGGAATGGTATCGCCGATATCACTAAAATGTCGGCGATACCCGATACCGATACCGGAAGTCCCATGTAAGTCTATGGGAACAAAATATCGCAACTAAAAAAACACTTTCTTTCCTTGTAAACACAAAATATACACACATAGAATACATATATATATATATATATATATATATATATATACATGTCATTGTGACATATATATATACATATATTTATAGTTTATTCACTTCTACATAGTAAAATAGCCTCTGATTCAATTGCCGGGTAAAGCCGGCATTTGTGAAAAGACAGAAGCACCCGAGGGTCCAGTCGCCACAGAGATGTTGCATCGCACCCAGCGGTGTGACAACTTACTCTCAGGTAAGGAGGAAACACCCCATTGACTCCAACCACTGCATTCAACAGTACACTATGCCAGCTGAGTGTAGGCGGACCCAATGGGATGGTCTAGCTCAGGCTGGTTAGAACAGGGTGTAGCTAGTTGGATGGGAGGGGTTGAGGCAGCCTTATGCTGCATGTCTTTGTAGTAAGAATTGTTTCCTTTCCTGCTTTCTTACTACGTTGCATAGTCCACTCTGCTACATCACTCTGCACCATTGCTCTATCTCACATCTATCTGCCCTGGAAGGATAGCGTGTTACCTGCAGAAGACTTATCACCTACCTGCACTACACCATCCCTTCCAGAGGACCTGCACAGCAGCGCTGGACACCCTGACCAGGTACTACAGGTGGCGTCACGACAAACTACACAAACATTCTATCATCCCTGGAAATATCCCACATTCCAGTGAGCGACCAGGGCACGGACATAGCTGTGCTACCCGTCACATCCCCCATAGAAGTCGACGGGCTTGGTGCCGAGTACCCCAAAACCTGTGGCTCTGTGCGACTCAACTTTGGCGTCACGAACAGGATTCAGAAGCTCGCTATAAGCGAGTCCTGTGTGCCTTAATTGAACTGTTTTTTTGCTTGAGAATTGCAAAAATCATCATAGACTGTATTTGCCATTTTTCCGTCATATCTGCGCCACGAGGCACAGGTGAAGAATAAGGGCGTGCTCTCGTGGGCGTACACTCACTCCGTGGCGCGGAAACGATGTCTGCCCACTCTAAATGTTACTGCAATGTAAGATCGTGCCCCACAGCTCTGGAGTTCCGCCTCCTCATCCTCCTCAGTGGGCGGAAACGAACGCGAAGGTCCCGCCTCCCTACAAAAGATGGCGCCTCTCCTGATGCTAATGACACATGTGACTTGGCAGAGATGGCGAATGGACGTGAGCAGAAGTGGGAAGGGATGGAGGAGTCAGAGCTCTCCCCCCACGGAAGCGACCCGATCGCCACGGAGCCACCATTTGGCACCCGGCCTGGAAACCGTCCTACGCTGGAAGAAGCGGAGGATACCCTGAGAGACCTGGCCCGGCACCGGGAGGAGGTCGCCAGGATGGAAGCGAGCTGGCGGGCCCTAAAACTACAGTTGGAGCGGCGCCAATCCCTCTTACCCCCTGAAGTGTCTGTACCGGAAGGTGAGGCACCCGTTCCAGTAGAGGAGGCCGTGCGGGCATCCCAGCCCTTGCAATCTGAACCGGTTGCCAGTATCTCAGTGGAGGCACCCGTTCCAGTAGAGGAGGCCGTGCGGGCATCCCAGCCCTTGCAATCTGAACCGGTTGCCAGTATCTCAGTGGAAGCACCCGTTCCAGTAGAGGAGGCCGTGCGGGCATCCCAGCCCTTGCAATCTGAACCGGTTGCCAGTATCTCAGTGGAGGCACCCGTTCCAGTAGAGGAGGCCGTGCGGGCATCCCAGCCCTTGCAATCTGAACCGGTTGCCAGTATCATAGTGGAGGCACCCGTTCCTGCAGAAAACGCCGCACCAGCACCCCAGATCCCGCTGTCTGCCCCCGTCGCTGAGGCAGAAGAAGCGACACCCGTCCTCATGGAGGAGGCCGCGCAGGCACCAGAGCTCTACCTGCCTGTACCGGAGTCCCGACCGTCATCTGTTCCAGAGCCGGCTGCTTCCGCCACAGGTGAGCGCCACCAGGATTGGCGGGCGCCAGGAGAGCTGCCGCAAACCGGACATCGTAAGCTGGCGTTTGATGGTGGAGACATGGAGCTGCTGGTGGAGGAGAATTACAACGGCGTCAGGAGGAAGAGTGGAGACGTCGGGAGCGGGAAGCAGAGCGACAAAGGGAGCAGCGAGAATCCCAAAAGCTTCGGCAACGTCACCTGGACAAGGACCTGGCAGAGAAGGCACGTATGAGAAAGGATAAAAAGTACGCTGAGGAGCCGCGGCGTACGGGTGCAGTACGGAACTTTAAGTTAAAATGTGGTTGGGGCTTCATCCAGGAGCCTGGACTTTATTTAGAAGTCTTTGTAACCCGGCGGGACGTGGAGGCTTACCTCCCAGAAGGACACCCGGGGAGGGACCTGTTGCCAGGAGACTTGGTGACTTACACCCGACACTGGGTTTACAATGGATGGTACGCCCTAAATGTTACCAGGTGTGACCCCTACTCCCCAGAGTGTCAGGAAACTGACAGACCCTCCGAGCCTTCAGCCTCCCCCAACCAGGCCTCTGCACAAGTGCCCACCCCACGCCGTAAATCTCCCCAGCCTCCCTCAGTGGTCTCCTCAGCAGCCCCAGCTATGGACATGATAATGATAGCTGGCCCGTACCCGGCGCCTGTTAGGCCCCCTGGGGTTCGTTCAGTCCGGGACATAGGGTTCCAGACCCGGAGGGAGACGAAAGAGGTGGCCACACAGACCCAGATAGCGGGTCACGACGTAACTGTACAGGCCACACGACGTCATCAGGTCTGGGTGGACCCTCCTGTCACGGATGTTTGGCAAGCTCCAGAAGAGTACCAGGTGGTACCTGGAAGAGGCCAGCCAAAGAAGTCTAAATAACCCGGACAGGGTCTCTGTATGTAAATAGTTAAATTATTGATGTACCCGGACGGGTGAATGTTCATAAAAAGAAGTTTATTGTTGCCTTAATATACCCAGGTTGGGTAATGGTTTGATGTACCCGGACGGGTGAATGTTCAGAAGAACAAGTTTATTGTTGCCTTAATATACCCAGGTTGGGTAATTGTGTTTCAATGTAATGAAAATGTTGAACTTTGAAGCCATGAACTGTACTGGCTCACAAACTTTTCTGTAAATAGTTGGCACTTCGGTGCTCCATCTTGGTTTTACAAAAAACTTAACTGTGCACTATTTTCAACTACCTCAGAAACTAAAAACCCGTTTGGTGTGGCAGAAAGTGAGGTCTGCTCAAGGAAAGTCTTGCAGCCCACCCAAGACCACCGTTGGAGGTTTGGAGCGGGTCCTCCACAAGCACAAGTAAAGGACACTGTAAAGTTACCCCGGTGGGGGTAGTCCTAAGAAGTCTCAACGAACTTCGGCAGTAATGCTATTTGCACTTTTGTAATGTTATTATTAAAAATTTTATTATGCAACGTTTAACTTGAAGTGTTTCCTGCTTTCTTACTACGTCGCATAGTCCACTCTGCTACATCACTCTGCACCATTGCTCTATCTCACATCTATCTGCCCTGGAAGGATAGCGTGTTACCTGTAGAAGACTTATCACCTACCTGCACTACACCATCCCTTCCAGAGGACCTGCACAGCAGCGCTGGACACCCTGACCAGGTACTACAGGTGGCGTCACGACAAACTACACGAACATTCTATCATCCCCTGGAAATATCCCACATTCCAGTGATCGCCCAGGTCACGGACCGAGCTGTGCTACTCGTGACATCCCCCATAGAAGTCGACGTGATCGGTGCCGAGTACCCCCAAAACCCCTGTCTCTGTGCGACTCAACTTCCCTCACTGTGCTGGCACTTTACATTTACAATGCCTCTGGGTTTTTTTTTGGGGGGGTGGGGAACATTCAGACTTTTGCTATGGGGCCCCATGATTTATATATACGCCCCTGCTGCTGAGGCATGGTATTTAAGGCTGTTAAGGAGCCAACATACATGGACCTTGCCAGCAGCGTCGGACTGGAGTACCTTGGGCCCACCAGAGAAAATATATTCTTGCGGCCCAACATCATACTTCCCAACCTTTGAATAAGGGAAAGAGGGACAAAGGCTGTGGCACGCTGTGCATGCTGCAGAAAATTTTAGGCCATGCCACGTTGCACCACAGACTGTCCAGGAGTTGGTGGATGCTTTAGTCCAGGTGTGGGAGGAGATCCCTCACGAGACCATCCGTCGCGCTCATCAGGAGCATGGCCAGAAGTTGTAGGGAGGTCATACAGCATACCTCCCAAATTTGGAAGACAGAAAAGAGGATTAAATTACATTTTAGGCCACGCCCCGACAACACCCATTTCACAGCTAATCACACCCATATCCTCGCCCCAAGCGTAACCATTTAGCACTGCTGATCACACTGACTGGTAATGAGGGCACAGTGGCTGGTACTGAGGAAAAGAAAGAAAGAGCAGCGAGAGAGAAAGAACAAACAGAGAAAGAAAGGAGGAAAGAAAGAAAAGAGAGAAAGAAAGAACAGAGAGAAAAAAGAACAGAGAGCGAGAAGGAAAGAACAGAGAGCGAGAAAGAAAGACTAGAGAGAGAGCCATAGGCGTAGTTAGGGTTTTGGTTTAGTGGGGGCAAAACTTCTGAGTGGGCCCATCATCAGAGAACCTCAGCAAATGACCGCGCTTTTGGCCAAAATAATCTATATATAAAAAGACCAATATTGATATTACCGCCATATGGTCTGTGTTAAATAATACCAGTCCTACAGAACATATAGATTACAGCACAGGTACAGATAATGACTTACCGCTGATGTTCTTTCTAATGGAATTGTTCACTTTTCATGTCTTTTCCATCTGGCCCACACCGACATGACGACTTCTCCAGCCAGGACTCGACTGCACCCCCATTAAAAAAAAAAAAAAAAAATACTCACCTCCCGGCTCCAGTGCTGCTCACTGTTCTCCCTCTCAGCGTCTGACAGCGGGCGCCGGCAGGTGATGTTATTGCGCCCGCTGTCATACACTGAGAGGGGGATTATGGGAGAGAAGGAGCGCTCGCTCCTTCTCTCTCTATGCGATCAGCTTTATCGGCTGGATGCCGTAACAGCTGACCCTCCGATGATGGGTGGGGGGCCCACTGCTGGCACCGGGCCCCCCAACGCCTGTTCAGGCCCCATAGCTTCCGGGCGGCAGAGCAGGGAGAGCGATTCTCCCTGCTCTGCCGCAGAATGTAACTGTATCGTAGCTCTGGGTGGGCCCAATGAGCGCGGGCCCCGGGGCCACCGCCCCCTCTGCCCCGCGACCTATCCTTTCAAATCAGGGCCCACCACGCAGGAGCTGGGGCCCACCGTAGGTTTCTCCGGTGTCCCGGTGCCTCAGTCCGACCCTGCTTGCTAGCCTGATATACCAGGCCACAGCAGTCTGCTTATCTTTGCTGGTTAACAAAAATAGGGGATCCCCTCGAAAAAAAAATTGGCGTGAGGTCCACCCTATTTTTGTTAACCAGCCAGATGAAGCAGACTGCTGAGGCCTGGTTTTTCAGGCTGGTAATGAGCCAATATCCATGGACCTTGCCAGCCTGATAATACCAGGCCACAGCAGTCTGCTTAGCTTGGCTGGTTAACAAAAATAGGGGATCCCCTCGAAAAAAAAAAACGGCGTAGGGGTCCCCCTATTTTTGTTAACCAGCCAAGTAAAATGCAGACTGCTGCGGCCTGGTATTAAAAGACTGTCAAGGCCCATGGATTTTGGCCCTCAACAGCCTGATAATACCAGGCTACAGCAGCCCCACATTTGGCGCATCAAAAGATGTGCCAATTGTCGCACTTTACCCGGCTCTTCCCACTGCCCTGTAGCGGTGGCAAGTGGGGTAATAAGGGGTTAATGTCACCGTTGATTGCACGGTGACAATAAGCCCGGTTAATAATGGAGAGGTGTCAATAAGACACCGATCCATTATTAATCCCAAAGTTTTTAAATGTATAAAAAAAAGACACAGCAAGAAAAAAGTATTTTAATGAAATAAAAGAGACAACACAGTTTTCATTTCTTTTATTATACTCTCATCCTGCGACGCCATCGATCTCCTGTAAAAAAAGGAAAAAAACAAACCAACAGTATACCACCTGTCCGACGCAGTCCATAGTAACGACTGTCCCACGACGATCCAGCTCTGCTACATCGGAATGACAGGCAGAGGCTGTCATCCCGGCGCAGCACAGCTGATTACCTGCTTCCCCGGCGGTGACGTCATCGGACTGACTGCTTTACGGCCGGGATTACCCAGCAGTCACTGCAGTTATCGCGAGAAACTGCATGTGACCGCCGGGGAAAGATGATGGCGGCCATCAACCAGTCCAGGCCGTGACCACCGTAGATCTTCTGCCAGGTAAGTGCCGCTGACTCCTGACAGACCCGACCGACGGACACTCACAGTGACAGTGACAATTCCGATTCCGGTATACGATATATGGGAAATATCGAAAGTCAATATCGAAAGTCCGATACAGCTAATATCGGCCGATACCCGATACTTGCGGTATCGTATCGCTCAACACTAAAGGAGATTTATAATTACCCCTACACTGTATACACCTGGTATCTTCTGATACAGTACCCTTTCTCTGCTTTTTAAATTCTGGCCTAATCCATACTGAGCCTGTGAGCATCTGTGTGTGACTGCGGAAATATATACGGAGATTTACAATTACCACTACACTGTTACACCTGGTATCTTCTGATACAGTACCCTTTTTCTGCTTTCTATATTCTGGTCTAATCCATACTGAGCCTGTGAGCATCTGTGTGTGACTCCGGAAATATATATACGTAGATTTACAATTTTCCCCTTCACCGTATACAGCTGTACGCTTCTGATACAGTACCATATATCTGCTGGTATTTTTGGTACATTTTCCCAAACATGAGGAAGTATGGAGGAAGAGACCGCGGACGTGGGGCAGCTGGTACTGATGGTGGTGGTGGGCATCTGCTGGTAGTGCCAAAAGCACAATAGCACCTAAGGCAGGAGGTGTTGAGCCTGCGTCATCGTCTGACTCGAGAAGGCCTGAAAGGCTCCCTTTTCTGGGAGTAGGTAAACCGCTTTTAAAGCCGGAGCATCAGGAACAGGTTTTGGCTTACATTGCCGAAACAGCCTCCAACTCTATCACCTCCTCTTCTGAAGTTTCAAAAAATGCAAGCACTGAGTCGTCAGTGCAGGCTCCTGGTGAGGAACAACACTTTCCTTGTGTCCTTCACCCCCACCAAAAGTGAAGGATGCGGCAGGCCACACTTCAGATTACTCCATGGAGCTCTTGTCACATACCATGCCTGGGTTATCAAGTCAAATCCTGAATTCCCCAGTCGAAGATGAATCTGACATGGAGTGCACTGATGCACAGCCACTGCTATATGATTCTGCTGGTACATTCACCCAGAGCACTACATTGCCCTCGCAGTCTACTGAGCCAGAATCTGACCCTGATGAAACTCAGGTGCCCCTCCCCGCATACAATACCACCTTACACGGTGACACAGAAGAAGGGGCAGATGAAATTGAAGAGGAGGTGATGGATGACCCAGTTGTTGACTCGCATTGGCATCCATTGGGGAAGAGGGTGCCGCTGGCAATAGCTCAGAAGAGGAGGAGGATCCGCAGCAGGCATCGATATCACAGCTGCGGTTATCTGGCAGCCCCGTAGCAGTCCAAAAATGTGTTAAAAAAAAACAAAAAGTGTTGCAGGACAGCTTGGCCAGACTGTCAAATTAGCACAGCGTGCAAGCCCTGAAAATTTATACCATAGTAGGAAGAGTGCAGTGTGGCACTTTTTTGACCAAAATCTTATTGATGAGGCAAAGGTTATCTGTAAGAAGTGCGGAAGGACCTTTAGCCGAGGGATAAATCTCTGAAATTTGAATACCAGTTGCATGCTTAGACACCATGCACTTGCAATCATTGACGGACTACAAAACCTCAGGTAGCACATGTGCACCTGCTCCGACTGAAGGTAGCCAGCAACGCTACATCGCTTCCCTCACTGTAAGCCCACCAGTTAGCACACCACCAGCAAGAAATATTGAGGTGTCGTCGCAAGGCCAAAGCAGTCAGGGAATCACAATGTTTTAGCAATGAAAGACTGAATCTAGGCCATCACCACCACGACCACCATCACCATCATCAACCCCTCTCAGTCCGTCATGTCCACTGCTAGTTCCCCCATATGCAGCTCTCAAGTCCAGCTCACCCTAGCAGACACTCTGAGTATGACAAGAAAGTACTCATCCTCTCATCTGCGTACACTGGCTTTGAACGCCTAAATGCCGAACTTATCTCATTAGAGATGATGCCCTTCCGTTTGGTTGAAAGCGCAGCGTTCCGAGAGCTCATAGCCTACGCTGTCCCACGCTATGACCTTCCCAGTCAGCACTTAATTTCTAGAAAAGCCATCCCTGCCCTCCACCTGCATGTGAAAGACCGCATTGTCCATGCACTCAAACAATCAGTGAGTGGAAAGGTGCACCTCACAACAGATGCATGGGCCAGTAGGCATGGCCAGGGCCATTACGTGTCCATCACTGCACACTGGGTTAATGTTATGGATGCAGCGGCGGTGGGATAAAGCTGCCTAGCCCACGGTATAGGCAACAGTTGGCTGTAGGCGTTCGACCCTCCTCCTCCTCCAGAAGCGAAAGCTCGTCGACAGTGAGCAGTCGCACAAGCACTCCAGCCGCAGCTGCCAATGTTGCACACGAGGTGTCCCACTATCGAACAGCTAGTGGTAAGCGTCAGCAGGCTGTTTTAAAGATGATGTCTTTGGGCGACAAAAGACATACCGCGGAGGTACTGGCCGACTACTTGCAGCAAGAAATTGAGTCATGGCTGGGCAGTCTACATCTTGAGCCAGGCAAGGTAGTCAGTGATAACAGCCGTAATTTTGTGGCGGCTATAGCCCTGGAAAAACTCAGACACATACCTTGCCTGGCTCACACCTTGAACCTGGTGGTGAAGTGCTTCCTAAATAATTATCTGGAGTTAACAGCCCTGCTCCATAAGGTGCGAAGACTGTGCTCGAACATCCGTCGCTCGCCCGTAGACTCCAGTCGTATGCAGAGTCTGCAGCGATCACTCCACCTCCCCAAGCACCGCCTAATCATAGACGTTGCAACAAGGTGGAACTCCACCATGCACATTGTTGAGAGGCTGTGCGAACAGAGGCAGGCTGTAATGCATTTGTGGGAGGATACACGGGCAGGCAGTTTGAGAGCAGACATCGAATTGTCGGGTGTGCAGTGTTCAAAGCTGAAAGACCTCTGTAAAGTCCTTCAGTGTTTTGAGGAATGCACACGGCTGGTAAGCTCAGACGCCATCATAAGCATGAGCATCCCACTTATGCGTCTGCTCATGCAAACTTTGACGCACATTAGGGATCAGGTGTCTGCAGCGGAGGAGGAAGAGAAGGAGGAGGAGGGAAGCCTTGATGACAGTCAGCCATTGTCTGCTCAGGAAACTGTCCTGGACGAGGTGGAGGAAGAAGAGGAAGAGGAGGAGGAAGAGGGGGATGATTATTTTGGGGAGAAGATGCTTCCTAGGGGGCAAGAGAAAATGTTGGCTTGCCAAGGTCAGGTACAGGGTTTGCGCGTGACTGGAGGGATGTGGATTTGGCAGAAAGTGCTCCTACACCCACCACTTGCAGTGCATAATTGACACCTGGAACATTGGCCCACATGTGTGATTATGTCTTGCAGATCCTTAAAAGGGAACCCCGCATTGCCAAAATTATGAAGGATGACGATTACTTGTTGGCCAGCATCCTCGATCCACGCTATAAAGGCAAATTACGGAACATCATGTCACAGTAGAACATAGAGCTAATATTGGAGAACAAACAAGCAACTCTGGTAAACCGTTTGTTAGAGGCATTCCCAGCACACAGCAGCGGTGCAGGTTCTACCACGAGCCAAACTGCGCCAAATGGAAGAGGTGTTCGTGGTGCACACAGCCGAAGTGGCGTTGGAGACAGGGGTTTCATGACCATGTTGTGGACTGATTTCTCGAGTACCACTCACACGACTGTTAATACTGAATCGATTGCAACAGACTGGAGACAGCAGTTGTCAACTATGGTTCAAAATTACCTCTCCTCCCCTATCGATGTTCTCCCTCACAGTTTATTCCCCTTTGACTACTGGGCCTGTAAACTGGACACCTGGCCTGAATTGGCACAATATGCCTTACAGGAGCTTGCTTGACCTGCTGGTAGTGTGCTATCAGAAAGAGTCTTCAGTGCTACTGGATCAATCCTGACAGAAAAAATAGGACCCGGCTGTTGACCAAAAATGTTGGTGATCTCACTTTCATTAAAATGAACCATGGCTGGGTTTCAAAGGATTTTGTATCACCTTCCCCTGATGACACATAGGTTGCCAGCAAAATGGCTCACTTTGTCCTCCTATTACTCCGACTTCTCCAATTACTTCATTTGCAGCTGCTGAACGTCCAGCCTACAACTCAACATATGCCAGTTTTCCACCTCCCTAACTGGGCTGTAACTCCTCCCAGGGCCAGCGTCAGCACCAGGCGCACCTGGGCAAATGCCAGTGCCCTGAGCAGGTGGGGGGGCCCACTCACCGTCAGAGACAACGGCGTACTATGAGAGGCCATGTGCCAGTGCCGTCGCCCACGAGTGGTCCCCCTGCTAGTTCAGGGCCCCAGCTCTTGCAATACTTACCTCTCTCTGCTCCAACAGTGTGACATCTTCCGTGTTTCCTGACAGTGACATTCAGGTCAGAGAGGGCGATGACGTCTGGTCTGTACGCCTTCTGCCTGAACAGTCCAAGTGCAGAGAGGTGGAGGATGGCGACGCTGAGTAGTTCAGAGTAGAGCAGTGCCCAGCGAGGAGAGGTATTTCATTTTTTTAATGTTTGGAGCAATATATGGGAAGCATCATACGCTGGAGAATTTTATATGGGGCCCATCATACACTCGAGCATCATAGATAGGGTCCATTAAACACTGGAGCATTATAAATGGGGTCCCATTATATATGGAGCATTATATAGGCCCATCATACTCTGGAGTATCATCCATGGGGCCCATCAAACACTGGAGCATTATAAATGGGGCCCATCATACACTGGAGCATCATATACGGGGCCCATTATACACTGGAGCATTATAAATGGGGCCCATTATACAGTACAGACCAAAAGTTTGGACACACCTTCTCATTCAAAGATTTTTCTGTATTTTTATGACTATGAAATTTGTACATTCACACTGAAGGCATCAAAACTATGAATTAATACATGTGGAATTATATACTTAACAAAAAATTGTAAAACAGCTCAAAATATGTCTTATATTCTAGGTTCTTCAAAGTAGCCACCTTTTGCTTTGATTACTGCTTTGCACACTCTTGGCATTCTCTTGATGAGCTTCAAAGGTAGTCAACGGAAATGGTCTTCCAACAGTCTTGAAGGAGTTTCCAGAGATGCATAGCACTTGCTGGCCCTTTTGCCTTCACTCTGCGGTCCAGCTCAGCCCAAACCATCTCGATTGGGTTCAGGTCTGGTGACTGTAAAGGCCAGGTCATCTGGCGTAGCTCCCCATCACTCTCCTTCTTGGTCAAATAGCCCTTACACAGCCTGGAGGTGTGTTTGGGGTCATTGTCCTTTTGAAAAATAAATGAGGGTCCAACTAAACGCAAACCAGATGGAATAACATGCCGCTGCAAGATGCTGTGGTAGCCATGCTGGTTCAGTATGCCTTCAATTTTGAATAAATCCCCAACAGTGTCACCAGCAAAGCATCCCCACATCATCACACCTCCTCCTCCATGCTTCACGGTGGAAACTAGGCATGTAGAGTCCATCCGTTTACATTTTCTGCGTCGCACAAAGACACAGTGGTTGGAACCAAACATCTCAAATTTGGACTCATCACACCAAAGCACAGATTTCCACTAGTCTAATGTCCATTCCTTGTGTTCTTTAGCCCAAACAAGTCTCTTCTGCTTGTTGCCTGTCCTTAGCATTGGTTTCCTAGCAGCTATTTTACCTTGAAGGCCTGTTGCACAAAGTCTCCTCCACAAACAGTTGTTGTAAAGATGAGTCTGCTGCTAGAACTCTGTGTGGCATTGAACTGGTCTCTAATCTGAGCTGCTGTTAACCTGTGATTTCTGAGACTGGTGACTCGGATAAACTTATCTTCAGAAGCAGAGGTGACTCTTGGTCTTCCTTTCCTGGGGTGATCCTCATGTGAGCCAGTTTCTTTGTAGCGCTTGATGGTTTTTGCAACTGCACTTGGGGACACTTTCAAAGTTTTCCCAATTTTTTCGGACTGACTGACCTTCATTGCTTAAAGTAATGATGGCCACTCGTTTTTCTTTACTTAGCAGGTTTTTTTCTTGCCATAATACACATTCTAACAGTCTATTCAGTAGGACTATCAGCTGTGTATCCACCAGACGTCTGCACAACACAACTGAAGGTCCCAACCCCATTTATAAGGCAAGAAATCACACTTATTAAACCTGACAGGGCACACCTGTGAAGTGAAAACCATTTCCATTCACTACCTCTTAAAGCTCATCAAGAGAATGACAAGAGTGTGCAAAGCAGTAATCAAAGCAAAAGGTAGTTACTTTGAAGAAGCTAGAATATAAGACATATTTTCAGTTGTTTCATACTTTTTTGTTAAGTATATAATTCCACATGTGTTAATTCATAGTTTTGATGCCTTCAGTGTGAACGTACAATTTTCATAGTCATGAAAATACAGAAAAATCTTTGAATGAGAAGGTGTGTACAAACTTTTGGTCTGTACTGTAAATGGAGCATTTTATAGGCCCATCATACACTGGAGCATCATCCATGGGGCCCATCATGCACTGGAGCATTAGAAATGGGGCCCATCATACAATATACGGGGCCCATTATACACTGGAGCATCATATGGTGCCCATTATATATGGAGCATTATATAGGCCCATCATACACTGGAGCATCATCCATGGGGCCCATCATACACTGGAGCATTATAAATGTGGCCCATCATACACTGGAGCATCATATATGGGCCCATTATACACTGGAGCATCATATGGGGTCCATTATATATGGAGCATTATATAGGCCCATCATACACTGGTGCATCATCCATGAGGCCCATAACAGACTGGAGCATCATATACGGGGCCCATTATACACTGGAGCATCATATGGGACCCATTATATATGGAGCATTATATAGGCCCATCATACACTGGTGCATCATCCATGAGGCCCATCATACACTGGAGCATTATAAATGGGGCCCATCATACACTGGAGCATCATATATGGGGCTCATTATACACTGGAGCATTATAAATGGGGCCCATTATTTATGGAGCATTATATAGGCCCATCATACACTGGAGCATCATCCATGGGGCCCATCATACACTGGAGCATCATATTGGGCCCATCATACACTGGAGCATCTTCCATGGGCCCATCATATACTGGAGCATTATAAATGGGGCCATCATATACTGGAGCATTATAAATGGGGCCCATTATATATGAAGCATTATATAGGCCCATCATACACTGGAGCATCATCCATGGGGCCCATCATACAGTGGAGCATTAAAAATGGGGCACATTATATATGGAGCATGATACACTGTTTGCATAATTACTATGCAAGTTGTATTTGAGAGGATTCTTTTTATTATTGAACAACAACTATGTTCTCAATCAACTCAAAAGAGTCATAAATATCAAAGCTTAATATTTCACTGGAGCACATGCTCTTCCTGGCCCTCATCTACATGAAGCCACATCAACATCTACAAGATGACGATGAGGGCTTCCCGCAGGCTCACTACCTCGGTGTAACCTTGAACTCTGATTTCTCCTTCAAAACACATATCCATGCCCTTTCCACTTCCTGCCAACTACAAATCAAAAATATTTCCCAGATCCACATATTCCTTAATCAAGAATCTGCAAAAATCTTAGTCCATACACTTATCATCTCCTGCCTCGACTACTGCAACCTACTGCTTTGTGACCTCCCTTCTAACAGTAACACCTCCAATCTATCCTACACTCTGCTGCCTGACTAATCCTCCTATCCATCGACCTCTCCTCTCTGTCAGTGCCTTCACTGGCTCCCCATTACCCAGAGACTCCAGTTCAAAACCCTAACCATGGCATACAAAGCCATTCACAACCTGTCTCCGCCATACATCTGTGGCTTAGTCTGCTGGCACTTAACTGCATGCAACTTCCGATCCTCACAAGATCTCCATCTCTACTCCCATATTATCTCCTCTTTCACAATCAAGTACAAGATTTTTCCCGTGAATCTCCTCTATTATGGAACTCTCTACCCCAACAAATCAGACTCTCACCTATCATGGAAACCTTCAAAAGGAATCTGGAAAACCACCTCTTTCGACAAGTCTACAACCCTTAGTAACCATCGTTCCACCATATCGCTGCACGACTAGCTCTACCCCCACCTACAGTAGCCTCACCCATCCCTTGTAGACTCACGGGCAGGGTCTTCTGTCCTGTACCAGTCGGTGACTTGTATTGTTTAAGATTATTTTCCTTGTTTTTATTATGTATACCCCTTTTCACATGTAAATTGCTATGGAATAAATGGCACTATAAAATAAATAATAATACTGCTGTGCAGTGGCCAAAGAAAGGGAGTCGAGTAGCACGTCCAGTAGAAGTTGTTAAAATGCTGTGCAATTAGATTTATTTTTACGGTGACTTTAGTCGTGTGTGCCAATAATTTTTTGAAATGTGGAGACTCCAAATTGGGCCTCCATCTGGTGGGTTGCCTGAAGTGGAAAGGGTTTCAGAGCCTCATTATGCTATTTCTACTTTGGAGTCCAAACATTTTCAAAAATTTCCTCAATTTGGGTCTCCTTGATGTGTGTTGCCTGTAGCAGTAGAGCGCCCACTCCGGCAAGCCTGTACTTACTTTCAGTCAATTATGTGTGTTACTATCCTTGAATTTTTAACTGATTTTTGTGCCAGTTGAATGTGACTGAGCAGAAAAGCAGCTTGAGCTGTTGCATGAAGTATCAGGGCTCCCAGCACTGCAGGCATACTCCGATCCGTCACCCACCTCATCTTAATTAAAACTTAAATTCAAAGCTGTAAATGCTGGCCCAGACCCTGATACCTCATGCATGGCCCATGGCTGACTGCTGCTGTGCCATGCTCAAATTTCTATTGTGGTTGAATTGATCAATGAACTACCTGTATACTTACATTTTTGTAACAATAGTAGACTACATAACTAATGTTTGTGGCACCTGAGTGTGGCTGAGCAGAATAGCAGTTTGAGCTGTTGCATGATGTTTCAGTGCTCCCAGCACAACAGGCGTACACTGATCCCTCACCCACCTCTTAAGTTGAACTTAAATTTAAAGCTGTAAATGCTGTCCCAGATCCTGTCTCATAAATGACTCATGTCTGACTGCTGCTGTGCGATTATAAAATGTCTACTGTGGGTCAATTGATGCCATTTTCCAGGTGTCTGTCCCTAATTTTTAGAAATATTTGGACTCCAAATTGGGTGTCCTTCATGTGTGTTGCCTGAATTTGTCAGGGCTCTCAGAGCACCAGGCCTAAACCTGTAGCTCATCCACTTGTTACTGATCAATGTTTAAGCTAGAAATGCTAGTCCAGGCTCTGTCCATGCTGCACAGTTATACTATTTGTACTCTGGGTCAATTGATGCTACTTTTCCTGGTGTCTGCCTAATTTGAGCTGTTTTGGCAGCTTTTTGCCCCCCCTGAGGCGTTTGGTTTTGCCTCTCACTGAGTTCAATGGGGTTCGGATAGGCTCGCTCATCTCTAATCAATAGCACCTTTACAAATATATATTACTTAGAATATTTGCATCATGTTCAATACTTATTTCACCTGCTGTATGTTCTTATATAAATCCTTTTAAGGAAATTTAGTGATGTACGCACTCTACAGTATTGTTTTGGAGCTATATGTATGATATGTGTGCTACATGTAAGCAATTCTTACTTTTCCTTGTATAATTAATAACAATGTGAACTGTGATATCCAGAAGGGTTTTGTGGGGCCGGATGGAACTGGGGTTTTATTAATTTTTTTTTAATTAAATAAAAAATATTACAACAGAATAAAATCTTCTTAGCACTCTTTTAGACATCTACTAAAGTTATTCAATTATTGTGAAACAGTTTGGTCATGCAAAATTAAGTTATATTGTTTTATATATTCTTGTTTTCATATTGCTGTCATTTTGTGTACTTTTGCTTGAGAACGCGAGGGCTTTTCCATATTCAAAAGGCATATATTAGACCAAATATTGTAGAATCATTGTATGGTAGAAACCATGAAGCATACAAAATGTAGAAAGAGTTTCTACTTAATCACTAATGGTTCCATGGTTAATAGTTCATTTAGTTGCTTAATGACTGAACTGTAATTAAGTTTATTATAAGAACAAGGGGGATAGTAAATGTTGAAGTCATCTATATATGTAAATGTCCTAGAACTAATTAGATTAGTTAAATATTTTATTACTTTACGTATGATTTTCTTTTGCAAATGTGAAGCTTTCAGTAAGCATAGATGTCCAGAATGTTTAAGAATAACATTGATGATAATGATTGATTACCTTTTCTAAACCTCACACCTATTAATTAAAAAAATTTAATAACTTACCTTTGAGAAGTCAAAACCTGAAACTTGATGTAGACAGAAGGTTAATAATTTGGAGTGTGATGTTTATGTCTGTGCATCATTGACTGAAAGAAATATAAATTATTAATACTATTAAAATGTATTTTATATTCCGCATATAATTGCATATATGTAAAAACCAATATTGATTAAAACCCATTAGGATGTCCATATATATTGTTCATTGGACAATAAGATATTTAATTTCAATTTTTTAAGAGTTAAAAGCATAGCGGACAAGCCATAATGCAAACTTGAATACTAAAAAACTAACATTTTAAAGCAAGTAGATAAATAATGATAAAAAGTTATAAAGCAAGAAAAGAAAATTAAAATACTCTTTGAATTACTACTACTGCTAATAATAACAACAAAAGAAAGACATGATTAGATTAGGTAGAAATGGCAAACTTTCCTCTTTAGTTTAGCCCAAAATTTTAGTGAATATGTGCAATGGCATGTAAAAGTTAGGGAACCCCTGGTCAAAATTACTGTTATTGTGAACAATTAAGCAAGTTGAAGATGAAATGATCTCTAAAACACCTAAAGTTAAAGATCACATATGTTCTTTGTATTTTAGGCAAAAAATTTATTTTCATATTTTACATTTTAATATTTACAAAAAGGAAAATAGATTGATGCAAAAGTTTAGGCACCCTTTGAGATTTGGGTGCTCAGATATCTGACCACAGTTTCAGACCTTAATTAGCCCTTTAGGATTATGACTGGTTCACTATCATTGTCAAAAAGGCCAGTTGATGCAAATTTCCCAGCTTTATAAAAACCCAGCCTTCTTTAACCTTGTGCCAAAAAAATGCAGCCATGGGTTCTTCTAAGCAGCTGCCTAGCACTCTGAAAATTAAAATGGTGAAGTTCCACAAAGAAGGAGAAGGTTATAAAAAGATAGCAAAGCATTTTCAAGTTGCCCTCAATTCAAAATGAAATTAAGAAATGGCAGTTAACAGGAACAGTCGAGATCAAGATAAGGTCTGGAAGACAAAGCATAATATAATTGAGAGATAAGCATAGAATTGCTAGAAAGGCAAATCACTTAGCGATCGCACTAGCGATCATGACAATGACTTAACCTGACGAGATCGCTGGTGCGATCGCTATGTGATCACTAGTTAGATTCCAAACACAACTCCTCAGCGATCTGTGATTCCAAACACAACTCATCAGCGATCTGTATAACGACCTCTGCGGTCGTTGGGAAAACCTAGTCCCACCTGCGACGCCGGTGAAGTCATTCATAAAGGGTGTCACGCTCACCAGCGGGACACCAACAACCAAAAAACGGCTCAGAACGTTCATAAGCGATCAGCGACATCTCAGCAGGGGCCACATCGCTGCTACATGTCACACACAGCTAAGTCGCTAATAAGATCGCTACTGCGTCATAAATGGTGATGCAGTAGCGATCTCGTTAGCGATCTCACTAGCGATCTCGCTTAGTGTGGCATACCCTTAACTGCAAAAGACCTTCAGAAAGATTTAACAGACTTTGAAGTTGTGGTAATTTTTTCTACTGTTAAACGACATCACCACTAGTCACTGAGGCTGCGCTCGCAGCAGCTCATTCCTCAGTGGTTCTAAGGCAGGATGGTCACATCTTGGCACTGTCCAGGTTGAAAACAGTTTATCCGCAGACATGGTTTACAGCGTGAGACAGAAGGACAGACAGGTGTGGGATATGGTTGTTTTTTATTTTTGTTTTATTACAAGAGACCATGGTTTCAGTGAAATGGGTGATGACGTGAGTGTGGTTTAATTTAGATTCATTAAAAGAGTCTGTGTCATTCTTTGAATTAAAGGACTTTATTCTGGCTGTATGTTTATTTACAGTTTAACTATAGGAATAGAAATGGATAGGCGTCTTATAGACTCTTCTCCATTACTAAGCTGGGGGCTTGATATCGCCAGACAATATACAGTGGGGAAAAAAAATATTTAGTCAGCCAACAATTGTGCAAGTTCTCCCACTTAAAAAGATGATAGAGGCCTGTAATTGACATCATAAGTAGACCACAACTAAATAGAGTCAAAATGAGAAAACAAATCCAGAAAATCACCTTGTCTGGTTTGGCAAGATTTATTTTGCAAATTATGGTGGAAAATAAGTATTTGGCCATTAACAAAAGTTAATCTCAATATTTTGTTATACATCCTTTGTGACAGAGGTTAAATATTTTCTGTAAGTCTTCACAAGGTTGCCACACACTGTTGGTGGTATTTTGGTCCATTCCTCCATGCATATCTCCTCTAGAGCAGTGATGTTTTGGCCCTGTCACTGGGCAACACGGACTTTCATATCCCTCCAAAGGTTTTCTATGGGGTTGAGATCTGGAGACTGGCTAACCCACACCAGTACCTTCATATGCTTCTTATGAAGCCACTCCTTCATTGCCCTGGTGGTGTGCTTGGGATCATTATCATGTTGAAAGACCCATCCACGTTTCATCTTCAATGCCCTTGCTGAAGGAAGGAGGTTTGCACTCAAAATCTCATGATACATGGCCCCATTCATTCTTTCATGTACACGGATCAGTCATCCTGGTCCCTTTGCAGAGAAAAAGCCCCAAAGCATGTTGTTGCCATCCCCATGCTTCACAGTAGGTATGGTGTTCTTTGGATGCAACTCAGCATTCTGTCTCCTCCAAACACGACAAGTTTTGTTTCTACCAAACAGTTCTACTTTGATTTCATCAGAACATATGACATTCTCTCAGTACTCTTCTGGATAATCCAAATACTCTCTAGCAAACTTCAGATGAGCCTGGACATACACTGACTTAAGCAAGGGGACACGTCTGGCACTGCAGGATCTGAGTCCTTGGTGGCGTAGTGTGTTACTGATGATAGCCTTTGTTACAGTGGTCCCAGCTCTATGCAGGTCATTCACTAGGTCCCCCCATGTGGTTCTGGGATTTTTGCGTGGAGCCCCAGATCGAGGGAGATCATCAGTGGTCTTGCATGTCTTCCATTTTCTTATTATTGCATTCACAGTTGATTTCATCACACCAGGTTGCTTGCCTATTGCATATTCAGTCTTCCCAGTCTGGTGCAGGGCTACAATTTTGTTTATGGTGTTCTTCGACAGCTCTTTGGTTTTCACCATAGTGGAGTTTGGAGTGCGACTTTTGAGGTTGTAGACAGGTGTTTTTTATACTGTTCAAACAGGTGCCATTACTACAGGTAATGAGTGGAGAACAGAGGAGCCTCTTGAAGAAGAAGCTACAGGTCTGTGAGAGCCAGAAATCTTGCAAGTTTTTAGGTGACCAAATGCTTATTTTCCACCATAATTTGCAATATAAATCTAACAAACAAATCAGCAATATCAACTGCACAAGATCAACTGATCTTCAATGTCTTATTAAAGAAATAGGAGAATCCATGATATCTGTTGTGAATGCTCTGGATTCTGGGTTGGGGCTCCCTCTGGTGGCTGTTGATATTAATGAAGCTGCCTTGACTGACAGAGGCCCTTCAGCTGAGGATCCAGCTGCGGACGAATGGCAATCTGGGAGTGATGACTTGGGAGATTTAAGGGAGTAACTTTCCCATGATCCTCGCCGGTGATTAGTTGTCTCTTCCTGGTTCAGTTTGGAAGCCAGCTTTCTTTTGCTGTCTTCTGCATCTTTCAGATAAGCTTGTCTACTTGTTTCTGTGGTTTTGTTTTCTTTTGTTTTTTCTGCCTTCTGAGTGAGGTCAGCTGGGTCCCCCTGCTGGGGCCTGTGCTGGTCTCTGTTTCTCATTTATTTCGGTTCATTTGTTCAGTCCCTGTTATTTCAGTGGCTGCTGGGTAGCTACCTGTTCACACTAGAGTTCTGATATAGCGGGGAGAGATCGTGTGGTCTCTGTATTTTTTGGAATCAGAAGTGTTGGTATTTTTCCTAGGGTTTTGTTGGATTGCAGAAAGTATTCTTTTCTGTCCTGTCCTATCTAGACAGTTTTGGGCCCCAGAGTTTGCTTACTCTATTTTCTGCCTGCGTTTGTATTTCATCTTGTCTGACCGCCAATATATGTGTGGGGGCTACCTATTCCTTTGGGGCACTACTCCGGGGCAGTTAGCTTTCCCCCTTCTATCTTTAGGCTTAGCTAACTCTCCGGCTGTGTCGAGGCATCTAGGTCATCGTAGTTACGTCCCACGGCTGCTTCTAGTTGTGCGGTTAGTTTAGGGGTCTGCAATGCATTAGTTACCAACCTCTCTGGGTGACTATCTGCCTTGGCTATTTTTGCAGTAAAGTGTTTGTGTCAGGGTTAGTGTTAGTTTGGACTGGCAAGCATGCAGAGCAGAAAGCTCCACCTGTGTGAGGCAGCACAGGCCAGCGGAGCCAAACAGCAAAGGCAGCCGAAAGGCCTGGTACCCACAGTGTACACAGCGGTGCAGTCACCCACGGCAACTGGTCTCAGAGGTTGACTGGCATGTTTTTTGGCTGCAAACTGATGGACTATCTTGTTAACCGGCTGCGATCCGGAGTATTTCCTTTTGTTTTCTACTTTGTAAGTACTCTAAACATTAAAGAGACTTTTGTTTCAGAACTTTACTGTGATCACTGCCTGTCTATCACACTGAACCAACCCTGCGGCACAGAATTTCATGAAAAGAACATCTCGTCAACCATTAAGCATCAAGGTGGATCAATCATACTTTGGGGTTATGTTACAGCGAATGGCACGGGGAACATTTCACGGGTAGAGAGAAGAATGGATTTAATGAAATTTTAACAAATTATGAAAACCTAACACTAACTGTAAAAATGCTAAAGTTGAAAAGAGGACAGCTTCTACAAATAGATAATGATCCTAAACACATGTCAAAATCCACAATAGACTACCTCAAAAGGTGCAGGCTGAAGGTTTTACAGTGGCCCTGACAGTCCCCTGATCAGATCATCATTGAAAATCTGTCGCTAGATCTCAAAATAGCAGTGCATGCAAGACGGCCCAGGAATCTCACACAACTCAAAGAACTTTCCAAGGAAGAATAGTGACAATCCCTCAAACAAGAATTGAAAGACTCTCGGCTGGCTGCAGAAAGCATTTACAAGGTGTGATACTTTCAAAAGGGGGAGCTACTAGATTCTTAACTGGCAGGGTGCCCAAACTTTTGCATCTGCCCATTTTCCCTTTTGCAATTTTTAACGTGTAAAAGATAAAAATATATTTTTTTTGCCTAAAAGACAATGGAACTGTTTCACCTTAACTTTAGGCCTTTTAGAGATCATTTCATCTTCAACTGTTCACAATATCAGTCATTTTTACCATGGGTGCCCAAACTTTTAAAACTAGTAGAGAGCAGCACATTCTGTATCATTTATTCACTCCAAAAATACCAAAAGCGCTGACAGATATAAAATTAAGCAGGGGCGGACACCTAGCACAAACAATCCTTGCGTCTTCCATTTTCATTTGTTTTGTGCTCATCGGTTTGCAGTCACACACATCTCACAAGGGCAGTGCACACCACATATAAGGGCAGCACACACCTCACATGAGGGCAGCACAGATATCACTCGAGGGCAGCACAGATATGACTCGAGGGCAGCACAGACATATCTCACAAGGGCAGTGTACACATAACCTGAGAGAAGCGCACACATTGCACAAATAAATTGCCTATGTCATAAACATCACGAGTGCAGTGCACACATCACATGAGCACAGCGCACACATAATGCAAATAAAGTACATATATACACATTAGGAATGAGCGAACATGCTTGGTGATACTCGGATATCACTCAAATACCTGGCTGCTTGGATATACTCGTTACTCTGTGAGCATCGGGTGGTGCTCGATTTAAAACTTGAATCTCTGCCCCACATGTTTGGCGCAGTTACACAGCCACGAAGCATGCGTGGATTGCTTGTACTTCTGTGGCTGCTGCTGCTGATGATGTTAACACAAATTTGTGGAAATGTGAACAGTCATAATTGGTCTACATCTGCTGGGTTAGCTGTAGTGGAAGACGTCTCGGTCCCAATTATACTGCTTCTAATCTTGTGAAATTGGTGCCATTTCTGTGGTGTAAAGCCCTTATTTGTTTAAATGTGAACACTCCTGATTGGGTGTCCATCTGTTGGGCTGGTTTTAGTAGAAGTCCTGGTGGTTCCTATTATACAATTTCTACTGTGGTGAAGTTGATGCCACTTTGGTGGTGTCTGCCAGTAATTTTTGGAAATGTGAGCACTCTTTGCTGGGTGTCCATCTGCTGTATTGGGTGTAGTGGAAGAACTGTCGGTCCCTATTATGCTATATCTACTGTGGTGGAATTGATGCCACTTCTGTGGTGTAAGGTCCTCATTTCTTTAAATGTGAACACTCCTTTTTGCGTGTTCATCTGATGGATTGGGTGTAGTGGAAGAACTGTCAGTCCCTATTATACTATTTCTACTGTGGTGAAATTGATGCCACTTCTGTGGTGTAAAGCCCTCATTTCTTTAAATGTGAACACTCCCTGTTGCGTGTTCATCTGCTGGATTGGGTGTAGTGGGAGAACTGTCGGTCTCTATTATACTATTTCTACTGTGGTGAAATTGATGCCTCTTCTGTGGTGTAAAGCCCTCATTTCTTTAAATGTGAACACTCCCTGTTGCGTGTTCATCATGCTGGATTGGGTGTAGTGGGAGAACTGTCGGTCTCTATTATACTATTTCTACTGTGGTGAAATTGATGCCACTTCTGTGGTGTATGGCCCTCATTTCTTTAAATGTGAACACACCCTGTTGCGTGTTCATCTGCTGGATTGGGTGTAGTGGGAGAACTGTTGGTCCCTATTATACTATTTCTACTGTGGTGAAATTGATGCCACTTCTGTGGTGTAAGGCCTTCATTTCTTTAAATGTGAACACTCCTTGCTAGGTGTCCATCATCTGTATTTATTACCTAAAAATGTGTAAGTTTTGGTTATACTCCTAAATTAATGGGGGAGAAAGGGTAAGAGGTGAGTTATCTAGTTGGGAGATTGAACTAAGCCAGACAAAAACCAGATCAGGGATGTTACCGTCTTTGTGTGTCTTTGAAATTGAAAGTTGTGAGAGACCAAGAGAAGTGGCAAGAGATAGAAGCTGTGATGCAGTTGGAGAGGTGGGGCGGATGAAGTCTCCCAGGAAAAGTTTTGGCAATTATGAGGACATAAAGTGTGGGAGCAAGGCAGAAAAATGGTCAAGGAAGTGGGTGGGTGAACATGGTGAACGGTATATGACCGCTACTCTGAGGGAGAGAGGGATTGAAAACCCTGATCTTGTGAACCTCCAAAGAAGAATGGCATACAATTGACCTGTATTTATTCAGTTTTTTAAAAACAGGATTGCTGGTGGCAGCGAGGACTGTGGGGTTATCGTGGAGTTAGCAAGGATCATACGGCAATATATACACAAATTTCACGCATTGTAATTCGGAGGTGTATATGCTGTATGTGATCGTCGCCCAATCTTGTAATTGTCTGGACAATAGGGGCCAGCTGAGAGCTTGTCGCTTCAAAGATCACAGTGCGTGGTTCTGCATGACTCGCGGCCTGTGATCTCTGTGATTATTGGATGGACAATCCAATCTGTTGGCCACGGAAATGCAGCCTTTCTGCCTTGTAGATACAGATGGCTTCTAAAAGCTGATGACTAGTGATGAGCAAGCACTAAAATGCTCGGATGCTCGTTGCTCGGGTCGAGCAAACTGTAATGCTCGGGTGCTTGACCTGAGCAACGATCCAATGTGAGTCTATGGGAAAACCGAGCATTTTTGCCGCGACGGGGTCCTTTTAGGGTCTAAAAACGTCTGAAATTGATGGAAACAGTGGTCAAATGACATGGGAACATCATGGGGAATACCTCTGGAAGCATTTCTGACACCCAGGTCACAGCTGTGAACAATGTTGTCAAAGTGTTATGCCACTTTTACAGGTGCACCATAAAACATAAAAAAAGATACCAATATGGATTTTCCTGGGGAATATGTTAAGGAACATCCTTTCCATGGTAATGATTTGTATGTAAGGTAGAATAAATAACCTCCACCAAAAAAAAGTACCTCCACCACTTAGGCTATGTTCACACATCGCGTTTTTGATGCGCTTTTCAACTTTACCATTGCTTTAAACCAAGACAAATGCAATCATGGGAAATGTCATTTTAAAATTTTATAACATTATTTGGCCATGTGGTGTGTGACACATCATCTGACACATCCTGTTTCAGTTATGAAGAAGGGACTGTGAAAGTCACAAAGACTATTTTTATAGTGCCAGCAGTGGGCCCTCACTTTTCTTAGAGAGCCATCAGCCGGCTATGCTTTGTTGTTCCCATTATTAAACAATGGGTCCCTTATACTGTTATTGCATATGCAGTGAGTGGCAGGGCTGCCCAAAATTTGGACGCACCCCAAACAACCCTTTGAACAGACGTCATGGATGACCACATGCAACCAAAGTTCCAAGAATTCATTTGTTACTCCCATTCTGTTTGCTTATGCATCGAATGCAAGACCTGCCTTGCCCCAACGTTACACATACCCCAATAACCCTTTGAAGAAACGTACTGTATGGCCACATTAAAACAAAGTTTCCATTCTTATTTTTTTTGGTACTGGCATACTGTTTGCCTATGCATTGAATGCAAGGCCTGCTCTGTCCCAACGTTACTCACACCCAAATAACCCTTTGAAGCAATGTACTGGATGGCCACACTAAACCAAAGTTCCCATTAAGCTTTATTTGGTACTGCCATACTGTTTGCCTAGGCATTGAATGCAAGGCATGCACTGCCTCAACATTACACGCACACCATTAACCCTTTGAACCGAAGTACTGGATGGCCACCTGAAAGCATCGCTCCTAGTAATTTGATACTCCCATATTGCTTGGCTAAGCAGAGAATTTTTGAGCCTGAAGTATCTGCATTGGTGAATGTCAGTGTTGAGGTTGAAGACCCGGCAGTGGAGCATTGCAATGTTGAGGCTAAAGAACACCTGGCAGTGGAGCATTTAATTGTTGAAGCTGGAAAACCTGCATTGTTGAATGTCAGTGTTGAGGCTGAAGGACCAGCAGTGGAGAATTGCGTTGTTGAGGCTGAAGAATCTGCATTGGAGCATTTCAGTATTGAGCCTGAAGAACCTGCAGTGGACAATTGCAGTGTTGAGGCTAAATACCCAGCAGTGGACAATTGCAGTGTGGAAGCTAAAGACCCAGCAGTGGAGCATTGCAGTGTTGAGGCAGAATAACCAGCATTGGATTATTGCAGTGTTGAGGAAGAACACCCGGCAGTGGAGCATTGCAGTGTTGAGCCTGAATAACCAGCATTGGATTATTGCAGTGTTGAGACTGAACAACCTGCATCGGCGCATTACAGTGTTTAGGCTGGACACCCGGCAATGGAGCATTTCAGTGTTGAGCCAGAAGAACCCTCAGTGTACAACTGTAGTGTTGAGGCTGAAGACCCGGCAGTGGAGAATTGCAGTGTTGAGGATGAACACACAGCAGTGGAGCATTGCAGTGTGGAGGCAGAACACATAGCAGTGGAGCATTGCAGTGTTGATCCCTAAGAACCTGCTTCGTAGCATTGCAGTGTTGAGGAAGAACATCCAGTAGTGGAGCATTGCAATGTTGAGCCTGAAGAACCTGCATTGTAGCATTGCAGTGTTGAGGAAGAACACCCATCAGTGAAGTATTTCAGTCTTTTGAACCTGAAGAACCAGCAGTAGAGAATTGCTATGTTGAGGCTGAAGAACCTGCATTGGTGAATTGCACCGATGAGCATGAAGAACCTGCAGTGGACAATGGCAGTGTTGAGGCTGAAGACCTGGCAGTGGAGAATTGCAGTGTTGAGGCTGAAGAACCTGCATTGGTGAATTGCATTGGTGAATTGCATTGGTGAGCCTGAAGAACCTGCAGTGGACAATTGCAGTGTTGAGGCTGAAGACCCTGCAGTGGAGAATTGCAGTGTTGAGGCTAAAGAATCTGCATTGGTGAATTGTAGTGGTAAGCCTGAAGAACCTGCAGTGGAGAATTGCATTGTTGAAGATGAACAACCAGCAAAGTTCACATTATTAGGAAGTGGGTCTACCATACTGTTTGCCTATGCAGTGAATGTAAGGCCTGCTCCAAATTTGGACGCACCCCAATACCACTTTGAAGAGATGTGAAGACCTCCTAAAATTCTGTTCCCATTACAAAGGAATGGGTCTCCTATACTTGTAATGCCCATACAGTAAGTGTATGGGCTGGCAAACATTCCCCCTGGCTGGTATACACCAACCTACTGTGTAAATATTTTTTTTATGGCCATCATAAACACCCTTGCAAAAAAATATAGTGGCTGTTGCATCACGTAACACATTCACCCTCGTGTTCTAGTGGTGGAGTCTGAATAGATGTGGAGGATGGACTTCAAAAAATGTTTTCCCAGTTTAAATGAGCGGGTCTCCTATACTTGGAATGCCCATACACTAAGTGTATGGTCTGACAAACATCTTCCCCTGGGGGGTACACATCAACCTACTGTGTAAATATTTTTTTTACGGCCATCATAAACACCCTTGCAAAAAAATATAGTGGCTGTTGCATCACGAAACATGTTCACCCTTTGGTTCTAGTGGTGGTGTCTGAAGAGATGTGGAGGATGGCCTCTGAAAAATGTTTTCCCAGTTTAAAGGAGTGGATCTCCTATACTTGGAATGCCCATAAACTAAGTGTATGGGCTGACAAACATTTTCCCGCGGGGTGCACATCAACCTACTGTGTAAATATTTTTTTAAAAGAGCATTAAAAACACCCTTTTACGCAATAAGTTGGCTGTTGCATCATGGACCACGGCCACCATGGTGATCTAGTGATGGTGGATGAGGAGAATGAGGAGAAGGAGGAGGATTTACACACCAAATAGCCAAACTCAGGAAGTGTATACCCATGTGTGGGTGTGAAGAGGTGCATGGGAATACACCTCCTAAAAAAAGACACTGTATTGGAGGTTATGTTTTGCTGTTATCATTCGGTGATGTACAGAAGTCTGGCCAAATCCAGCCCTTGTTCATTTTTATAAAAGTCAGCCTGTCAGTGTTTTCAGTTGAGATGCGGATGCGCTTATCAGTTAATTATAAGAATTCCACCAGTGGAACTAAAAACCTGCTCTGACAAAACGCTAGCAGCAGGGCAGGCCAGGACCTCCAAGGTGTAGAGAGCCAGTTCATGCCACGTGTCCAGATTGGATACGCAATAATCAAAAGGCACAGAGGAATCAAGGAGGAAATTGGTAGGGTCAGAAATGTACTCCTTCAGCATCTTCCCAAACTTTGCACTCCTTGTGAGATTACCCCGCGCCTTTGGGCCAGGGTGATGGGAGGGTCTGAGAAAACTGTCCCAGAACTTTGCAAGTGTTACCCTGCCTCTGCTGGATTGGAGTTGTGTCTCTCTCGCTTCTACTCCTTGGTTGTCCAACAAACAGTGACCTCTTGTCACGCTGTCTAATGATATGAATACAATGTCAGTAAACTATTTATACAGGAACCACACTCTATACAACATATAGTTTAGCAACATCAGAATGTAAGTATAAAATAGATTTACCTGACACAATCTCTGCAGAACTTAGGGTTAATCTTGAGGACTTGATGAGCTGTAACAGGAAAGAGGAGGACCGGGGTCTAACCTGACCCTACACTGGGGTCCTAACTAATCCCTTACCTTGGAGGTACTGATAATGGTTCAGAGGTCCAAGTCTCCAGCCTAACCCTGTCTCCTGTCAGACCCTGAACCCTGTAATCAGTCCAAAGAAGGATCCTGATTACCACCAAAGGGATATGGGCTGATCTCCGCTAAATACACAGATTAGACATATAAGACAGACAGGATAGCACTCACTTGCATACACACTCAAACACCGAAGGAACATAAATGGTCTGGGAAATAAACTCTAAGTAAGTTGAGCTTAAAACAACTAAGGAGCTCTCAACTTAAGTTTATACAGATTCATTCCTATCTGTGGTCTGCATGAAGGATTTCACTGGCAACTCCCAAAGCAGACAACCAGAAATTTAAAGGAAACCAATCAACAAATAATCAATTGCAGCCGGGAGAAACTGCACCCAGTCCCAGCACCGAGCACAGACAGAATTAACTCCCTAGCTGCCAAACACAAAGAAACAGCAACTCAGCTGTGAGAAGTCAAAATGTGCAACCGCGACGATCTTCGTGGCAATGCACACATGACAGTACCCCCCCTTCTACGAGGGGCCTCCGGACCCTCAGGGCCAGGCCTGCCCGGGTGAGTTCTGTGGAAGGTCCGAACCAAACGATCTGCGTTAACATCAGACGCAGGGACCCACGTCCTCTCCTCCGGATCATACCCCTTCCAATGCACCAAGTATTGAAGGGACCGGTGATTCAGACGAGAGTCAATGATTTTTGATACTTGAAATTCCAAGTTACCATTGACCAACACTGGAGGAGGAGGTAGAGGTGACGGTATGACTGGTGCCACATACCTTTTAAGTAATGACTTGTGGAACACATTATGAATTTTAAACGTAGAAGGGAGTTCCAGACGAAATGCCACAGGATTAATTATGGAACTGATCCTGTACGGCCCGATGAATCTGGGACCCAGTTTCCAGGAGGGCACTTTAAGTTTTATATTCCTGGTAGACAACCATACCAGATCGTTCACATTCAGATCTGGACCAGAAACTCTCCTCCTATCAGCCATACGTTTGTAACGGTTCCCCATATTACTCAAATTATTCAATACACCTCGCCACACAGAAGCAAGTGACGACGAGAAACGCTCCTCCTCAGGAACTCCAGAAGGACCCCCCCATTGAAAGTACAAAACTGGGGATGAAAACCATATGCCCCAAAAAATGGGGACTTACCAGTGGACTCGCTCCGCCTGTTGTTAAGAGCGAACTCTGCCAGAGGCAAGAAAGAAGACCAGTCCTCCTGGTTCTCCGATACAAAACACCGGAGATATGTCTCTAAACTCTGATTCAGACGCTCTGTCTGACCATTGGTCTGTGGATGAAAAGCCGAGGAAAACGACAATTGCATCCCCCGACGTAAACAAAATGCCCTCCAAAATTTGGACACAAACTGAGACCCCCTATCTGACACCACATCAGAAGGCAACCCATGAAGTCTCACGATCTCCCTAATGAACACCTGCGCCAGAGTTTTAGCATTAGGGAGTGCCGGAAGAGCAACGAAATGTGCCATCTTACTGAACCTGTCAACAACCACCAGTATGACAGTATTCCCAGACGACGGAGGAAGGTCCGTAATGAAGTCCATAGATAAATGAGTCCATGGACGCTCCGGAAGTTTCAAGGGTAAAAGGGTCCCAGACGGACGGTATGAGGAGTTTTAGAGCGAGCACAAACCCCACAGGACGCGACAAAAGTTATAACATCTTTATTAGCGTTAGGCCACCAAAATCGGCGGGAAAGGAGATCTAAAGTAGCCTTACTCCCTGGATGTCCTGCTAAAGCAGAATTATGATGTGCCTCAATAACCTTTTGTCTCAACTGATTCGGGACAAACAATCTCCCTGGAGGTCCTGCAGGGGCGTCCCCCTGAGCCTCTAACACCTCCTCCTCAAGCTCAGAACATACAGCCGACACTACCACCCCCTCCTGAAGGATAGGAATCGGGTCGTCCGTTTTCCCGGCCCCTGGGAAACTGCGAGACAAGGCATCAGCCTTTACATTCTTAGACCCCGGACGATAAGTGACGACAAAATTAAACCTGGTAAAAAACAACGACCATCGAGCTTGTCTGGAATTCAGACGCTTAGCGGATTCTAAATACAGCAGGTTCTTGTGATCAGTAATAACGGTGACCGGGTGGACTGCCCCCTCCAAAAAGTGACGCCATTCTTCAAAAGCCAATTTAATGGCCAAAAGTTCCCTATTGCCGATATTATAATTCCTTTCGGCGGACGACAATTTCTTAGAAAAGAAAGCGCACGGATGCCATTTACCAGGGACGGACCCTGGGACAATATAGCACCCACCCCTACGTCAGACGCGTCCACCTCCACAATGAACGGCTGAGATACATCTGGTTGGATGAGAACGGGTGCCGAAGCAAAACATCTTTTTAAAGAGGAAAAGGCTTGGCAAGCTTTGTCCGACCACTTAGAAAAATCCGTCCCTTTTCTCGTCATGTCAGTGAGAGGTTTGACGACAGACGAGAAATTACAAATACATTTCCGGTAGTAATTAGCAAACCCCAAAAAACGCTGCAGAGCCTTAAGATCCCCTGGCTGATCCCATTCAAGCACTGCTCTTACCTTTTCAGGGTCCATCCGGAAACCGGAGGCTGACACCAAAAAACCCAAAAACTGAAGTTCCTGTACGGCAAAAACACACTTCTCCAGTTTGGCGTATAGTTTATTGTCTCGCAAGATCTGCAACACCTGTCTCACATGCTCCTGGTGAGACACAAGATCTGGCGAGTAAATTAAAATGTCATCCAAATATATGACCACAAACACTCCCACAAGGTGACGAAAAATGTCATTAACAAAATGTTGGAATACTGCTGGAGCAGTAGTCAGACCAAAAGGCATGACCAGGTTTTCATAATGTCCCTCCGGCGTGTTAAACGCCGTTTTCCACTCATCCCCCTCTTTTATCATAATCAGATTATATGCCCCCCTGAGATCCAATTTAGAGAACCATTTGGTGCCAACAATTTGATTGAAGAGATCAGGAATAAGAGGGAGTGGATACGGATCTCGAACAGTAATCCGATTAAGTTCGCGGAAATCCAAGCAAGGGCGTAGGCCTCCATCTTTTTTCTTCACAAAGAAGAACCCCGCGGCCACAGGGGAAGATGAAGGTCTAATATGCCCTTTGGCCAGACTTTCAGAAATATAATCTTTCATAGCCTGTCTTTCAGGACCAGAAAGATTATACAACCTAGCTTTAAGCAACTTAGCATCAGGAAGTAGATTAATAGAGCAGTCATACACGCGATGAGGAGGCAACTCCCGACACCCCTCCTCAGAGAAAACATCGCCAAAATCCTCCAAAAAAGGAGGCAATGTACTAGGCACGACCGCACTGATGACTGTGTTCATGCAGTTGCTTTTGCAAAACTCACCCCATTGGCTTCTCTCTGGACTGCCAATTAATCACAGGGTTATGTTTAACCAGCCAAGGAAGTCCCAACACAATGGGAGTAGGTAGACCCTCCAACACATAACAAGATAATTGTTCCCTATGTATTGCCCCTACCCGAAGGTCAATGTTATGAACCTCATGAACAAAGCTACCTTGGCCGAGAGGCCTGGCGTCAATGGAGAAAATAGGGATCGGTTTGACCAATACTCTCAGATGCATACCTTGAGCCTGAGCAAACTGAGCGTCAACTAGATTAGCCCCAGAACCACTATTCAGAAGAACAGACAATCTCTTCACTCTAGTACCAACCACCACCTCCACTGGTACAAGGAACTGAGAAGAACCGGCGGATGAAATACATACTCCCAGGTTGTCGTCCACCACACAACCTGGGATTAGCAGTTTTCCGGCGACTTTTTACTTAACAAGACACGGGATGGACATTCTCCAACAAAATGTCCCTCTTTCCCGCAGAAAAAACACCTTCTAGTCCTGCGGCGTGCCGCCAATCCCCTACTACGAAAAGATGTCCTTCCCAACTGCATAGGCTCATCCGAACAGACAAGGGGAACCTCAACATAAGGGACTTTAGTAGTAGGTGGAGAAACAACAGGGAGTGGAGTTACCTCACTCCTCTCCTGAAGCCGTCTATCAGTACGGATAGCTAGGGCCATAGCAGCCTCCAGAGAAGGAGGAGACTTATACTGAGCCAAAACGTCTTTTAATTTGTCAGAAAGCCCATGAAAAAACTGGCTCCTAAGAGCTGGGTCATTCCACTGAGTATCCGTAGCCCATCTACGAAACTCAGAAGCAAATTCCTCCGCCGGACGATCTCCCTGCTGTAACTTACGTAATTTGGTCTCAGCAAGAGAGACCCGATCTGGGTCATCATATACCAATCCCAGAGCAGTAAAAAATTGATCTACAGACTGTAGAGCCGGGGATCCCGGAGGAAGGGAAAATGCCCAGGATTGAGGGTCCCCTTGAAGAAGTGAGATAACAATTCCCACTCTCTGCTCATCACTCCCTGATGATCGCGGCCGAAGCCGAAAATACAATTTACATGCCTCCCGGAAGGTAAAAAATTTGTCTCGCCCACCAGTGAACCTATCTGGAAGAGCTACTTTAGGTTCAACTCTGGTTTGCTCCAGGGGAGACAAAACTTTGGACTTAATGTCCGTCAGCTCCATGGATAATCCCTGCAACTGCAGAGCCAGCTGAGCTACTGGATCCATGGTAACTAGAGATAATTTTTTATGGCCAGTGAAAATGTCACGCTGTCTAATGATATGAATACAATGTCAGTAAACTATTTATACAGGAATCACACTCTATACAACATATAGTTTAGCAACATCAGAATGTAAGTATAAAATAGATTTACCTGACACAATCTCTGCAGAACTTAGGGTTAATCTTGAGGACTTGATGAGCTGTAACAGGAAAGAGAAGGACCGGGGTCTAACCTGACCCTACACTGGGGTCCTAACTAATCCCTTACCTTGGAGGTACTGATAATGGTTCAGAGGTCCAAGTCTCCAGCCTAACCCTGTCTCCTGTCAGACCCTGAACCCTGTAATCAGTCCAAAGAAGGATCCTGATTACCACCAAAGGGATATGGGCTGATCTCCGCTAAATACACAGATTAGACATATAAGACAGACAGGATAGCACTCACTTGCATACACACTCAAACACCGAAGGAACATAAATGGTCTGGTAAATAAACTCTAAGTAAGTTGAGCTTAAAACAACTAAGGAGCTCTCAACTTAAGTTTATACAGATTCATTCCTATCTGTGGTCTGCATGAAGGATTTCACTGGCAACTCCCAAAGCAGACAACCAGGAATTTAAAGGAAACCAATCAACAAATAATCAATTGCAGCCGGGAGAAACTGCACCCAGTCCCAGCACCGAGCACAGACAGAATTAACTCCCTAGCTGCCAAACACAAAGAAACAGCAACTCAGCTGTGAGAAGTCAAAATGTGCAACCGCGACGATCTTCGTGGCAATGCACACATGACACCTCTGCCACCAGCATTTTAAATGGGATTTTTTAAAATAATTCTGCAAATATGGCCCTCTGGTACTGCAACATTTTAGTACACCTATCTGCCTCTGGAAGAAGAGTTTGAAAGTTCTCATCGTAGCATGGGTCTAGAAGTGTCACCAATCAGTAATGAGTGTCACTGAAAGTTTTGATAATGCGAGGGTCTCAGGTAAGGCAGCGCAATATAAAATCTGCCATTCATGCCAGAATGCTAACAGGCAAGACTTCCTCCTCCTCCCTGTCCTCAGGCCATCCACATTGAACAGATGGTATGACAGTTGTGCTCGTAGTACCATCTATAGTGCATGAAAGTAGCTCCTCTTCTTCCTCCTACTCCTCTTCCTCATTGTCAACCAATCCATGTTGGGATCAAATGAGACTGGGCTGTGTGTAATCACCCTGTATGGCTCCTTGCTCCATCTCATTGTGCTTTGCCTGCAATGAATCCTCTTTCATTGTGAGCAGGAAGCTTTTCAGAATGCAGAGAGCTGAACAATGAAGCTAATTATGGTGTCATCGTCACTCACCATCTTGGTGGGGTACTCAAAGTTTTTGAGGATGGTACATATGTCTGACACCCATGTCCACTCCTGAGGTCTTCTGTGTGGGTGTGGAGTCTGAACTGAATACTGACGGCTTTGTTGATGCTGGTAGTCAACAACTGCCCTCTTCTGCTCACAAATCCTTTCCAACATATGCAGTATAGAGTTCCAATGCGTGGGGACATCATACACCAGTCGGTGAGCCAGTAGCTGCAAATACTGCTGAAGCACGGAAAGGGTGGCTGAAGCTATAGCTGACTTTCTAAAATGGGCACACAGGCGATGTACTTTCACAAGCAAATCTGGCAGCTCCGAATGTTAGGGTTCGAGTTCCCGCTGCTGCACAAGGGGAGTCTCGAACCAGTCCCGCTGCGGTCCCCCATCCATCTCCAGCCGCAGTGGAGCCTGCTCAGCAAAGACGTCGGTCCCAGCGTCTCGCCTGGTCTAGTACTGTGCAGAGACTTGCTGCTGCCTCTCCAGGTTCTGCTATTGTAGCCAGTACTGGTCAGCGGCGAGCAGAAGTCTTTAGGACTAAGTCCTTTGTTGCTTCATCTGAGCATGCCCAGGGCAAGATCTCCAATTGGAGATCAGGGGTCACATGCTCAGATACAACTGACACTCCTATTGGTCCTTCTGGAAGGTCCTGTGGCTGTTGATGTTCTGAAGCAGCTTCCCATTGGTCCTTCCTGGAATGTCTTTTTCTCGTGGCTGCTATAAAAGGCTCTCCTTACCGCACGGCCGTGCGCTAGTATCAACCGTTATATGCTTTGCGCCAGTATGGTCATGCATGTGTGTGGTTAGGGAGCCTGAAATATGACATAACAATACCGACCTAATCGGTGAGGAGCTTGGTATGCTAGCTGGTCAGGGTCGGTGTCTTAGATGCCTTAGATTACCGGCATAACCGGTGAGGAGTTTGATTGCCGTATTCAGGGCCTGGCGTTCAGACGACATAGTTTGCGGGTGACTCCCGCGAGGACATTAGCGCATGATCACGTTCTATGTTCACTTAGCAGTCAACTGTGTACCTGGGTGCCTGACAGGACACAGAACTTTTTCTCAGCGGCTCTGTGACGTAACAGGGTTCGCTTTCAACGCTAGGCAGCGCCCTAGCGTGTTTACTTTGCGACTCAGTTGTGTTCAGTGAGTTCGCACACATCGCCATATTGCGCTGCGGCACTCCTTCTAGCGGCTCTGTGAAATAACAGAGTTCGCACATATTGCCACAGCGCATTACGGTGTTTATTTTGGCGACTCTGCGGGATAACAGAGTTTGCGTCTTGCGCCATTTTACTAGCAGCAGGTTCCGCCTGCACGGTGGACCCCGGGCTGCGAACGCATCTCTCTACCTCATATATTTGGTGCGTTCCGCAGACCCTAACAGGTGGTGACCTGCACGCTGTCCCTAATGCATCTGCCCTTACATAAATTACCCCAACCCAGAATTCTCCCTGAAGACCACGCTGGGACCGACGTCTAAGCTGAGCAAAGTCCACTGCAGCCGGAGACGAATGGGAGACCGCAGCCGGAATGGCTCGAGATTCCTCTTGTGCAGAAGCGGGAACTCGACCCCTAACATTACCCCGCCTCCTAGGGCCCCCCCTTCACTGGGCCTCGCTGCGTTCAAAAGCAGCGATGAGTTGTGGAGCGTGAACGTGCTCGGCAGGCTCCCAGGACCTATCCTCAGGCCCATAACCCCTCCAATCCACCAAATAAAATCTTTTGCCCCGTACAACCTTACACCCTATGATGGCGTTCACCTCATGGTCATCCGTAGATGAACCCAATGTCCCGGCAGATGACTCGGAAAACCGGGACATGAGCACGGGTTTCAAGAGGGATACGTGAAAGGTGTCGGAGATACCTAGGCGTTGTGGAAGAGCCAAACGGTATACCACAGGGTTAACCTGCTCGAGGATCTTGAAAGGACCCAGGTAGCGGGGTGCCAACTTAGTGGACTCAACTCGCATCCTAATGTTACGGGCGGAGAGCCACACCAAGTCCCCAGGAGCAAATGTTGGAGCGGGGCGCCGATGTGCGTTGGCGGAGGACCTCATCCTCTCCTTGGATGCCTGAATGGCATCCTGGGTACGGTCCCAAATGCCCCGTGCCTCCACAGCCCAGTCTGCCACCCTGGAGTCGGCGGAAAACACGGGCATGGGCACCGGAACCCGAGGATGCTGACCGTAGTTCAGGAGGAATGGAGTCTGTCCGGTGGAGTCAGCCACAGCATTGTTTAGTGCAAACTCAGCCCATGGTAGCAAGGATGCCCAGTCATCCTGCCTGGCTGAGACAAAATGTCGTAGATAGGTGACCAAGGTCTGGTTGGCCCTCTCTACCAACCCATTTGTCTCAGGATGGTGCGCTGAAGAGAGACTTAAACTTAAACTTAATACTGAGTAGACAACAAATCTCTCTCCAGAACCGAGACGCAAATTGGGGATCTCGGTCACTGACAATTTTGTCCGGCATGCCGTGTAGACGGAAGACGTGCCTAGCGAACAACGCTGCCAGAGCCAGTGCAGAAGGTAACCGTGGTAGCGGCACCAGATGCACCATTTTGGAGAAATGGTCAGTGATTACCCAAATGATGGTGCAACCCCGAGACTTGGGCAAGCACACCACAAAGTCCATCCCAACCATCTCCCAGGGCCTGTCTGCCACCGGCAAAGGGTAAAGTAACCCAGCTGGCCGTTGTCGTGGAGACTTATTCTTGGCGCAGGAGACACACGCCCAAACATAGTCCCCAACATCACGGACCATATGTGGCCACCAGTATGTTCTCGCCAGCAATTTAGATGTCCTCTTTGCCCCAAAGTGTCCACCCACCCTGGACGAATGTGCCCAAGAGAGTACCTCCGGTCGCAAATTGGTAGGCACAAAAGTCTTGCCCGGGGGCACAGACTCTAGCGAAACCCGGGCCACTGTTCTCAGGCTCTCTGTGGGGACAATAAGCCGAGGCTCCTCCACCTCCTCCTCAGAGGACACCACAGAGCGAGAGAGAGCGTCGGCACGAATGTTCTTCTCTCCCGAGAGGAAATGGAGTGTGAAATTAAACCGGGAGAAGAACAAGGACCATCTGGCCTGGCGAGAGTTAAGCCGCTGGGCTGTCTGCAGATACACCAAATTTTTGTGGTCGGTGAAGACTTGGAAGGGAAAGCGGGCCCCCTCCAACAGATGTCTCCACTCAGAGAAGGCCAACTTCATGGCTAGCAACTCCCTATCCCCGATGGAATAATTCCTCTCCGCTGATGTGAAGGTCTTAGAGATGAAGAAGCAAGGATGCTTCCGACCTTGAGCATCCTTTTGGAAGAGGACTGCTCCAGCACCAACGGATGAGGCATCCACCTCCAATAAAAATGGCTTATCAACATCGGGGCGATGTAGGATGGGAGCGCTAGCAAAATGAGACTTAATAGAAGTGAAAGCCTTGGAGACCTCTTCCGACCACAATTTGGGATTTGCTCCCTTCTTGGTGAGGGCTACCAAGGGAGCTACCAAGGTAGAGAAATGGGGAATGAACTGGCGATAGTAATTAATGAATCCCATAAAGCGCTGCACCGCTTTAAGAGAGTGGGGTTCCTGCCAGTCCATCACAGCCTGTAGTTTGGCCGGATCCTTAGCCAATCCCTGGGTTGAGATGATATAACCAAGGCAAGGTAAAGACTCCAACTCAAACATACATTTCTCTAACTTAGCATAAAGGGAATTAGCCCGTAAGAGGTCTAAGACTCTGCAGACATCTCTCCGGTGGGAGTCAATATCTGGAGAGAAGATGAGTAGAGATCCAGAGATCCAGTAGAGATCCAGATAGACTACGACCGAGGTGGAGAGCATATCCCGGAAGATGTCATTGACAAAGTCTTGGAAAACGGCTGGAGCATTACAGAGCCCAAAGGGCATCACCAGATATTCGTAATGCCCATCCCTGGTATTAAAAGCCGTCTTCCATTCGTCCCCCTCACGGATGCGAATCAGGTTATAAGCACCGCACAGATCTAGTTTAGTGAATACCCTTGCTCCCCGAAACCTATCAAAGAGCTCAGAAATCAGGGGCAACGGGTACTTGTTTTTAACGGTGATGGCGTTAAGACCCCTGTAATCAATACACAGACGTAATTCTCCGTTCTTCTTCTGCACGAAGAAGAATCCCGCCCCGGCCGGTGACACCGACTTCCTAATAAACCCTCTTGCCAGGTTCTCCTGAATATATTGCGACATGGCCTCTGTCTCAGGAAGAGAGAGGGGATAGACCCTTCCCCGAGGAGGTTCTGCGCCAGGCAAGAGGTCGATAGGACAGTCATAGGGGCGATGAGGCGGAAGAGTCTCCGCAGCCTTCTTGGAGAACACGTCTGCATATGACCAGTAGCACTTGGGAAGTGGAGTAAGATCTGCGGGTAACTCAGTAGTGGTAACCTGAACGCAACTCCTGACACATCTGCCTCTACATGCATCACTCCAACCCAGTATCCTACCAGAAGTCCACTCTATATGTGGGGAGTGGAAACGGAGCCAAGGTATACCTAGTAGGATCTCGTCTATTCTCTCGGGAAGGACGAGTAGGGAAATAAGTTCCTGATGGGAAGGAGATACAAACAATGCAAGTGGAACAGTCTGGTGTGTAATTTGTGAGGGCAATGTCGACCCATTCACTACCCGAACACTGATTTGTCAAGCGCCACCAGAGATATTGCGTGACGGTGAGCAAAGTTAGAGGACATGAAGTTCCCCTCTGCTCCTGAGTCCACGCATAGGTCGGCGGTGACAGTGGAAGTGCCTACAGTGATTGTCCCTTTAAGTGTCATCTTGGAGGAAAATGCCGCTGTCTCTAGTGAACCTCCTCCCAGGGCCACTAGACGCGATCGCTTCCCCGATTTCTGTGGACATTTGTTGGCATAGTGTCCTGTCTGCTGACAAAGGTTACAGACCACGGATACTCGGACGGTTCGAGACTTAGGTCCTGCATGAGGAACCTCTGTGGCCTTTTGGTTTTCGGACGCCAGATCGGGGGATTCGAGAGGTTTAGCAAAGGTGGGAGCCAACCTAATCCTCTGCCTACACTGGGCCCGCTCCAACCTCCGCTCGTGAAAACGGAGGTCGATGTGGGTAGATATGGAGATAAGCTTCTCCAGTGTGGCAGGAATCTCCCTGGTAGCCAAAGCGTCTTTAACATGGTCAGCCAGTCCTCGCCAGTAGACTGGAATGAGAACTTTATCCGACCAGTCTTGCTCTGAGGCCAGAGTCCAAAACTGGACGGAAAACTGACTGACCAAAGACGAACCCTGTGCCAATGCCAGCAGTTGTAGCGCCGTATCGTGGGTGACCTGAGGTCCTAAAAAGACCTTTTTAAGTTCCTCCAGGAAACGAGGAGCACTCCGCACCACACGATCGTCGCGCTCCCACAGCGGCGTTGCCCACTCCAATGCTCTGCCCGAGAGTAGAGACAGTACAAAACCCACTTGTGCCCGATCCGTGGGGAAACGTGCAGCCAGAAGCTCGAGCTGTATAGAGCACTGACTCACAAATCCCCGACATTGCTTGCTGTCACCGGCAAACTTGTCAGGAAGCGGGAGGTGGGATAATGTAGGGGCAGAGGTGGCAGAGGACAAACTGGCTGCAGCCACGCTAGCAGCCTGAACAGCGACTGCGGTAACATCCACAGCTGAGGTTGTGCGCTCTAGAGCCGCCAACCTTCCCTCCAGCTGCTGGATGTACTGCTGTAGATGCTGGTCGTCCGCCGTTTTACTAGCCAGACCCTGGCGCTAGTATTATGTTAGGGTCTGCGGAACGCACCAAATATATGAGGTAGAGAGATGCGTTCGCAGCCCGGGGTCCACCGTGCAGGCGGAACCTGCTGCTAGTAAAATGGCGCAAGACGCAAACTCTGTTATCCCGCAGAGTCGCCAAAATAAACACCGCAATGCAATGTGGCAATATGTGCGAACTCTGTTATTTCACAGAGCCGCTAGAAGGAGTGCCGCAGCGCAATATGGCGATGTGTGCGAACTCACTGAACACAGCTGAGTCGCAAAATAAACACGCTAGGGCGCTGTCTAGCGTTGAAAGCGAACCCTGTTACGTCACAGAGCCGCTGAGAAAAAGTTCTGTGTCCTGTCAGGCACCCAGGTACACAGTTAAGTGCTAAGCGAACATAGAGCGTGATCATGCGCTAATGTCCTCGTGGGAGTCACCCGCAATCTATGGCGTCTGAACGCCAGGTCCTGAATACGGCAATCAAACTCCTACCTTATGCCGGTAATCTAGGGCATCTAGGACACCGACCCTGACCAGCTAGCATACCAAACTCCTCACCGATTTAGTCGGTATTCTAGGGCTTATTTCAGCCGGGCCCTAACCACACACACGCATGACCACACTGGCGCAAAGCATATAATGGTTGATACTAGTGCATGGCGGCTCAGCATTTCCACCCTTTTATAATAACAGCTACAGGACCTGCCAGAAACAAGGACCAATGAAACTTGTTCCAGAACACCAGTAGTCACAGGACCTTCCTGGCAGACCAATCGGAGCTGCTGAAGTACCTGAGCATGTGACCCCTGATCTCCAATGAGAGATCTCACCCTGGGCATGCTCAGAAGGGAAAAACAAGGACTTTGTCCTAAAGACGTCTGCTCGCCGCTAACCAGTACTGGCCACAATAGCAGAGTCTGGAGGAGCAGCAGTAATCCTCTGCACACTGCCAGACTGGGCGAGACGCTGGGACCGACGTCTAAGCTGAGCAAAGTCCACTGCAGCCGGAGACGAATGGGAGACCGCAGCCAGAATGGCTCGAGATTCCCCTTGTGCAGAAGCGGGAACTCGACCCCTAACAACTACCACTGAGATACCAATAGACCTCTCTCCTCTTCCCAAGGTCTATTGGTCCTATGCCGATGTTTTCTCGAAGAAGGCTGCGGAGACTCTTCTGCCTCATCGCCCCTATGACTGTCCTATTGACCTCTTGCCTGGAGCTGAGGCTCCTAGAGGAAGGGTTTATCCCCTCTCTCTTTCTGAGACAGAGACCATGTCCCAATATATTCAGGAGAACTTGGCAAGGGGATTCATTAGGAAGTCGGTGTCACCAGCGGGAGCGGGGTTCTTCTTTGTGCAGAAGAAGAATGGATAATTACGTCCGTGCATTGATTATAGGTATCTCAACGCTATCACATTGAAAAATAAGTATCCTTTGCCGCTAATCTCTGAGCTCTTTGACAGGCTTCGGAGAGCAAGGGTATTTACTAAGCTAGACCTGTGGGGTGTGTATAACCTGATTCGCATCCGTGAGGGGGACGAATGGAAGACGGCATTTAACACCAGGGATGGGCATTACGAATATCTGGTAATGCCCTTTGGGCTCTGTAATGCCCCAGCTGTCTTCCAAGACTGTGAACGACATCTTCCGGGATATGTTGACCACCTCGGTGGTAGTCTATCTAGATGACATTCTCATCTTTTCTCCAGATATGGCCTCCCACCGGAGAGATGTCTGCAAGGTCTTCGACCTCTTGCAAGCAAATTCCCTATATGCGAAGTTGGAGAAGTGCATGTTTGAGCAGGAGTCTCTACCTTTCCTGGGCTATATCATCTCCGCCCAGGGATTGGCTATGGATCCTGCCAAACTACAGGCTGTAATGGATTGGCAAGAACCCCACTCCATTAAAGTGGTGCAGCGCTTTATGGGGTTCATTAACTACTATCACCAATTCATTCCCCACTTCTCTACTTTGGTAGCTCCCTTGGTAGCCCTCACCAAGAAGGGAGCAAATCCCAAGTTGTGGTCAGAGGAGGTCACCAAGGCGTTCTCCTCCATCAAGTCGCATTTCGCCAGTGCTCCCATCTTACATCGCCCCGATGTCGATAAACCGTTTATTTTAGGGGTGGATGCCTCTTCTGTTGGTGCTGGAGCAGTCATTTTTCAAAAGGATGCCCAGGGTCGGAAGCATCCCTGCTTCTTCTTTTCCTAGACATTTACACCAGCAGAGAGGAATTATTCCATCGGGACAGGGAGTTACTGGCTATGAAGTTGGCCTTCTCCGAGTGGAGACATATTCTGGAGGGGGCTCGCTTCCCCTTCCAAGTATTCACGGACCACAAGAGCTTGGTGTATTTGCAGACAGCCCAGCGGCTAAATTCCCGTCAGGCCAGATGGTCCTTGTTCTTCTCCCGGTTCCATTTTACCCTCCATTTCCTCTCCGGTGAGAAGAACATTCGCGCCGACGCTTTATCTCGCTCCGTGGTGTCCTCTGAGGAGGTGGAGGAGGAGCCTCAGCTTATTGTCCCCACAGAGAGCCTAAGAACGGTGGCTCCAGTTTTGCTTGAGTCTATGCCTCCGGGCAAGACTTTTGTGCCCACCAATTTGTGACCGGAAGTACTCTCTTGGGCACATCCGTCCAGGGTGGGTGGACATTTTGGGACAAAAAGGACTTTTGAGTTGCTGGCGAGGACATACTAGTGGCCGCAGATGGCCCGTGACATCAGGGAGTATGTTCAGGCGTGCGTCTCCTGCGCCAAGAATAAATCCCCTCGACAACGGCCGGCTGGGCTACTTTTCCCTTTGCCGGTGGCAGACAGGCCCTGGGAGATGGTCGGGATGGATTTTGTGGTGGGCTTACCCAAGTCTCGGGGCTGCACCATCATCTGGGTGATAACCAACCACTTCTCTAAAATGGTGCACTTGGTGCCGTTAACACGGTTACTGTCTGCATGGGCCTTGGCAGCATTATTCATTAGGCATATTTTCCGCCTCCACGGTATGCTAGACAAAATTGTCAGTGATCGAGGTCCCCAGTTTGCATCTTGGTTCTGGAGAGAGCTGTGTCGTTTACTCAGCATTGAGTTGAATCTCTCCTCTGCATACTATCCTGAGACGAATGGGTTGGTAGAGAGGGTCAACCAGACCTTGGTCACATACTTGCGACATTTTGTCTGTGTCAGGCAGGATGACTGGGCATCCTTGCTACCGTGGGTTGAGTTCGCTCTAAATAATGCTGTAAAATGACTCCACCAGACAGACCCCATTCCTCCTGAACTACGGTCAGCATCCGCGGGTACCAGTGCCCATGCCCGTGTCTTCCGCCAATTCCAGGGTGGCAGACTGGGCTGTGGAGGCACGGGGCATTTGGGACCGCACCCAGGATGCCATTCAGGCCTCCAAAGAGAGGATGAGGTCTTCGGCCGATGCCCATCGGGGCCCCGCTCCTACATTTGCTCTGGGTGACCTAGTGTGGCTCTCTGCCCGAAACATCAGGCTACATGTAGAGTCCATCAAGTTGGCACCTCGATTTTTGGGTCCCTTTAAAGTTCTTGAGCAGGTGAACCGGGTGGTTTACCGCCTAGCCCTACCGCCTCGCCTTGGTATCACCGACACCTTTCCCGTGTCCCTCCTGAAACCCGTGGCCATTTCCCGGTTTTCCGAGTCATCTGCCGGGACGTCGGGTTCATCTACCGACTATCATGAGGTGAATGCCATTGTTGGGTGCAAGGTGGCACGAGGCAAAAAATTTTATTTGGTGGATTGGAGGGTTATGGACCTGAGGATAGGTCCTGGGAGCTTGCCGAGCATGTTCACGCTCCGCAGCTCATCGCTGCCTTTGAGTGCAGTGAGGCCCAAAGAAGGGGGGCCCTAGGAGGGGGGGTAATGTTAGGGTTTGAGTTCCCGCTGCTGCACAAGGGGAGTCTAGAACCAGTCCCGCTGCGGTCCCCCATCCATCTCCGGCCACAGTGGAGCCTGCTCAGCAGAGACATCGGTCCCAGCTCTTGCCCATTCCAATACTGTGCAGAGACTTGCTGCTGCCCCTCCTGGATCTTCTATTATAGCCAGTGGAGGAGCAGAGGTCTTTGGAATGAAGTCCTGCGTTTCCCCTTCTGAGCATGCCCACGGTAAGATCTCTCATTGGAGATCAAGGGTCACATGTTCAGGTACTGCAGCAGCTCCTATTGGCCCGTCAGGAAGGTCCTGAAACTACATGTGTTTTGGAACAGTTTCTCATTGGTCCTTTTTCTGGCAGGTCCTGTAGCTGTTACTATAAAAGGGTGGCATGGCTGGGCCGCCATGCGCTAGTATCAAATCTGTTACGTGCTTGCGCCAGTGAGGTCATGTATGCATGTGGTTAGGTCTGGCTGAAATAAGCCCCTAGAATACCGGCACCTCCAGTGAGGAGATTGTATGCACGTGTACAGGGCTCGGCTGAAAACGCCATTAGAATACCGGCTACTCCGGTAAGGATATTGTTGCAATCTTGTGTTCTGACTGCATGACCTCAGACTGCAATCCGCTTAGCAGTCATCTGTGTTCCCTGTGAGTCTAACAGGACACAGTCTTTTTCTCAGCGGCTCTGTGACGCAACAGGGTTCATTTTATAACGCTGGTTCAGCACAAAATATGTGCCAGGAAGTTTTTTTACAGAGATGTAGATTTTAGTCTAGAGAGAGGATTCACATGTTCCCATACATATAGACTTTTCTAAGCAAGGATTAGCATTAGTTAGGACCTGGAATACGAGAAGAGCCTTAACGTGGCTTCCAGGTACACATAAATTGTCCATTTTATGCGCTAAGACTTCTCAATTTTCATATTTCTAAGGCAGTGATGCAATTCATTTTTCATATTTTGTGTCTGCAATCTATAGTGCTACAGTGTGCTACCTTTTTTTCTTGAATGTGCATGAGTTGGTGACTCTAGGTTTAGCACCTGTTCACATTAGGTCTATTTTTGGATGTGCCAGTCAGTTTTTTGATATGTATTCATTTACCTATGGTCTGAGCACTCCAACTGTTGGTCACAGGCGTTTTAATTATGCCAGGTCCATTACCCCTCCACAGAGATGTAGATTTTAGTCTAGAGAGAGGATTCACATGTTCCCATACAGATAGACTTTTCTAAGCAAGGATTGGCGTTAGTTAGGACCTGGAATACGAGAAGAGCCTTAACGTGGCTTCCAGGTACACATAAATTGGCCATTTTATGCGCTAAGACGTCTCAATTTTTCATATTTCTGATGCAGTGATGAAATTCATTTTTTATATTTTGTGTCTGCAAGCTATAGCGCTACAGTGTGCTACCTTTTTTTCTTGAATGTGCATGAGTTGGTGACTCTCGGTTTAGCACATGTTCTCATTAGGTCTATTTTTGGTTGTGACGGTCAGTTTTTTGATAAGATATTATATAAGACACAGCAAAAAAATTTACAGAACCGCAAAAATGTCAGAAATTTCTACGCACTCAGGTGTGATGGCTGGGACAGGCAAACCTGTTTAAAATAGCTTGATTTTCATGCTGTACTATTAAAAGGATTTGGCTGTATTCTGCAGTGTCAACAAGCAGGTGGAGAAAAAAATTGGGATTTGGATTGCTTTGGAATAAAATAATCAGGATTAAAATGTAAAAAAAAATGTTCCTGTTTTTCCTGGCCACTGAGACCTAGGGCTATGTAGATACAGTCAATATATGTAACAGGTAGCAGCAGACAGTAATGGAATGGACCCTCTGGATGTACAGTCATGGCCAAAAGTTTTGAGAATGACACAAATATTATATTTTCACATGATCTGCTGCCCTCTGGTTTTTATGTGTGTTTGACAGATGTTTTTATCACAGACAGAAATATAATTGCAAACATGTGAGTAACAAAAGCTTATATTGACAGTTAGAATGAGTTAATGCAGCAAGTCAATATTTGCAGTGTTAACCCTTCTTCTTCAGGACCTCTGAAATTCTCCCTGGCATGCTCTCAATCAACTTCTGGACCAAATCCTGACTGATAGCAGTCCATTTTTGCACAATCAATGCTTTCATTTTGTCAGAATGTTTAGATTTTTGTTTGTCCACCCGTCTCTTGATGATTGACCACAAGTTCTCAATGGGATTAAGATTTCCAGGCCATGGACCCAAAATATCTATGTTTTGTTCCCTGAGCCATTTAGTTATCACATTTGCTTTATGGCATTATGCTGGAAAAGGCATTGTTGATCGCCAAACTGCTCTTGGAGGGTTGGGAGAAGTTGCTCTTGGAGGACATTCTGGTACCATTCTTTATTCATGGCTGTGTTTTTAGGCAAGACTGTGAGAGAGCCGATTCCCTTGGCTGAGAAGCAACCCCACACATGAATGGTTTCAGGATGCTTAACAGTTGGCATGAGACAAGACTGGTGGTAGCGCTCACCTTGTCTTCTCCGAATGAGGCATTTTCCTGATGTCCCAAACAATCGAAAAGGGGATTCATCGGAGAAAATAACTTTACCCCAGTCCTCAGCAGTCCACTGCCTGTACCTTTTGCAGAATATCAGTCTGTCCATGAGAAGTGGCTTCTTTGCTGCCCTCCTTGAGACCAGGCCTTGCTCCAAGAGTCTCCGCCTCACAGTGCGTGCAGATGCACTCACACCTGCCTGCTGCCATTCCTGAGCAAGCTCTGCACTGCTGGTAGCCAGATCCCGCAGCTGAACCACTTTAAGAGACGGTCCTGGCGCTTGCTGGTCTTTCTTGGGCGCCCTGGAGCCTTTTTGGCAACAATGGAACCTCTCTCCTTGAAGTTCTTGATGATGCGATAGATTGTTGACTGAGGTGCAATCTTTCTAGCTGCGATACTCTTCCCTGTTAGGCCATTTTTGTGCATTGCAATGATGACTGCACGTGTTTCTTTAGAGATAACCATGGTTAACAGAAGAGAAACAATGATGCCAAGCACCAGCCTCCTTTTAAAGTGTCCAGTGGTGTCATTCTTACTTAATCATGACAGATTGATCTCCAGCCATGTCCTCATCAACACCCACACCTGTGTTAATGGAGCAATCACTGAAAAGAGGTTAGCTGGTCCTTTTTTAAGGCAGGGCTGCAAAGATGTTGAAATGTGTTTTGGGGGATAAAGTTCATTTTCTACCCAAATATTGACTTTGCAAGTAATTGCTGTTAAGCTGATCACTCTTTATAACATTCTGGAGTAATATGCAAATTGGCATTAGAAAAAGTGAAGCAGTAGACTTTGTAAAAATTTATATTTGTGTCATTCTCAAAACTTTTGTCCTTGACTGTATGCACTGAAGTATGCTACATACAATGTCTGCCTGCTACTGATATCTATATACCCACATTCAGTGCCTGCATGCCTTGCACTGATATGTATATATGCACATACACTCCCTGCCTACCTTGCACTGCACTCTGTATACCCCGTAATTAGTCCTTAGAAGGACTGTTGATTTAGCTGGATTTGTGTATTCTACTATGGTATACTTGCACTAACTTATCAACCCCCAAAACTGACCCTCTCTCGGCAGCAGCTCTCCCTACACTAGCTGATTCCGGAGCAGACTGTGATGAGCATGGCGCCACCAGGTCTCTTATACACCTGATGATGCTGCTCTGCCAGCCAATTACTGTAATGCCACAACCAAGATGGCTGCGGCATTACAGTGTGTGGCAGAAAATCCCTGCATGTTGATTCGTGCTCTTCTGGCATGGACCAGAACTCCCGCCTAGCAATCCCGAAAATGCTCGCCGAGTACCCTGAGTACAGCGATGCTCGGGCGAGTACTGAGCATTACCGTGTATACTCACTCATCACTACTGATGACCTTTGCAGTCCCCCAGTACCAGTTGGCCAGTCACCATTACTTCTCTAAGAAAGATGTGCCTGCACTACACCAGCATGTCACAGACAACATCACATGTTCCTGAAAAATTCTATGTCTGCCAGGGTGCATTTCAACACTGACAACTGGACTAGCAAGCTTGGACAGGGCGTTACATCTCACTGACTGGGTACTGGGTGACACTGGTGGCTGTGTGGGGCAGTTGAGGAAGGGGCTGCTCAACAAGTCTTGGAATCCCCAATATTTTTAGGGCGCTTGGAGAAGGAGAACTAAACGACTACACACCATAAGAAGGTGAACTAAACTACTAGACAACAGGGCTTAGTGAATTAAACTACTAAATGCCTAAAGTTGGCTAACTAAAGCACTACACACAATAAGATGGAGAATTTAACTATGAGACAACAGTGATTGTAGAACTAAACTACTAAAAAGCTTGGATTGGAGAACTAAACTACACACACAAGGGGATGGAGAACTAAAGCACTAGACAGTGGTGTCACTAGACACCAAGTCATGGAATCCCCAGGACCTGTGGGACAAATCTCTGTATGTAATAATAATAACAATAATAAAGTTTATTTATATAGCTCCAACATATTCCGCAGCGCTTTGCAATTCAACAGTTCATATACAACAGTCATAGCAAAGTTGCTGATAATAATAAATGCAAAGATAATGACGACCCTTCCATAAGAGCTTACAATCTGCAATGAGGTGGCTGTGACAAAGTACAGGTGCTTATTTACAATGATGGTCCAACCGTCTTGAGGAAATAGTGGTAGATAAAGGCTGCATGAGCTGGTAACCAGCTAATATTTGTAGGGCTTTTGGGAGCAAAGGAATTTGATAGAAGATTATGCTCAAAGAAATAGAGAATGGACTATATATAAAATTACTTTGATTAGGGAACTTGATAGGCTGCCCTAAACAGATGTGTTCTTAGGGAGCGCCTAAAACTGTGTAAGTTTGGTTAGTCCTAATTTCTTGGGGTAGAGCATTCCAGAGGATTGGTGCTACTCGTGAGAAGTTTTGGATCAGGGAGTGTGAGTTTGGATGTTAGTCGAAAGTCGCTTGCAGAGTGTAACGAGCAAGTAGGCTGATAAACAGAAATGAGTGAGGAGACGTAAGGCGGTGCCGTACTGAAGAGAGCTTTGTGGGTGAGAACAAGCAGCTTAAATTGGATCCTAAAATGTATGCGCAGCCAGTGCAATGACTGGCACAGAGCGGAGGCATCCGAGTACCGATTAGCCAGGTGGATGACCCTGGTTATTGCATTAAGGATGGACTGGAGAGGGGAAAGTTGAGTGAGGGGGAGGCCTCCTAACACTTACTACAGTGTTTCTGCCTCCTCCACCTACTCTATGTCCTCCACCTGCACCCTCAAACTCTGCCTTAATAAGACACACGTTGAAACACTGCAGAGAGAATCCACCCCACCTCCGTACTGTGCAGTCAGGGCTCACCGCAATGAGGCAGTGTTTAAATTAATATGCCTTGGAGATCGTAGTCATACAGATCAAGAGTTGTGGCCAGTTATCCATGCCAAGTTTGAGCAACGGCTGTCTCCACCGAACCTGGGAAGGCTGTATGTGATAACAGTGCAAACCTGGTGGCGGCCCTACACCAGGGAAACCTCACACACACGTGCCTTGCATGGCTCGCATCTTCAACCTGATGGTTCAGCAATTTATCCACCACTTTTCCAGCCTGGATGCGCTGACGCAAAACCCAATATCATTGTGCGCTCACTTCTACCATTCCACTTGAGTTGGTATAGAGATCTTTCGGACTACCAGTTGACCGGTTAATATGTGATGTTACGACACCTTGGAATTCAACTCTGCACATGGTGCAGCGACTGTGGCATCAACGCTGAGGCCTGGTGCAGTATGACATTTTACATTGCTTGGCACAATGCAGTACAGATGTGGTGTAATTGAAACTTGCGGCGTGGACACAGATAAAGGACCTCTGCACCCTTCTGCACATTTTCAAAATGGCTACTAAGATGGTTAGCACTGACAATGCCATCATCTCCATCACTTTTCCGGTCACCTACATGCTGTAGTACACTTTGAATAGTCTGTGGGAGAATGTGGTGGTGGTAACAGGGAAGAGGAGGAAGCAAAGAAGTATGCGGAAGAGTTAACAATATCTATAGCTTTCGGTCTGTAATCTCACAGGCGGTTACCATGGGAGGAACAAATGGGGAAGGACGAGGAGAAGGATGAGGAGGAAAATGTGATGGACAAGCAACAGTTATGAGATGAAGAGGATAATGATTCCCTCTCTGTTGTCCATGGTTGTCAGGGGGAAGGAAGAAGCAAGCTTGAGTGTTATCCCACCACAAACACACAAGCCTTCTTGTAGCACATCTGCAACATGTTTGTTGACTGTATTGTTAGGATTCAAAATAGTGCTGACTACTGGGTTACCAGCCTGTTCAATCCACAATAAAAAAGTAAATTTTGCCAGTTGCTTCTCCCCCTAGAAAAGGATGCGCCCATGCTGCAGTATCAAAACAAGCTTGAAGACAATCTTGACAGTGGTTTTCCCCATGACAGCAGTGAAGCACACAGTGTGCATTGCAGTGAAAGGCTTCCAACCCAGGGAATGTTGAGTTGTCAATGCAAAACATTAGCAGTCTTACAGCGCTGGAATCCTGGGTTCCAACTCCACCAAGGACAGTATCTGCAAAGAGTTTGTATGTTCTCCCCGTGTTTGCAAGGGTTTCCTGTGACTGGTCATTTTTCTTCCAACACTCCAAAGACATACTGATAGGAGATGTAGTTTGTGATTCAAAATAGGGACAGTGCCACTAATGTCTGTAAATGTCTGTGAAATTATTAGTGCTATATAAGTAAAAAAAAATATAGAAATTGATGCCACTTTTTAGTGGTATCTGCACATAATTTTTGGAAATGTTTGGTCTCCAAGATGGGTCTCCTTCATTTGTGTTGCCTGAATTTAGCACATCTCTCAGAGCACCAGGCCTACACCTGTCATTCATTCACCAGTTACTGATCAAACTTTAAGCAAGAAATACTGCTTCAAGCCCTGTCCAATGTTTAAATGTGGCATGTATTAAGGACCATGCTACACACGTGGTCAAAATTGTTGGTACCCCTCGTTTAATGACAGAAAAACCCACAATGGTCACAGAAATAACTTGAACCTGACAAAAGCAATAATAAATCAAAAAACTATGAAATGAACAAATTAAAGTCAGACATTGCTTTTCAACCATGCTTCAATAGAATTAAAAAAAAATAAAACTCATGCAATAGGCCTGGACAGAAATGATGGTACCCTTAACTTAATATTTTGTTGCACAACCTTTTGAGGCAATCACTGCAATCAAACGATTCCTGTAACTGCCAATGAGACTTCTGCACCTCTCGACAGGTATTTTGGCCCACTCCTCAAGAGCAAACTGCTCCAGTTGTCTCGTGTTTGAAGGTTGCCTTTTCCAGACGGCATGTTTCAGCTCTTTCCAAAGATGCTCAATAGGATTTAGGTCAAGGCTCATAGAAGGCCACTTCAGAATAGTCCAATGTTTTCCTCTCAGCCATTCTTGGGTGTTTCTAGCTGTGTAATTTGGGTCATTATCCTGTTGCAAGACCCATGACCTGCGACAGAGACCAAGCTTTCTGACACTGGGCAACATATTTCTCTCTAGAATCTCTGGATAGTCTTGAGATTTAATGTACCCTGCACAGATTTTAGACCCTATGTGCCAGATGCAGCAAAGCAGCCCCAGAACATAACAGAGCCTCCTCCATGTTTCACAGTAGCGACAGTGTTCTTTTCTTGATATGCTTCATTTTTCCGTCTGTGAACATAGAGCTGATGTGCCTTGCCAAAAAGTTCCATTTTTGTCTCATCTGTCCATAGGACATACTCCCAGAAGCTTTTTGGCTTGTCAACATGTAGTTTGGCAAATTCAAGTCTGGCTTTTTTATGATTTATCTTTCAACATATTGTTGGCTCATACAATGACAGATGGTGCGATCTGACACTGATGTTCCTTGAGCTTGAAGTTCACCTTTAATCTGTTTAGAAGTTTTTCTGGGCTCCTTTGTTATCTTTCGTATTATCCATCTCTTTGATTTGTCATCAATTTTCCTCCTGCGGCCACATCCAGGGAGGCTGGCTACAGTTCCATGTAGCTTAAATTTCTGAATAATATGTGCAACTGTAGTCACAGGAACATCAAGCTGCTGGTAGATGGTCTTAAAACTTTTACCTTTAACATGTTTGTCTATAATTTTCTTTCTAATCTCCTGAGACAACTCTTAACTTTCACTTCCTATGGTCCATGTTGAGTGTGATGCACACCATGTCACCAAACAGCACAATGAGTATCTGTAGCCCTCTATATAGGCCCACTCACTGATTCCAAGATTGTAGACAGCTGTGATGCTAATTAGTGGACACACCTTGATTTAACATGTCCCTTTTGTCACATTATTTTCATTATTTTTATTTTTTTTAAATTTCTGTGGAAGCATGGTTGAAAACTAGTGATGAGCGAACATGCTCGCCACTACACTTTACTTGTCCGAGTAGCACAGTGCTCGTTGTACTCGGTGAGTGCCGAGCATTTCTGGGATTACTCGGCGGGAACTCGGGTCTCAACCCAGCTTTTTTGGCGGACTTTAGAGACCCAATCACAGTGCAGGGATTGTCTGCCAGGAAATGAAACGCCGCAGCCATCTTTGTTGTGGTCGTGCAGTGATTGGCTGGCCACACAGCATCATCAGGGGTATAAGAGACCGGACGCCGCCCTGCTCGGCTCATCCAGCTCAGGATTGAGATAGTGTAAGGAAAGCTGCTGCTGAGATAGGGTCAGAATTGGGGATTTATTAGTCAGTGTGGGGTCTACCATCCTAAACTACTCAAATCCAGCTAAACCAACAGTCCTTCTAAGGACTAATTCCGAAGTATATAAGTTCCAGTGTTAGATAGGTAGGGTAGTGTACATCACTCTATACACATCAGTGCAAGGCCTGCAGGCCCTGTATGTGTGTATATAGATCATTGCATACATCAAGAGGGTCTATTCCCTTCCTGTGTTCTGGTGCTGCTGCCGCTACCTGCATGATATATTGGCCATATATAGCTAGCCCCCGGTGTAATTGGAATACAGGCCACACATTTTTGGTGTGGTATCTCCGTGGCAGCTCATATCTGTGTGTACTCAAAGTTTGACCAGTTTACGGCAGTTTTATTTTTTTGTCCGGGGTGAAACTGTACTTATATACAGCACTATTTAGCCAAACAAAACAAAACAAAATTTGTTGTAGTGCTATCTCTGTGCCTACTCATATCTGTGTGTGCTCTAAGTTTGGCCAGTTTACTGCGGTTTCCTTTTTTTGTCCTGGCTGTCACTATACTTAAATATAGCAGTTTTTAGACAAAAAACAAAAAAAATACATTTGTCGTAGTGGTATTTCCGTGGCAGCTCATATCTGTGTGTGCTCAAAGTTTGGCCAGTTTATGGCATTTTTTTTTTTTTGTCCTTTGTGAAACTGTATGTTAAGGGAACGGTTGCAACAACTTTAATAAATAATAGGGAGCAACCGAACCCTAGGGGTCCGCAGTGCAGCTAGAGATGCTGCGGCCAAACACCCCTCGAGTATGAGGGTGAAAACTGGCAACAGAAATATAAAGGTCTTGCCTGTGTTACATCACATTAAGCAAGATATTGAATTTGCACTATCTCCGTTAACTTCACGGGAGATGTGCTGTAGACTAGCGTAGACGTAGCCCTGTTAAGTGAACAGAAGCCACTTGCCAGATATTAGATCTGCACTGTGTGCTGCAGGCTGGCATAGATGTAGCCCTGTTAACAGCACAGAAGCCACAGGAGGAACGATAAGTCTGGGCTCGTCATCATCCTCCATCGTATCCATAGAGCGAGATAAAGCGTCCGCCCGAGGATTCTTCTCCCCTTTTAAAAAGTGAATGGAAAAATTGAATCTGGAAAAGAAGAGGGACCACAGAGCCTGCCTTGGGTTAAGACGCTGCACCGTCTGTAGATATAAGAGGTTCTTGTCATCAGAATATACCACAAAAGGGTGTTTAGCTCCCTCCAAGAGATATCTCCACTCAGAAAAAGCCAATTTGATGGCAAGTAGTTCTTTATCCCCAATCATGTAATTCCTCTCTGCTGGAGAAAAGGTCTTGGAGAAGAAGAAACATTGTCTTCTCCGACCTTGCCCATTCTTTTGGGAAAGAACCGCTCCTGCTCCTACTGAGGAAAAATGAGGTATAAACTGCCTGTAGTAGTTTATAAACCCCATGAAGCGCTGTACCGCCTTAAGGGAATGAGGCTCTTGCCAATTCTGTACCGCTACCAGCTTTTGTGGATCCATGGCCAAGCCTTTACTGGATACGATGTACCCCAGGAACGGTAGAGACTCCTGTTCAAATTGGCATTTCTCCTGCTTACAGTACAGAGAATTCACGCGAAAACGCTCGAAAAAATATCTTCTCTGTGTGTGGAGAGGTCTGGGGAAAATATCAGGAATATCGTCAAGATCTACTACCACGGAAAACAGCAGCAAATCCCGAAAGATATCGTTGACGAAATCCTGAAAAACGGCAGGGGCATTGCATAACCCGAAGGGTATGACAAGGTACTCGTAGTGCCCATCACGAGTATTGAAAGCCATTTTCCACTCGCCGCCCTCACGGATCTGTATAAGATTATATGCCCCACGCAGATCTAATTTTGTAAAGATCTTAGCCCCTCGCAACCTGTCAAATAACTCAGAAATCAGAGGCAGAGGATATTTGTTCTTAATGGTGATGACATTTAATCCTCTGTAATCAATGCATGGACGTAGGTCACCTCCTTTCTTCTGGATGAAGAAAAACCATGCTCCAGCAGGAGAGACCGATTTCCGGATAAACCCCGGAGCCTGAAACTCCTTGATGTAATCGGACATGGCCTGGGTCTCGGGGACAGACAGGGGATAAACACTACCGCGAGGAGGCTCTGATCTGGGGATCAACACTATAGCGCAGTCATACGGTCGGTGGGCAGGCAAGGTCTCTGCAGCCTTTTTAGAAAAAACATCAGCAAAGCTCCAATATTGCTCTGGAAGCGCATCCAGACCGGCCGGCGGGTCTAATACCACCTTCCGGGTTGATGCCACCATACACTGGGAAGCACTCTTCTCACCCCAGGAATAAACTGCCCCCGTGTTCCAGTTTATATATGGATTGTGACAACATAGCCATGGAGGACCCAATAGCACCTCATCCAATCCACCGGGAAGAATAAAGAATGAGATATCCTCCCGGTGACCCTGAGGAAATGACATGGTGAGGGGAGTCGACTGGTGAGTGATTTGTGTGTCTAACATGGGAACGTTGACTACCCTAATGTTTATTGGTCTGGACAGTAGCTCCATAGGAACGGTGTGCTTCTGTTCAAAGGTTGACGACAAAAAATTGCCATCGGCCCCAGAGTCCACCGCCTTGACAGAAACCGTGGTTGTTCCGAAGAGCAGCATCACCTTATATGCTAGTCTGGAGGAAGAAGTCTCTGAATCTAACACCGACCGCTTGGAACCCTTATTATTGGGATACTCCAAGAGATGTGCAGGACGGAAATGAGGAGACCTCTTCCTAGTCCAGGATATATCCATAGGCTCAGGTTCTCTATTGGGCACAACGGGTTTGGAAATGGGTCTAGAGAACGATGATGCCCGCCGAAACCAAAGTTTAGAAGCCTCCAGTTCCAACTTGCGTTCTATGACGCAGATCTATTTGGTTGGCAAGAGAAATTAACTCTTCCAGAGAGGTTGGAATCTCCCCGGTGGCTAGAGCATCCTTTATATGCCCAGCCAGACCCTTCCAGAACACCGGGATTAGTGACAGCTCAGACCAATCCAACTCAGCCGCTAGGATTCTGAATTGGATGGCATAGTGACTGGCGGTGGTCGACCCCTGCACTAATGCAAGAAGCTTAAGAGCCGTATCATGTGTAACCTGAGGTCCGAGGAACACACTTTTTAGGGTTCTAAGATAGAGACCCACATTGGCCACTACCTGGTCACTCCGCTCCCACAGAGGAGTAGCCCACTCCAAGGCCTTGCAGGTAAGTAATGAGATAACAAAACCCACTTTAGCCCTTTCGGAGGGGAACCGTGCCTCCATCACTTCTAGCTGAATGGAGCATTGATTAATAAACCCTCTGCAGGATCTGCTGTCACCAGAAAATTTTTCTGGCAGAGCAAAATACGGTAATGGAACTTTAGCAGCTACCGCAGCATTCACAGCAGCAGTGTGTACGAGACTTGCAGCTTGTGAGGCTGCCTGAGTAGCTACTGCAGTGAGATCAGCAACCGGAGTGGCCTGCTCCAGAGTCCTAAGTCTGACCTCTAGTTGCTGAACGTAGCGCTGCAGCTGCTGGTTGTCAGCCATGGTTGGCTAGACCCTGGCGGTCAGATACTGTTAAGGGGACGGTTGCAACAACTTTAATAAATGATAGGGAGCAACCGAACCCTGGGGTCCGCGGTGCAGCTAGAGATGCTGTGGCCGAACACCCCTCGAGTATGAGGGTGAAAACTGGCAACAGAAATATAGAGGTCTTGCCTGTGTTACATCACATTAAGCAAGATACTGAATTTGCACTATCTCCGTTAGCTTCACGGGAGATGTGCTGTTGACTGGCGTAGACGTAGCCCTGTTAAGTGCACAGAAGCCACTTGCCAGATATTAGATCTGCACTATGTGCTGCAGGCTGGCGTAGATGTAGCCCTGTTAACAGCACAGAAGCCACTTGCAAGCCGATTAGGAAGTGCAAGCAACTAACGCCAGGCGTACGTGCTGCCAGCCGGTGTGAGACCGGACTGAGCAACTCTCTGTTCAGCTGGCTGGCGATGCCCAGGTTACGCGCCCTGTAGTCTGCTCAAGGTGTACAGCTACCCTATGTTGGAGGTAGACTGTGCCACATTGACTACCTAAACTCCAAAAGATTGAAACGCACACAAAGAATTCATAAAAAAATATAAATCACTTTATTTCAACAATATTTAAAATACGTAAGTATACGTAAGTAGGTATAAAGAGACTGACAGTGGTGACCCAAAATGGGTGGAACCACCAAATTAACCAGGCATGTATAACTAAGCAGTCACAGACACATCACAGACATGTATATAGTGCCACATGCTATGCATAAAAAACACTCACTAGTATTAGTAATCCTGACTACAATGAGCCATTTAGGAAGTAAGGTTACAGGAGTGAAACATCATAAGGAGGGCTGTATGCCCATCCAATATAGCAAAAATAAGCATGCACTACATAATCAGTACTACCGACTTGGAACTTAGTGGTGCCACCCTCCCCAACGCGCGTTTCGGCGCCGTGCCTTCTTCCGGGGGAGTGGCATCAAACATACACCCACAGTATTTATGTGCAGAAAGACCAATGTGCGAGGCCGATGCAAAGAAATGTCCCTCTGCATGTAATTGGCGCATGGAGCGCCGGACCAGCCCATATGCCGACGTCCCCCAGAGCGTCATCGGCCATGCCCCCACACGCCAGAACGGAACGCCCATGTATCACATGAGCGGACCGACAATCGAGGAAGGGCAGGGCCGAGTAAAGACGCCGTGAGCGGCGCCCAGCAACGGGGACCCAGCGTCCATGCGCGCTAGCAGGAGACCAAGCGGCCACAGTGCACGGTGCAGTATATAAACATATTGTGCAAGTATATCAATCCTTAAACAGAATGGATAGATACAATAGTGGTGGTTAATGGAAACAGTGTAGAGACAACCCATATTACATACATATATGACACATAACAAAAAGTGCATAAAATTGGATTATACAGACATAAGAAAATATATAAATTATCTCATGAAAACAGGGTGAATAATAAACAAGTGGCTTACATAATTGTGAAACGTACAACACAATACCATAACATGAACAATATGTATTAAATTATAAACACTGAATAAACCAAACGAGAAAAAGAAAAAAATAAAAAGAAAAAAAATATTATATACAGAAATATTTATTTATTGAACTTCCATCCTTGGCATTAAGGAGTGTATAGAGTTTGCAAGTGGTAGAACATCCATGGTCCAAAACACAGATCTGGTGTAAGCAACCGAATGTGTATCCACATAAATGACGAAAATGACAATCTAAAAGATTAAAAACAAATGTCAATAAACAATCACAAAACAATAGATGCCATAAAAAATGCAGGGTCAGGAGATCAGAGGAAAGATGCAAAACTGAGGGATTCATTTAACCCATCCGGGTGAAGAGATCGGAGCTTCCAGATCCAGAAGGCCTCCCTCTGTGCCAGTAATTTACTCATTTTACCACCTCGAAGATTAGAAACAATACGATCAATTCCCCTAAATTTAAGGCCATTCGCATCACAGACATGATGCAGCTTAAAATGCCTAGGGATGGTTTTTAATAGATCAAGATTATCTTCATTGATGGCTGCCTGAATGTCACGGATATGTTCACGTACCCTAATTTAAATGCCCTTGTGGTTAGACCCACGTATATTTTATTGCATGGGCAAGATGCATGATAGACTACAAACGTTGTTGAACATGTAATAGTCTGAGTGATGGTAAATGATTTGCCACCTGAGGAGAAAAAATCCTCAGTCTGCATGATATTCGGACATGCCACACATCCACCACATGGTTTGCAGCCCCATGCAGGGCCTTTTGATGTCACATTGGTTGGAAAAATGGTCGGCTGTGATCGTGGTGCAAAATAACTTCTCACCAAATGGTCTTTCAGGTTACGTGATCTCCTTGCAGTAATGCTAGGTTTAGACGGTAAGTATTGTTTCAAGACTGGGTCAGTAAGTAAGATTGGCCAATATTTGGACAAAATCTGTCTCATATTCTCCCATTGTGAATTATATTGGGTAACCAATCTAACCTGTGAATTGTCCTTTCTTTTTGGAGAGGAGTATAGGAGATCATGTCTCCTTGCATTCCTGGCTCTATTATAAGCCTTTTTTAAACACCTCCTACTATATCCTCTATCCAAAAACCGTTCAGTCAAATCCTTAGCCTGTGCCTCAAAATCCTCAACGGAGGAACAGATCCTTTTGATGCGTAAAAATTGGCCAGTGGGTACTGAATTAATCACATGGGGTGGGTGGGAGGACGAGGCGTGCAACACAGAGTTCACTGAGGTCTCCTTGCGAAACACATCGGACATAAGTGTACCATCAGAGCCCCTCCTCACGGTGACATCTAAGAAATCAATTTCATGTAAATCAAATTTAAAAGTCAAATGAATATTAAATGGATTCAAGTTTAACTCATGAAAAAAAGACTCTAAATCGGATGGAGTGCCACGCCAGATCAGAAAAATGTCGTCAATGTAGCGGGTCCATAATACGACCCGCTCCATTGACGTCACTCTGTCCGCTGAAAAAAGGTCCCTCTCCCACAGCCCCAGGAACAGGTTGGCATACGAAGGCGCACATGCCGCACCCATGACGGTGCCCTGGAGCTGCAGGTAGAAGGACCCATTAAACAGAAAGAAATTGTGAGTTAACAAAAAACCAAGTAATTCAAGTAAAAAATCAATGTCACCGGAGGAGAAGCTCGTCATGGACAAGAATTGCGACACTGCCCTCAAGCCATCCTGGTGGCGAATGTTCGTGTAAAGTGACTCAACGTCACATGTGACCAAAATCATGTCGTCATCAATGTGAATTGAGTCAATTTTCTTCAGATAGTCAGATGTATCTTTCAAGAAAGATGGAATTGTCTCCACCAGGGGCTTGAGAAAAGTGTCCACATATTTACCGATGTTCTCCGTAAGTCCACCCATCCCTGAGATTATTGGCCTACCTGGAGGATTAGTTGCATTCTTGTGCACCTTCGGTAAAAGATATAATGTTGGAATGCACGGTTCTTTGATCAGTAGAACATCTCTGACACGTGTCGGTATAATCTCGGCATCCACTGCCCTCTGCAGGATCTTAGATAGTTCAGCCTTATAGGAAATCAAGGGATTAAATGTTAGCTTCTTATAGCACACAGGATGCCTAAGCATACGTAAAGCCTCAGTCAGATACATTTTAGATGGCCAAATTACAATATTCCCACCCTTGTCAGCTGGTTTAATCGTAATGTCCTTAAATTGTTTTAATCTCTTTAAACCCCTGTTTTCAGCCATGGTCAAGTTGTTCCCACATACACGAGTGGGTAGTTGATCAAATTCAGAGGATACAAGTTTGACGAATATTTCAACATTCGAACACAGCGACTCCTCTCCAAAAAGAAAGGACAATTCACAGGTTAGATTGGTTACCCAATATAATTCACAATGGGAGAATATGAGACAGATTTTGTCCAAATATTGGCCAATCTTACTTACTGACCCAGTCTTGAAACAATACTTACCGTCTAAACCTAGCATTACTGCAAGGAGATCACGTAACCTGAAAGACCATTTGGTGAGAAGTTATTTTGCACCACGATCACAGCCGACCATTTTTCCAACCAATGTGACATCAAAAGGCCCTGCATGGGGCTGCAAACCATGTGGTGGATGTGTGGCATGTCCGAATGTCATGCAGACTGAGGATTTTTTCTCCTCAGGTGGCAAATCATTTACCATCACTCAGACTATTACATGTTCAACAACGTTTGTAGTCTATCATGCATCTTGCCCATGCAATAAAATATACGTGGGTCTAACCACGAGGGCATTTAAATTAGGGTACGTGAACATATCCGTGACATTCAGGCAGCCATCAATGAAGATAATCTTGATCTATTAAAAACCATCCCTAGGCATTTTAAGCTGCATCATGTCTGTGATGCGAATGGCCTTAAATTTAGGGGAATTGATCGTATTGTTTCTAATCTTCGAGGTGGTAAAATGAGTAAATTACTGGCACAGAGGGAGGCCTTCTGGATCTGGAAGCTCCGATCTCTTCACCCGGATGGGTTAAATGAATCCCTCAGTTTTGCATCTTTCCTCTGATCTCCTGACCCTGCATTTTTTATGGCATCTATTGTTTTGTGATTGTTTATTGACATTTGTTTTTAATCTTTTAGATTGTCATTTTCGTCATTTATGTGGATACACATTCGGTTGCTTACACCAGATCTGTGTTTTGGACCATGGATGTTCTACCACTTGCAAACTCTATACACTCCTTAATGCCAAGGATGGAAGTTCAATAAATAAATATTTCTGTATATAATATTTTTTTTCTTTTTATTTTTTTATTTTTCTCGTTTGGTTTATTCAGTGTTTATAATTTAATACATATTGTTCATGTTATGGTATTGTGTTGTACGTTTCACAATTATGTAAGCCACTTGTTTATTATTCACCCTGTTTTCATGAGATAATTTATATATTTTCTTATGTCTGTATAATCCAATTTTATGCACTTTTTGTTATGTGTCATATATGTATGTAATATGGGTTGTCTCTACACTGTTTCCATTAACCACCACTATTGTATCTATCCATTCTGTTTAAGGATTGATATACTTGCACAATATGTTTATATACTGCACCGTGCACTGTGGCCGCTTGGTCTCCTGCTAGCGCGCATGGACGCTGGGTCCCCGTTGCTGGGCGCCGCTCACGGCGTCTTTACTCGGCCCTGCCCTTCCTCGCTTGTCGGTCGCTCATGTGATACATGGGCGTTCCGTTCTGGCGTGTGGGGGCGTGGCCGATGACGCTCTGGGTGACGTCGGCATATGGGCTGGTCCGGCGCTCCATGCGCCAATTACATGCAGAGGGACATTTCTTTGCATCGGCCTCGCACATTGGTCTTTCTGCACATAAATACTGTGGGTGTATGTTTGATGCCACTCCCCCGGAAGAAGGCACGGCGCCGAAACGCGCATTGGGGAGGGTGGCACCACTAAGTTCCAGGTCGGTAGTACTGATTATGTAGCGCATGCTTATTTTTGCTATATTGGATGGGCATACAGCCCTCCTTATGATGTTTCACTCCTGTAACCTTACTTCCTAAATGGCTCATTGTAGTCAGGATTACTAATACTAGTGAGTGTTTTTTATGCATAGCATGTGGCACTATATACATGTCTGTGATGTGTCTGTGACTGCTTAGTTATACATGCCTGGTTAATTTGGTGGTTCCACCCCTTTTGGGTCACCACTGTCAGTCTCTTTATACCTACTTACGTATTTTAAATATTGTTGAAATAAAGTGATTTATATTTTTTTATGAATTCTTTGTGTGCGTTTCAATCTTTTGGAGTTTATCTATCTCTGCACTGAATTCTATTAATATGTGCACTATAGTATCGATGTTTTGCATCTTTACACCTGAGTGCTAGCCTATTATAGGTTGCACATTGACTACCTGCCTGGCATATGTTAACCTGCCTGAAGGACCTGTGCTAATTAGCCGAGCATACTCTGGCATTAGCTGGTCCCGGAGAGCAAAGCTAGAGAGCACGTGGAGCCCAGATTCTGGGACATCCACACATGAGCACTACCTATATAGAATGATCTGACCAGCCGCAGGCAGTCAAGCTATTTAAAGGCTAAGCCCTGCCCCCAGCCATCTCGTAAATCGCATCACTGATGACGTCATCCGTGACTAATCAGGCGATGCCAGGTCACCGGATCAGCTGATACCAAACCACCAATCACGGTCCGCCACGTCACGGACATGCTCAGTGCAGGCATTTCAGGACTTAGGCTATAACAGCTTTTGTTCCCTTCTGTAACCAAGGTTTAAGGCTACTATGCACAAAGACTCTAGGAACAGCTCATACCTGTTGGGTATTAGCTAGGCGTTGGGATCAACAGTGAATCTAAGCAGCATCTGGATCTGGATGGGGGACCACAGACTCCTCGGATCCTGCCGTTGCCTGATGCCTAACCCTGTACTTATATACAGCACTGTTTTGCCAAAAAAATAAACCAAAAAAAAAAAACATTTGTCATAGTGGTATCTGCTTACCAGCTCATATCTGTGTGTGCTCAAAGTTAGGCCGGTGTTAGGGTTCGAGTTCCCGCTCCTGCACAGGGGGAGTCTCGAACCAGTGCCGCTGCGGTCTCCCATTCGTCTCCGGCCGCAGTGGATTCTCCTCAGCAGAGACGTCGTTCCAGGCGTCTTGCCCACTCCACTACTGGGCAGTGACTTGCTGCTGCTTTTCCTGGCTCTGCTATTATAGCCAGTTCTGGAGCAGACGTCTTTGGGACAAAGTCCTGCATTTTCCCTTCTGAGCGTGCCCAGAGTGAGATCTCTCATTGGAGATCAGGGGTCACATGCTCAGGTACTGCAGCAGCTTCTATTGGCCCGCCAGGAAGGCCCTGTTACTGCTAGTCTTCTGAACAGGTTCTCATTGGTCCTTGTTCCTGGAAGGTCCTGTGGCGGTTGCTATAAAAGGGTAGCATGGCTTGGCCGCCATGCGCTAGTATCAACCATTTTATGCTATGTGCCAGTGTGGTCATGCGTGTGTGTGGTTAGGGACCCGGCTGAAATAAGCCACTAGAATACCGACTTAATCGGTGAGGAGTTTTGTGTGCTAGCTGGTCAGGGTCGGTGTCCTAGATGCCCTAGATTACCGGCATAACCGGTGAGGAGTTTGATTGCCGTATTCAGGGTCTGGCGTTCAGACGCCATAGATTGCGGGTGACTCCCGCGAGGACATTAGCTCACGATCACACATTATGTACGCTTAGCACTTAACTGTGTACCTGAGAGCCTGACAGGACACAGTTCTTTTCTTTAGCGGCCCTGTGACGTAACAGGGTTCGCTTTCAACGCTAGACAGCGCCCTAGCGTGTTTTCTTTGCGACTCAGTTGTTTCAGTGAGTACGCACACATCGCCATATAGCGCTGCGGCTCTCTTCTAGCGTCTCTGTGGATTAACAGAGTTCGCACTTATTGCCACAGCGCATTACGGCGTTTATTTGGGCAACTCTGCGGGATAACAGAGTTTGCTTCTCGCGCCATTTCTACTAGCAGCAGGCTTTGCTTGCACGGTGGACCCGGGCTGCGAACGCACCTCTCTACTATATATATTTGGTGCGTTCCGCAGACCCTAACATAATACTAGCGCCAGGGTCTGGCTAGTAAAATGGCGGATGAACAGCATCTATTGCAGTACATCCAGCAGCTGAAGGGCAGGTTGGAGGCTCTTGAGCTCAAAACCTCAGCTGTGGATGTTACCGCAGTCGCTGTTCAGGCTGCTAGCGTGGCTGCAGCCAGTTTGTCCTCTGCTACCTCTGCCCCTACATTATCCCACCTCCCGCTTCCTGACAAGTTTGCCGGTGATAGCAAGCAATGTCGGGATTCGTGAGTCAGTGCTCTATACATCTCGAGCTTCTGGCTGCACGTTTTCCCACGGATCGGGCACAAGTGGGTTTTGTACTTTCTTTACTCTCGGGCAGAGCATTGGAGTGGGCAACGCCGCTGTGGGAGCGTGATGATCGTGTGGTGCAGAGTGCTTCTCGTTTCTTGGAGGCTCTTAAAAAAGTCTTTTTAGGACCTCAGGTCACCCACGATACGGCGCTACAACTGCTGGCATTGACACAGGGTTCGTCTTTGGTCAGTCTGTTTTCCGTCCAGTTTCGGACTCTGGCAGCTGAGCTAGATTGGTCTGATAAAGTTCTTATTCCTATCTACTGGCGGGGACTGGCTGATCATGTTAAAGACGCTTTGGCTACCAGGGAGATTCCCGCCACACTGGAGAAGCTTATCTCCATATCTACCCGCATTGACCTCCGTTTTCACGAGCGGAGGTTGGAGCGGGCCCAGTGTAGGCAGAGGTTTCGGTTGGCTCCCACCTTTGCCAAACCTCTCGAATTCCCCGATCTGGCGTCCGAACCTCAAAAGGCCACAGAAGTTCCTCATGCAGGACCTAAGTCTCGGTCCGTTAGAGTATCCGTGGTCTGTAACCATTGTCAGCAGACTGGACACTATGCCAACAGATGTCCACAGCGATCGGGGAAGCGATCGCTTCTAGTGGCCCTCGGAGGAGGTTCACTAGAGACAGCGGTATTTTCCTCCAGGATGACACTTAAAGGGACAATCACAGTTGGTACTTCCATTCTCACCGCCGACCTTTGCGTGGACTCAGGAGCAGAGGGGAATTTCATGTCCTCTAGCTTTGCTCGCCGTCATGCAATACCTCTGGTGGCGCTTGATAAATCAGTGACTGTTCGGGTAGTGAATGGGTCGTCTTTGCCCTCACAAATTACACACCAGACTGTCCCACTTGCATTGTCTGTATCTCCTTCCCATCAGGAATTTATTTCCCTACTCGTCCTTCCCGAGGGAATAGACGAGATCCTATTAGGTATACCTTGGCTCCGTTTCCACTCCCCACATATAGAGTGGACTTCGGGTAGGATACTGGGTTGGAGTGATGCATGTACAGGCAGATGTGTCAGAAGTAGCGTTCAGGTTACCACTACTGAGTTACCCGCAGATCTTACTCCACTTCCCAAGCACTACTGGTCTTATGCAGACGTGTTCTCCAAGAAGGCTGCGGAGACTCTTCCGCCTCATCGCCCCTATAACTGTCCTATCGACCTCTTGCCTGGCGCAGAACCTCCTCGGGGAAGGGTCTATCCCCTCTCTCTTCCTGAGACAGAGGCCATGTCGCAATATATTCAGGAGAACCTGGCAAGAGGGTTTATTAGGAAGTCGGTGTCACCGGCAGGGGCGGGATTTTTCTTCGTGCAGAAGAAAAACGGAGAATTGCGTCCGTGTATTGACTACAGGGGTCTGAACGCCATCACCGTTAAAAACAAGTACCCGTTGCCCCTGATCTCTGAGCTATTTGATAGGCTTCGGGGAGCAAGGGTATTCACTAAACTAGATCTGCGCGGTGCTTATAACCTGATTCGCATCCGTGAGGGGGACGAATGGAAGACGGCTTTTAATACCAGGGATGGGCATTACGAATATCTGGTGATGCCCTTTGGGCTCTGTAATGCTCCAGCCGTTTTCCAAGACTTTGTCAATGACATCTTCCGGGATATGCTCTCCACCTCGGTCGTAGTCTATCTGGATGATATACTCATCTTCTCTCCAGATATTGACTCCCACCGAAGGGATGTTGGCAGGGTCTTCGACCTTCTACGGGCAAATTCCCTTTACGCAAAGTTGGAGAAATGTGTGTTTGAGCAGGAGTCCTTACCTTTCCTGGGCTATATCATCTCCGCCCAGGGATTGGCTATGGATTCTGCCAAACTACAGGCGGTGATGGACTGGCAAGAACCCCACTCTCTAAAGGCGGTGCAGCGCTTTATGGGGTTCATTAATTACTACCGTCAGTTCATTCCCCACTTCTCAACTTTGGTAGCTCCCGTGGTTGCCCTTACCAAAAAGGGAGCTAATCCCAAATTGTGGTCTGAAGAGGTCTCCAAGGCCTTCACGTCTATTAAGTCTCATTTCGCTAGAGCTCCCATCCTACATCGCCCCGATGTTGATAAGCCATTTTTATTGGAGGTGGATGCCTCACTGTTGGTGCTGGAGCAGTCCTCTTCCAAAAGGATGCTCAAGGTCGGAAGCATCCATGCTTCTTTTTCTCCAAGACCTTCACACCAGCAGAGAGGAATTATTCCATCGGGGACAGGGAGTTGCTAGCAATGAAGTTGGCCTTCTCGGAGTGGAGACATCTGTTGGAGGGAGCTCGCTTTCCCTTCCAAGTCTTCACGGATCACAAAAATCTGGTATATCTTCAGACAGCCCAGCGGCTTAATTCTCGCCAAGCCAGATGGTCCTTGTTCTTCTCCCGGTTTCATTTCACACTGCATTTCCTCTCGGGAGAGAAGAACATTCGTGCCGACGCTCTCTCTCGCTCTGTGGTGTCCTCGGAGGAGGAGGTGGAGGAGCCTCGGCTTATCGTCCCCACAGAGAGCCTGAGAAAAGTGGCCCCGGTTTCGCTAGAGTCTGTGCCCCCGGGCAAGACTTTTGTGCCTACTAATTTGCGACCGGAGGTACTCTCTTGGGCACATTCGTCCAGGGTGGGTGGACACTTTGGGGCAAAGAGGACATCTGAATTGCTGGCGAGGACATATTGGTGGCCGCATATGGTCCGTGATGTTGGGGACTATGTTCGGGCGTGTGTCTCCTGCGCCAAAAATAAGTCTCCACGACAACGGCCAGCTGGGTTGCTTTACCCTTTGCCGGTGGCAGACAGGCCCTGGGAGATGGTTGGGATGGACTTTGTGGTGGGCTTGCCCAAGTCTCGGGGTTGCACCATCATTTGGGTAATCACCGACCATTTCTCTAAAATGGTGCATCTGGTGCCACTACCACGGTTACCTTCTGCACGGGCTCTGGCAGCGTTGTTTGTTAGGCACATCTTCCGTTTGCACGGCATGCCGGACAAGATTGTCAGTGACCGAGGTCCCCAGTTTGCGTCTCGGTTCTGGAGAGAGCTTTGTCGTCTACTCAGTATTGAGTTAAATCTCTCTTCAGCGTACCATCCTGAGACGAATGGGTTGGTAGAGAGGGCCAACCAGACCTTGGTCACCTATCTACGACATTTTGTCTCAGCCAGGCAGGATGACTGGGCATCCTTGCTACCATGGGCTGAGTTTGCATTAAACAATGCTGTGGCTGATTCCACCGGACAGACCCCATTCCTCCTGAACTATGGTCAGCATCCGCGGGTACCAGTGCCTATGCCCGTGTCTTCCGCCGATTCCAGGGTGGCAGACTGGGCTGTGGAGGCACGGGACATTTGGGACCGCACTCAGGATGCCATTCAGGCCTCCAAAGAGAGGATGAGGTCTTCGGCTGATGCCCATCGGCGCCCCGCTCCTACATTTGCTCCTGGGGATTTGGTGTGGCTCTCCGCCCGTAACATCAGGCTGCGAGTTGAGTCCACTAAGTTGGCACCCCGCTACCTGGGTCCTTTCAAGGTCCTCGAGCAGGTTAACCCTGTGGTATACCGTTTAGCTCTTCCACCACGCCTGGGTATCTCCGACACCTTTCACGTGTCCCTTCTGAAACCCGTGCTCATGTCCCGGTTTTCTGAGTCATCTGTCGGGACATCGGGTTCATCTGCGGATGACCATGAGGTGAACGCCATCGTGGGGTGTAAGGTGGTACGGGGCAAAAAGTTTTATTTGGTGGACTGGAAGGGCTATGGGCCTGAGGATAGGGCTTGGGAGCCTGCCGAGCATGTTCACGCTCCGCAGCTCATCGCTGCCTTTGAACGCAGCGAGGCCCAGAGAAGGGGGGGCCCTAGGAGGGGGGGTAATGTTAGGGTTCGAGTTCCCGCTCCTGCACAGGGGGAGTCTCGAACCAGTGCCGCTGCGGTCTCCCATTCGTCTCCGGCCGCAGTGGATTCTCCTCAGCAGAGACGTCGTTCCAGGCGTCTTGCCCACTCCACTACTGGGCAGTGACTTGCTGCTGCTTTTCCTGGCTCTGCTATTATAGCCAGTTCTGGAGCAGACGTCTTTGGGACAAAGTCCTGCATTTTCCCTTCTGAGCGTGCCCAGAGTGAGATCTCTCATTGGAGATCAGGGGTCACATGCTCAGGTACTGCAGCAGCTTCTATTGGCCCGCCAGGAAGGCCCTGTTACTGCTAGTCTTCTGAACAGGTTCTCATTGGTCCTTGTTCCTGGAAGGTCCTGTGGCGGTTGCTATAAAAGGGTAGCATGGCTTGGCCGCCATGCGCTAGTATCAACCATTTTATGCTATGTGCCAGTGTGGTCATGCGTGTGTGTGGTTAGGGACCCGGCTGAAATAAGCCACTAGAATACCGACTTAATCGGTGAGGAGTTTTGTGTGCTAGCTGGTCAGGGTCGGTGTCCTAGATGCCCTAGATTACCGGCATAACCGGTGAGGAGTTTGATTGCCGTATTCAGGGTCTGGCGTTCAGACGCCATAGATTGCGGGTGACTCCCGCGAGGACATTAGCTCACGATCACACATTATGTACGCTTAGCACTTAACTGTGTACCTGAGAGCCTGACAGGACACAGTTCTTTTCTTTAGCGGCCCTGTGACGTAACAGGGTTTGCTTTCAATGCTAGACAGCGCCCTAGCGTGTTTTCTTTGTGACTCAGTTGTTTCAGTGAGTACGCACACATCGCCATATAGCGCTGCGGCTCTCTTCTAGCGTCTCTGTGGATTAACAGAGTTCGCACTTATTGCCACAGCGCATTACGGCGTTTATTTGGGCAACTCTGCGGGATAACAGAGTTTGCTTCTCGCGCCATTTCTACTAGCAGCAGGCTTCGCTTGCACGGTGGACCCCGGGCTGCGAACGCACCTCTCTACTATATATATTTGGTGCGTTCCGCAGACCCTAACAGCCGGTTTTCCTTTTTTCATCCTGGGTGTCACAGTACTGAAATGCAGTACTAGTTAGCCCAAAAATAAAAAAAAAGGGTACACATTTGTCGTAGTGTTATCGCCGTGTCAGCTGATATCTGTGCATGCTCAAAGTTTGGCCAGTTTATACAGTTTTCTTTTTTGATCCTGGGTGAAACTGTACTATATACACCACTATTTAGCCAAAAAAAAAACAGAAATGCAAAAAAACACATTTGTTATAGTGGTATCTCCGTGGCAGCTCATATCTGTGTGTGCTCAAAGTTTGGCCATTTTAGGCCAGTTTTCTTTTTTTGTCCTGGGTGAAACTGTACTTATATACAGCACTATTTAGTAAAAAAAAAAAACACATTTGTCGTAGTGGTATCTCCGTGGCAGCTCATATCTGTGCTTGGCCAGTTTAGGCCAGTTTTCCTTTTTTTGTCCTGGGTGTGACAGTACTGATATACAGCACTAGTTAGCCAAAAAAATAAAAAAATACAGTGCACATATTTGTCGTAGTGGTATCGCCTTGCCAGCTGATATCTGTGCATGCTCAAAGTTTGCCAGTTAAGGCCGTTTTTCTTTTTTTGTCCTTCGTGAAACTGTACTTATATACAGCACTATTTATTAAAAAAGAAAAAAAAATACATTTGTCATAGTGATATCTCCGTGGCAGCTCATATCTGTGCGTGCTCAAAGTCTGGCCAGTTTAGGCTGGTTTTCTTTTTGGGTCCTGGGTGAAACTGTACTTATACACTTCTCTTTTAAGCCAAAAAAAACAAAAACAAAACACATTTGTCATAGTTGTATCTCTGTGGCAGCTCATATCTGTGTGTGCTCAAAGTTAGGCCAGTTTACGGCGGTTTTCTTTTTTTGTCATGGGTGAAACTGTGCTTATATACAGCACTCTTTAGCCAAAAAAACAAACAAACAAAAAACATTTGTCGTAGTGGTATTTCCGTGGCAGCTCATATCTGTGCGGGCTCAAAGTTTGGACAGTTTAGGCCGATTTTACTTTTTTGTCCTGAGTGTCACAGATATACAGTACTAGTTAGCCAAAAAATAAAAAAAAACAAGGCACACATTTGTCGCAGTGGTATCGCCGTGCCAGCTGATATCTGTGCGTGCTCAAAGTTTGGCCAGTTTAGGCCAAAACATTGTATTTTTTTGCAGTCTGTTAACGTAATTGTTAAATCTGATAAGGACAAAAACATTTTTACCTAAAGTCCAGATATGTAAAAGTGTGATTTTCAAGCACACGTATCACATACAAGTTGACTCCCAAATCACCCTTTTGTAGTGAATGTGTATAATATTCTAGTCCATTTAAAATGGGCAAGGCGCGTGGCAAGCGGCAGGGAAGTGGACGTGATAGTGATGGTGCAGGCCGAAGCTGTGAGCAAGCTGAAATTGGCCCACCAAAACGACCAACATCTTCTCGCTGGACCTTAGTGTCCGAAGTCCTAGGGGACCGCAGCAAGACAGCACTATTGAAGCCCGAGCAGTGAGAAAAGGTTGTTAGTTGGATAGTGGATAATACTAACAGTTACTTATCCACCGCCACCAGCACCCTGTCTTCAACACGGTCAAGTCACAGTAGCCGTAAATCTGGACCGCATATTCCTTACCCTGATGATCCTTCCTCCCACCATGCTGAGTGCCCTAAGACAACTGATCCCATACTTGGACACTCCGAAGAGCTGTTCAGTTTCCATTTGAAGATTTGTGCCTCTCGCCTGGTCCACTTTAAGTGGATCAAGATGATATTCCATGTAGTGAAGCACAAATCTTTGAGCAGCCATGGTCACAAGAGGTGGACGATGATGAGACACAAATGCCAGAAAGTCAGGAGGAGGACCGGGGTGGGGAAGTGGAAGATGAGGTGGTGGATGATGTAGTAACAGACCCAACCTGGCAGGAGGACATGCAGAGTGAGGACAGCAGTACACAGGGGGAGGTAGGCGTCGCACCACTTCAGGCAGGAAGAAGCAGTGTGGTGGCTGCAGACATAAGGCATCCAACCGTGCCCCGTAACACCAACCTGATGGAAGTTGCCAGTACAACTGTTAGGTCTTCTCGAGTCTGGTGTTTTTTTAAAGAATCTGCCGATAACCCCAAACAGGCCATTTGCAACACCTGTCATGCCAGCATCAGCAGGGATAGCAGCCTAACCACCACCAGCATGATCAGACACATGGCAGCAAAGCACCTGACTTTGTGGGCCCAACCCCAGGCTCCAGGAACAGTATCTGCGGGTGACACCACTGCTTCTTCCACTGTTGTGCGTGCAAGCCAATCCCCTGTCCACAGTGCATGCCAAGATGCCTCCTGCCTTGCACCTGCCTTTGCCCACAGTCAAATAGCACCATCATCAGGCATGTCCTCATCCTTGCCCCAGCGCAGTCTTCAAATTGTCCATACCCCAGTCATTGGAACATAAGCGGAAATACGCAGCCAACGTCCCACAGGCCACAGTACTCATTTCTCATATTTCTCATCTGCTTGCGGTCGAAATGTTGCCTTTTAGGCTCATAGAGATGGAAGCTTTCCACAGCCTGATGGCGGTGGCTGTCCCAAGGTACTCTGTTCCCAGCCACCACTATTTCTCTAGCTTTGCCATACCGGCATTACACAAGCACGTGTCCCACAACATTACCCGCTCCCTCCACAATGCAGTTACTGGGAAAGTATACCTAACCATGGACACGTGGACAAGTGCTTGTGGCCTTGAACGGTACATCTCGCTGACGGTACACTGGGTTAACATAGTGGAAGCATGGACCCAGTCGGACCTTGGAATGGAACACGTCCTCCCGACGCCAAGGATTGCAGGTTTTATGTCAATCAGGAATTCCCCCACTGTCTTCAGCTCCTGCACCTCCTCCTCCTCCTCTTCAGCCTCTATGTCAGAAATGAACACATCAGTAAAAGCTGGAAGCACTGCAGCACTGCCAAAGCAAAGCGGCAACAGGCTGTGCTGAAGCTAATTCACTTATGTGACAAACCGCACAATGCTGAAGAGTTGTTGACAGCTCTGAAAGAGCAGGCAGATCTGTGGCTGACACAGCTAAATCTCCAGCTAAGCATGGTTGTGTGTGACAATGGCAGGAACCTGGTTGCCGTTTTGAGGCGAGGCAAACTGACACACGTACCATGCCTGGCCCAAGTGCTGAACTTCGTTTTTCAACGTTTTCCAAAAAGCTATCCGGACCTGCCACATCTGCTGGTTAAAATACGCCGCCTGTGTGCACATTTTAGAAAGTCAACTACAGCTTCAGCCGCCCTTGCTGTGCTTCAGCAGTGATTGCATATTCCGGCTCACAGACTGGTGTGTGATGTCCCCACGCATTGGAACTCTACACTGCATATGTTAGAAAGGATTTGTGAGTAGAAGCGGGCAATTGTTGAATACCAGCATCAACAATGCCATCCTTTTTTAGGCTTGACTATACACATAAGACCTCAGGAGTGGACATGGATGTCAGACATATACAGCATCCTCCAAAACTTTGAGGAGTCCACCAAGATGGTGAGCGTCAATGATGCCATAATTAGAGTCACCATCCCAATCATCTGCATTCTGAAAAGCTCTCTGCTCACAATGAAAGAGGAGGCATTGCAGGCGGAGCACGAGGACATGGATAAAGGAACCATACAGGGTGATTACACACAGCCCAGCCTCGTGTCATCGCAAAATGGATTGGTTGACAATAAGGAAGAGGAGGAGGAGGAAGAACAGGAGCTACTTTCAGCATGGATGGCCTGAGGACAGGGAAGAAGATGAAGAGGAGGAGGAGAAGGACAGCTTGGTCAATCGTCCTGTTGGTTAGGACATGGAAGGCTTGCCTGTTAATAGTCTTGCACGCTTGGCTGACTTTATGCTGCGCTGCCTTTACCATGACCCTCGTATTGTCAAAATATTGGGTACCAGTCATTACTGGCTAGTGACACTTTTAGACCCATAGTACAAGGATTACTTTCAATCTCTTGTTCCAGAGGCAGACAGGTGTAACAAAATGTTGCAGTACCATAGGGCCATTGTTGCTGAATCATTAATAAAATTCCCATCTCAAAACGCTGGCGGCAGAGATAACAGTTCATTGGCAAACCAAGCAGGACAGGAGTGACAGACACAAGTCCACTCCAGCAAAAGCAAGGGAATACTGGCAATGTTCTGGGACAGTTTTCTAAGACCCTCCCATCGCCCATGCACTGAGGCGTGGGGTAATCTCACAAGGAATGCAATCTTCTCTAAGATGCTGAGGGAGTACCTTGCTGACCATACCAACGTCCTCCGTGATTCCTCTGTGTCTTTTAATTATTGGGTATCCAAGCTGGACACGTATGTGCTGGCTCTTTACACCTTGGAGGTTCTGGCCTGCCCTGCCGCTAGCGTTTTGTCCTACCTGGTTTTTAATGCTACTGGTGGAGTTATCAAAGATAAACGCATTCACCTTTCTACTGAAAATGCAGACAGGCTGACTCTTATAAAAATGAACAAGGGATGGATTGGGCCTGACTTCTCACACCCACTAAATGATGACAGCGAAGCATAAACTCCAGTTTAGTGTTTTTTTGAGAGGTGTATTCCCATGCACCTCTTCACATCTAAACATGCATATATGCTTCCTGATTTTGGTTATTTGGTGTCCTCCTCCTCATTCTCCTCAACCTCACTGTCCACCACCACTTCAACACCAGGGTAAACGTTTTCAGTCATGCTCCGGCCACTCTTTGTTTTGGCAAAATATGTACACCCCAAAGGGGAAAGTTTGCCAGCCCATACACAAAGAGTATGGGCATTTCAAGTAAAGGAGTCTCGCTCCTAGAAATTGCGCCTATTTTTTAATCAGGCCTTCCTCCATGTCTGATCATCCACCGCCACTAGATCAAAAGGGTTTACGTGTTCCGTGCAGCTACAGCCAGTGTTGCATTATTAACAAGGGTGGGTGGATAGGCTGTGCATAAAAGACTTGTTCTGAAAAAGGTTGAGGTGTACCCCAAAGGGGAAATGGTGGCCAATCCATACACAAAGTTTATGGGCATTCCAAGTCTAGGAGTTTCGCTCCTAGAAATTGGGCCTATATATTAATCAGGCCTTCCTCCACATCTCATCATCAGTCACCACTAGATCACCAGCGTTAACGTGCTCCATGCTGCTACAGCCAGTGTCGAATACAGAACAAGGGTGAGTGGTTTTGATGGGCCAAAAATACTTGTTATAGAAAAGGTTGAAGTTTACCCCACAGGGGAAAATGGTTGCAAGCCAACACAATTGGGGTATGGGCATTACAAGTCTAGGAGACCAGCTCTTTTTAAAGGGACATTTTTTGTTTAGAGGCCCTCCTCCATGTTTCTTCCAAGGATGAATTGGGCATATTGGGGTGCAGATGACTTGGTAGCGGGGCAGGCCTTGCAGTCAATCCATAAGAAAACAGAATGGGAGTACAAAATGAATAATGTGAAGTTGGTTTTCCTGGGCCCATCCAGTATGTGGGTTCAAAGGCTTATTGGGGTGCACATGACTTGGTCGCAGGGCAGGCCTTGCATTCAATGCAACATTTTTTATGGAAGCCCTCCTGGACATCTCGTGAAAGGGGTATTGGGGTGCGTCATAATTCTTTGCAGCCCATCCACTCATTGCATAGGGTATAACAGTTTAGGAGAACCATTGTTTCATAATAATAATCTTTATTTTTATATAGTGCTAACATATTCTGCAGCGCTTTACACATTATTGTCGCTGTCCCCGATGGGGCTCACAATCTAGATTCCCTATCAGTATGTCTTTGGAGTGTGGGAGGAAACCGGAGTACCCGGAGGAAACTGTCATGTGTGCATTGCCACGAAGATCGTCGCGGTTGCACATTTTGACTTCTCACAGCTGAGCTGCTGTTTCTTTGTGTTTGGCAGCTAGGGAGTTAATTCTGTCTGTGCTCGGTGCTGGGACTGGGTGCAGTTTCTCCCGGCTGCAATTGATTATTTGTTGATTGGTTTCCTTTAAATTCCTGGTTGTCTGCTTGGGGAGTTGCCAGTGAAACCTTCATGCAGACCACAGATAGGAATGAATCTGTATAGACTTTAGTTGTGAGCTCCTTAGTTGTTCTAAGCTCAACTTGGTTAGAGTTTATTTCCCAGACCATTTATGTTCCTTTGGTGTTTGAGTGTGTATGCAAGCGAGTGTTATCCTGTCTGTCTTATATGTCTAATCTGTGTATTTAGCTAAGATCAGCCCATATCCCTTTGGTGGTAGTCAGGATCCTTCTTAGGACTGATTACAGGGTTCAGGGTCTGACAGGAGACAGGGTTAGGTTGGTGACTTGGACCTCTGAACCATTATCAGTACCTCCAAGGTGAGGGATTAGTTAGGACCCCAGTTTAGGGTCAGGTTAGATCCCGGTCCACCTCTTTCCTGTTTCAGCTCATCAAGTCCTCAAGATTAACCCTGGGTTCAGCAGATATCGTGTCAGGTAAATCTATTCTATACTTACATGCTGATGTTGCTATACTAGTTGTTGTATAGAGTGTTGTTCCTGTATTAATAGTTTACTGACATTGTATACATATCATTAGACAGCGTGACATTTTCACTGGCCATAAAAATTATCTCCAGTTACCATGGATCCAGTAGCCCAGCTGGCTCTGCAGTTGCAGGGATTATCCATGGAGCTGACGGACATTAAGTCCAAAGTTTTGTCTACCCTGGAGCAAACCAGAGTTGAACCTAAGGTTGCTCTCCCGGACAGGTTCACTGGTGGGCGAGACAAATTTTTCACCTTCCGGGAGGCATGTAAATTGTATTTTCGGCTTCGGCCTCGATCATCAGGGAGTGAGGAGCAGAGAGTGGGAATTGTTATCTCACTTCTGCAAGGGGACCCTCAATCCTGGGCATTTTCCCTTCCTCCGGGATCCCCGGCTCTACTGTCTGTAGATCAATTTTTTACTGCCCTGGGATTGGTATATGATGACCCAGATCGGGTCTCTCTTGCTGAGACAAAATTACGTAAGATACAGCAGGGAGATCGTCCGGCAGAGGAATTTGCTTCTGAGTTTCGTAGATGGGCCACAGATACTCAGTGGAATGACCCAGCTCTTAGGAGCCAGTTTTGTCATGGGCTTTCTGATAAATTAAATGACGTTTTGGCTCAGTATGAGTCTCCTCCTTCTCTGGAGGCTGCTATGGCCTTAGCTATCCGTACTGATAGACGGCTTCGGGAGAGGGGTGAGGTAACCCCACTCCCTGTTGTTTCTCCACCTACCACTAAAGTCCCTTATGTTGAGGTTCCCCTTGTCTGTTCGGATGAGCCTATGCAGTTGGGAGGGACATCATTTCGTAGGAGGGGATTGGCGGTACGCCGCAGGACTAGAAGATGTTTTTTCTGCGGGAAAGAGGGACATTTTGTTGGAGAATGTCCATCCCGTGCCTTGTTGAGCCAAAAGTCGCCGGAAAACTGTTAATCCCAGGTTGTGTGGTGGACGACAACCTGGGAGTATGTATTTCATCCGCCAGTTCTTCTCAGTTCCTTGTACCAGTGGAGGTGGTAGTTGGTACGAGAGTGGAGAGATTGTCTGTTCTTCTTGATAGTGGTTCCGGGGCTAATCTGGTTGACGCTCAGTTTGCTCAGGCTCAAGGTATGCATCTGAGTGTATTGGTCAAACCGATCCCTATATTCTCCATTGACGCCAGGCCTCTCGGCCAAGGTAGCTTTGTTCATGAGGTTCATAACATTGACCTTCGGGTAGGGGCAATACGTAGGGAACAATTATCTTGTTATGTGTTGGAGGGTCTACCTACTCCCATTGTGTTGGGACTTCCTTGGTTGGTTAAACATAACCCTGTGATTAATTGGCAGTCCAGAGAAATAAGCCAATGGGGTGAGTTTTGCAAAAGCAACTGCATGAACACAGTCATCAGTGCGGTCGTGCCTAGTACATTGCCTCCTTTTTTGGAGGATTTTGGGGATGTTTTCTCTGAGGAGGGGTGTCAGGAGTTGCCTCCTCATCGCGTGTATGACTGCTCTATTAATCTCCTTCCTGATGCTAAGTTGCCTAAAGCTAGGTTGTATAATCTTTCTGGTCCTGAGAGGCAGGCTATGAAAGATTATATTTCTGAAAGTCTGGCCAAAGGGCATATTAGACCTTCATCTTCCCCAGTAGCCGCGGGGTTCTTCTTTGTGAAGAAGAAAGATGGAGGCCTACGCCCTTGCTTGGATTTCCGCGAACTTAATCGGATTACTGTTCGAGATCCGTATCCACTCCCTCTTATTCCTGATCTCTTCAATCAAATTGTTGGCGCCAAATGGTTTTCTAAATTGGATCTCAGGGGGGCGTATAATCTGATTAGGATAAAAGAGGGGGATGAGTGGAAAACGGCGTTTAACACGCCGGAGGGACATTATGAGAACCTAGTCATGCCTTTTGGTCTGACTACTGCACCAGCAGTATTCCAACATTTTGTTAATGACATTTTTCGTCACCTTGTGGGGCTGTTTGTGGTTGTATATTTGGACGACATTTTAATTTACTCGCCAGATCTTGTGTCTCATCAGGAGCATGTGAGACAGGTGTTGCAGATCTTGCGAGACAATAAATTATACGCCAAACTGGAGAAGTGTGTATTTGCCGTACAGGAACTTCAGTTTTTGGGTTTTTTGGTGTCAGCATCCGGTTTCCGTATGGACCCTGAAAAGGTGAGAGCAGTGCTTGAATGGGATCAGCCAGGGGATCTTAAGGCTCTGCAGCGTTTTTTGGGGTTTGCTAACTACTACCGGAAATTTATTTGTAATTTCTCATCTGTCGTCAAACCTCTCACTGACATGACAAGAAAGGGGACGGATTTTTCTAAATGGTCGGACAAAGCTTGCCAAGCCTTTTCCTCTTTGAAGAAATGTTTTGCTTCGGCACCCGTTCTCATCCAACCAGATGTATCTCAGCCGTTCATTGTGGAGGTGGATGCGTCTGACGTAGGGGTGGGTGCTATATTGTCCCAGGGTCCGTCCCCTGGTAAATGGCATCCGTGCGCTTTCTTTTCTAAGAAATTGTCGTCCGCCGAAAGGAATTATGATATCGGCAATAGGGAACTTTTGGCCATTAAGTTAGCTTTTGAAGAATGGCATCACTTTTTGGAGGGGGCAGTCCACCCGGTTACCGTTATTACTGATCACAAGAACCTGTTGTATTTGGAATCCGCTAAGCGTCTGAATTCCAGACAAGCTCGATGGTCATTGTTTTTTTACCAGGTTTAATTTTGTCGTCACTTATCGCCCGGGGTCTAAGAATGTAAAGGCTGATGCCTTGTCTCGCAGTTTCCCAGGGGCCGGGAAAACGGATGACCCGAGTCCTATCCTTCAGGAGGGGGTGGTAGTGTCGGCTGTATTTTCTGAGCTTGAGGAGGAGGTGTTAGAGGCTCAGGGGACGCCCCTGCAGGACCTCCAGGGAGACTGTTTGTCCCAAATCTGTTGAGACAAAAGGTTATTGAGGCACATCATAATTCTGCTCTAGCAGGACATCCAGGGAGTAAGGCTACTTTAGATCTCCTTTCTCACCGGTTTTGGTGGCCTAATGCTAATAAAGATGATATAACTTTTGTCGCGTCATGTGGGGTGTGTGCTCGCTCTAAAACCCCTCATACCCGTCCGTCTGGGACCCTTTTACCCTTGAAACTTCCGGAGCGTCCATGGACTCATTTATCTATGGACTTCATTACGGACCTTCCTCCGTCGTCAGGGAATACTGTCATACTGGTGGTTGTTGACAGGTTCAGTAAGATGGCACATTTCGTTGCTCTTCCTGCACTCCCTAATGCTAAAACTCTGGCGCAGGTGTTCATTAGGGAGATCGTTAGACTTCATGGGTTGCCTTCTGATGTGGTGTCAGATAGGGGGTCTCAGTTTGTGTCCAAATTTTGGAGGGCATTTTGTTTACGTCGGGGGATGCAATTGTCATTTTCCTCGGCTTTTCATCCGCAGACCAATGGTCAGACAGAGCGTCTGAATCAGAGCTTAGAGACATATCTCCGGTGTTTTGTCTCAGAGAACCAAGAGGACTGGTCTTCTTTCTTGCCTCTGGCAGAGTTCGCTCTTAACAACAGGCGGAGCGAGTCCACTGGTAAGTCCCCGTTTTTTGGGGCATATGGTTTTCATCCTCAGTTTTGTACTTTCAATGGGGGGGCCCTTCTGAGGTTCCTGAGGAGGAGCGTTTGTTCGTCGTCACTTGCTTCTGTGTGGAGAGGTGTATTGAATAATCTGAGTGCGATGAGGAACCGTTACAAACGTATGGCTGATAGGAGGAGAGTTTCTGGTCCAGATCTGAATGTGAACGATCTGATATGGTTGTCTACCAGGAATATAAAACTTAAAGTGCCCTCCTGGAAACTGGGTCCCAGATTCATCGGGCCGTACAGGATCAGTTCCATAATTAATCCTGTGGCATTTCGTCTGGACCTCCCTCCTACGTTTAAAATTCATAATGTGTTCCACAAGTCATTACTTAAAAGGTATGTGGCACCAGTCATACCGTCACCTCTACCTCCTCCTCCTGTGTTGGTCAATGGTAACTTGGAATTTCAAGTATCAAAGATCATTGACTCACGTCTGAATCGTCGGTCCCTTCAGTACTTGGTGCATTGGAAGGGGTATGGTCCAGAGGAGAGGACGTGGGTCCCTGCATCTGATGTTAACGCAGATCGTTTGGTTCGGACCTTCCACAGAACTCACCCGGGCAGGCCTGGCCCTGAGGGTCCGGAGGCCCCTCGTAGAAGGGGGGGTACTGTCATGTGTGCATTGCCACGAAGATCGTCGCGGTTGCACATTTTGACTTCTCACAGCTGAGCTGCTGTTTCTTTGTGTTTGGCAGCTAGGGAGTTAATTCTGTCTGTGCTCGGTGCTGGGACTGGGTGCAGTTTCTCCCGGCTGCAATTGATTATTTGTTGATTGGTTTCCTTTAAATTCCTGGTTGTCTGCTTGGGGAGTTGCCAGTGAAACCTTCATGCAGACCACAGATAGGAATGAATCTGTATAGACTTTAGTTGTGAGCTCCTTAGTTGTTCTAAGCTCAACTTGGTTAGAGTTTATTTCCCAGACCATTTATGTTCCTTTGGTGTTTGAGTGTGTATGCAAGCGAGTGTTATCCTGTCTGTCTTATATGTCTAATCTGTGTATTTAGCTAAGATCAGCCCATATCCCTTTGGTGGTAGTCAGGATCCTTCTTAGGACTGATTACAGGGTTCAGGGTCTGACAGGAGACAGGGTTAGGTTGGTGACTTGGACCTCTGAACCATTATCAGTACCTCCAAGGTGAGGGATTAGTTAGGACCCCAGTTTAGGGTCAGGTTAGATCCCGGTCCACCTCTTTCCTGTTTCAGCTCATCAAGTCCTCAAGATTAACCCTGGGTTCAGCAGATATCGTGTCAGGTAAATCTATTCTATACTTACATGCTGATGTTGCTATACTAGTTGTTGTATAGAGTGTTGTTCCTGTATTAATAGTTTACTGACATTGTATACATATCATTAGACAGCGTGACAGAAACCCACGCAAACACGGGGAGAACATACAAACTCCTTGAAGATGTTGTCCTTGGTGGGATTCGAACCCAGGACTCCAGCGCTGCAATGCTATCCACTGAGCTACCATGCTGCCCTATAATGGCCCTTTTAGCAGATTAATGCTGCCTGATGCCTCTGTAAAAATAGGCACTGTGACTTTAAAAGTCCCTCCTTCATAAATGAAACAAGATATGTCTGCTTATGTGTCACACACCACATGGCCAGCTAGGGTTGGTAATTGTTACAATGACATTTCCCAGTGAGTGGTGAAACTCACAAAATTCATCCTCACCCACAATTACTTTGAATTTGACAACAAGATCTATTTACAGGAGACTGGCACAGCTATGGGAAGTAAAATGGCTCCTCAGTATGCAAATCTTTTCATGGCCAAGCTTGAAAGCGACTTTCTGTCCTCATGTCCCATCAGGCCTCGGGCCTACTACCGCTACATTGATGATATCTTAATCATCTGGACGGAGTCTGAGCAACAGCTAAAGACGTTCCATGAACAGTTCAATCAATTTCATCCCACCATCAACTTAACACTCAACTACTCCAGCACTGAAATTAACTTTTTGGACACCATCATTAAGCTAAAGAACAATGAAATAGAGACATCCCTGTATCAGAAGCCAATCGACCGTCCAACATACCTTAAATGGGACAGTTTCCATCCAAAACACATAAAAAACTCTATTGTCTACAGCCAAGCCATCAGATACAACCGTATATGTTCCAACACCATGGATAGAGATGAACACCTTGGTCGCCTTAGAAAGAACTTTTTAAATCAGAGCTACCATCCAAGAACAATTGAAAACCAAATTACAAGAGCCACCAGAATATGAAGGAATCACCTGCTACATTACAAAGCTAAAGAAGAAAATAACCGGGTGCCTCTAGTGGTCACCTACAATCCAAATCTGGAGGTGCTAAGGGGAGCTGCACGGAAACTACAACCTTTACTACAAAAAGATGCCCAATTACAATCCATATTTCCAGATCCCCCTCTACTGTGTTTTAGGCAGCCCCCAAATCTAAGAAGCATCATTGTCAGAAGTTCCCTGTCCTCCCCAAAAGCTGCAGGAACCTCTCCTTGCAACAAGAAGAAATGCAAAACTTGTCCATTTATAATGACCACGGACAAGATAAAGATCCCCAACTCCCATCGGGACTACAAGATACCAGGTACTTTCAGCTGCATCACATCTAATGTGGTGTACCTAATTATATGTACTAAATGTCCAACTGGGGGTCTGTATGTGGGGGAGACCGGGCAAAAACTGAGAACAAGGATGAATTCTCATCGCCACACAATAAGAGAAAAAAGAATGGATCTACCTGTGGCAAAACATTTTTGCTCCCCTGATCATAGCTTGTTAGATATGAAAATACTTGTACTCAGAGGCAATTTCACATCTCTGAGACAAAGAAGAATTTGCGAATACAAATTGATGGTGACCTTTGACACTCTTAATGCTGGAATGAACCTATCACATGGATTTATGGCCTATTACATCAATTAAGGAATTTACTCCAAATACCCTGTGAAAACATCACAAAACATTACCAGACCCCAATCAGAGGGTAATAAAACTTTCACACTCCTTATCTATGAACTGTTCCAATATTTATGCTCATCCCTCTGCCATAATGACTATTCTGCTTCACGTCACTTGTCTTACCTATTGCATTTTTTCTGTGCTATTTTGTGTATAAATATGTGATTCTTCAGATGTTTTATTAGTCTATGCCTGATGAAGAGACCTGAGTAGTCTCGAAAGCTTGCAATTTGTTACCATCTTTTCAGTTAGCCATTAAAAGGTATCAACCACTGAGGACTCTCAACTCTAAATATTTCCCAGTGAATGCATTTGTTTTGGTTGAATGCAATATTAAAGTTGAAAAACGCTTCAAAAACGCTGAGTCTGAACATAGCCCAAGTGGTGGAGGAACACTTAGGTCTGGGGTAAATTATTTTGCCTTATATACAAGTCATTAACCTGGAAAGGATGTACCTTAACATATTTCCCAGCAAAATCCGTTTTGGTTACGTTTTGGTATGTTTTTTGGTGCACCGGTAAAAATAGCATGAAATTCTGGCAACATTGTTTAACCCCTTACTGCCATCGGACGTACTATCCCGTCCATGGTACCTGGGCCCGTATGACCGGGGACGGGATAGTACGTCATAGGCGATCAGCTGCGCTCCTGAGGGGAGCGCAGCTAATCGCCGCCGGGTGTCAGCTGATTATCACAGCTGACACCCATGACTGTGTGTCAGGAGCGGTCACGGACCGCTCCCGGCACATTAACCCCTTGCACACCCGATCAAACATGATCGCGGTGTACTGGGGGCACAGGGGAGGATCGCGCAGGGTGGGGGCTCCCTGCGCGCCCCCCTGAGACCCTCAGAGCAGCGCGATGTGATCGCGCTGTTCTGAGGGCTTCCTCCCTCCCAGGACCCGGATCCAAGATGGCGCCGGGGTCCTGGAGGGAGGCGGCTACCTCAGTGCCTGCCGAGAGCAGGCACTGAGAAGCCTGCATCTATGCCTGTGCGATCGCTGGTGTGACAGAGTGCTGTGCACACTGTCACACCAGCAATCTGATAAAATACTGTGATGTCCCACCCTGGGACAAAGTAAAAAAGTTAAAAAAGTAAAAATAAACATGTGTAAAAAAAAAATCCAAAATAGATAAAAAAAAAAATATATATTCCCCAATAAATTCACTTCTTCCTGTAAATAAAAAAAAAAAACAATAAATGTACACATATTTGGTATCGCCGCGTCCGTAACGACCCCCCCTATAAAATTGTCCCACTAGTTAACCCCTTTAGTGAACCCCTTAAAAAAAAAAAAAAAAAAACGAAGCAAAAAATCAATGCTTTATCATCATACCGCCGAACAAAAAGTGGAATAACGCGCGATCAAAAAGACCGATATAAAAAATCATGGTACCGCTGAAAACGTCATCTTGTCCCGCAAAAAACGAGCCATCATAAAGCATCATCAGCGAAAAAATAAAAAAGTTATAGCTCGCAGAATAAAGCGATGCAAAAATAATTATTTTTTATATAAAATTGTTTTTATTCTATAAAAGCGCCAAAACATGAAAAAATGATATAAATGAGGTATCGCCATAATCGTACTGACCCGAAGAATAAAACTGATTTATCAATTTTACCACACGCGGAACGGTATAAACGCCTCCCCCAAAAGAAATTCATGAATTGCTGATTTTTGTTCATTCTAACCTCCCAAAAATCGAAATAAAAAGCGATCAAAAAACGTCACGCGCTCAAAGATGGTACCAATAAAAACGGCAACTAGTCCCGCAAAAAATAAGACCTCACATGACTCTGTGGGCCAAAATATGCAAAAATTATAGCTCTCAAAATGTGATGATGCAAAAACTATTTTTGCAATAAAAAGCGTCTTTTAGCGTGACAGCTGCCAATCATAAAAACCCGCTATAAATAGTAAATCAAACCCCCCTTTATCACCCCCTTAGTAAGGGAAAAATAATAAAATTAAAAAAAAGTATTTATTTCCATTTTCCCATTAGGGTTAGGGTTAGGGTTGCGGCTAAAGTTAGGGTTAGGGTTGGCGCTAAAGTTAGGATTAGGGTTAGGGTTGGGATTAGGGGTGTGTTAGGGTTAGGTTTGTGGTTAGGGTTGGGACTAGGGTTAGGGGTGTGTTGGGGTTAGGGTTGGAGTTAGAATTGGGGGGTTTCCGCTGTTTAGGCACATCAGGGGCTCTCCAAATGTGACATGGCGTCTGATCTCAATTCCAGCCAATTCTGCGTTGAAAAAGTCAAACGGTGCTCCTTCACTTCTCAGCTCTGTCATGCGTCCAAACAGTAGTTTATTCCCACACATGGGGTATCAGCGTACTCTGGACCCCAAGAGTTATTGTGCAATTTGTCCTATTTCTTCTGCTACCCTTGGAGAAAATAAAAAACTGGGGGCGAAAATATCATTTTTGTACAAAAAAAAATATTTTTTTGTTTTTACCGCTGTACATTATAAACTTCTGTGAAGCACTTGGGGCTTCATAGCGCTCACCACACATCTAGATAAGTTCCTTGTGGGGTCTATTTTCCAAAATAGGGTCACTTGTTGGGGATTTCCACTGTTTAGGCGCATCAGGGGCTCTCCAAATGCGACATGACGCCCCAGACCATTCCATCAAAGTCTGCAATCCAAAACGTCACTACTTCCCTTCCGAGCCCCGACGTGTACCCATACAGTAGTTTTCTCCCACATATTGGATATCAGCGTACTCAGGACAAATTGGACAACAACTTTTGGGGTCCAATTTCTCCTGTTACCCTTGTAAAAATAAAATATTAGGGCAAAAAAATCATTTTTGCAAAAAAAAAAAGGATTTTTTATTTTTACGGCTGTGCGTTATAAACTTCTGTGAAGCACTTCGGGGTTCAAAGTGCTCACCACACATCTAGACAAGTTCCTTGAGGGGTCTATTTTCCAAAATGGGGTCACTTGTGGGGGGTTTCCACTGTTTAGGCGCATCAGGGGCTCTCCAAATGCGACATGACGCCCCCAGACCATTCCATCAAAGTCTGCAATCCAAAACGTCACTACTTCCCTTCCGAGCCCTGACGTGTGCCCATACAGTAGTTTTCTCCCACATATTGGGTATCAGCGTACTCAGGACAAATTGGACAACTTTTGGGTTCCAATTTCTTCTGTTACCCTTGTGAAAATAAAATATTGGGGGCGAAAAAATCATTTTTGTAAAAAAAAAAAAGATTTTTTATTTTTACGGCTGTACGTTATAAACTTCTGTGAAGCACTTCGGGGTTCAAAGTGCTCACCACACATCTAGATAAGTTCCTTGTGGGGTCTATTTGCCAAAATGGGGTCACTTGTGGGGGGTTTCCACTGTATAGGTGCATCAGGGGCTCTCCAAATGTGACATGACGCCCCCAGACCATTCCATCAAAGTCTGCAATCCAAAACGTCACTACTTCCCTTCCGAGCCCTGACGTGCGCCCATACAGTAGTTTTCTCCCACATATTGGGTATCAGCGTACTCAGGACAAATTGGACAACAACTTTTGGGTTCCAATTTCTTCTGTTACCCTTGTGAAAATAAAATATTGGGGACGAAAAAATCATTTTTGTAAAAAAAAAAAAAAAGATTTTTTATTTTACGGCTGTACGTTATAAACTTTAGTGAAACACCTGGGGGTTAAAAGTTCTCACCACACATCTAGATAAGTTCCTTGAGGGGTCTAGTTTCCAAAATGGCATCATTTATGGGGGTTTCCACTGTTTAGGCAGATCAGGAGCTCTCCAAACACGACATGGCGTCCAGCCAATTCTGCGTTGAAAAAGTCAGACGGCGCTCCTTCCCTTCCAAACTCTGCCATGCACCCAAACAGTGGTTTACCCCCACATATGGGGTATCAGCGCACTCAGGACAAATTGCACAATAACTTTTGGAGTCTTGTTACCCTTGGAAAAATAAAAATTGGGGTGAAAAGATAATTTTTGTGGAAAAAATATGATTTTTAAATTTTACGGCTCTACGTTATAAACTTGTGTGAAGCACTTGGGGGTTCAAATTGCTCACCAAAGATCTAGAAAAGTTCCTTAGGGGGTCTAGTTTCCAAAATGGGGTCATTTGTGGGGGGTTTCCACTGTTTAGGCACATCAGGGGCTCTCCAAATGCAACATGGCATCCAATCTCAATTCCAGCCAATTTTGGTTGGAAAAAGTCAAATGGTGCTCCTTCCATTCCGAGCTCTGCCGTGCGCCCAAACAGTGGTTCCCACCCACATATGGGGTATCAGCGTACTCAGGACAAATTGGACAACAACTTATGTGGTCCAATTTCTCCTGTTACCCTTGAGAAAATAAAAAATTAGTGACTAAAATATAATTTTTGTGGGAAAAAAATAGGATTTTTTATTTTCATGCCCGGGCATTATAAACTTGTGTGAAGCACTTGGGGGTTCAAAGTGCTCACCAAAGATCTAGATAAGTTCCTTAGGGGGTATAGTTTCCAAAATGGGGTCACTTGTGGGGGGTTTCCACTGTTTAGGCTCATCTGGGGCACTGCAAACGGAACATGACCCCCATCAACGTCTGCATTCCAAAACGTTACTACTTCCTTTCCAAGCCCTGCCGTGCACCCAAACAGTTCCCCCCCCCCACATATGGGGTATCAGCGTACTCAGGACAAATTGGACAACAACTTTTGGGGTCCAATTTCCTTGGGAAAATTCAAAAATTTGGGACTAAAAAATCATTTTTGTGGAAAATTGTTTTTTTTTTTTTTCACACCCAGGCATTATAAGCTTTTGTGAAACACTTGGGAGTTCAAAGTGCTCACAACAGATCTAGATAAGTACCTTAGGGGGTCTAGTTTCCAAAATGGTGTCACTTGTGGGGTTTCCACTGTTTAGGCGCATCAGGGGCTCTCCAAACACGACATGGCGTCCAATCTCAATTCCAGCCAATTTTAGTTTGAAAAAGTCAAACGGCGCTCCTTCCCTTACGAGCTCTGCCGTGTGCCCAAACAGTGGTTTTCCCCCACATATTGGGTATTGGCGTACTCATGAGAAATTGCATAACAACCTTATCTGCCCATTTTCTCCTTTTACCCTTGTGAAAATAAAAAAAAAGTTTGTAAAAGATCATTTTTGTGGCTAAAAAGTTAAATATTAATTTTTTCCTTCCACGTTGCTTTAGTTCCTGTGAAGCACCTGAAGGGTTAATAATCTTCTTGAATGTGGTTTTGAGTACCTTGAGGGGTGCAGTTTTTAGAATGGTGTCACTTTTGGGTATTTTCTGCCATATAGACCCCTCAAAGTGACTTCAAATGAGAGGTGGTCCCTAAAAAAAATGGCTTTGTAAATTTTGTTGTAAAAATGAGAAATCGCTGGTCAACTTTTAACCCTTATAACTTCCTAACAAAAAAAAATTTGTTTACAAAATTGTGCTGATGTAAAGTAGACATGTGGGAAATGTTATTTATTAACTATTTTGTGCGACATATTTCTCTGTTTTAAGGGAATAAAAATTCAAAGTTTGAAAATTGCAAAATTTTAAAAATTTTCGCCATATTTGCGTTTTTTTTCAAAAATAAACGCAAGTTATATCGAAGAAATTTTACTTCTAACGTGAAGTACAATATGTCACGAGAAAACATTCTCAGAATCGCGAAGATCCGTTGAAGCGTTCCAGAGTTATAACCTCATAAAGAGAAAGGTCAGAATTGTAAAAATTGGCCCGGTCATTAACGTGCAAACCACCCTTGGGGGTGAAGGGGTTAAAGCTATGAACTAGGAGTCAGGAATGCTTCCAGGGGCGATCCCCATGATGTCCCCGTGTCATTTGAGCAGTGTTTCCATCATTTTCAGATGTTTTTAGACCTTAAAAGGACCCCCGGGGGGATCGCTGTAAAAATGCTCGGGTCTCTCATAGACTTACATTGGGCTCGTTGGGCTTGCGTACCCGAGTATTCCAATTTGCTCGACTTGAGCAACGAGCACCCGAGCATTTTAGTGCTCGCCCATCACTATTGAAAACCAATGCCTGACTTTCATTTGTTCATTTTCATAGATTTTTTTATTTAATATTACTTTTGTCAGATTCAAGTAATTTATGTGACCATTGTGGGTTTTTCTGTCATTAAACAAGGATTACCAACAATTTTGACCACATGTGTATTAGCACAAAGAATTTTTATTGTGAAATGTGGACTCCTGGATGGAGCACAAATACCAGACCAAAATAATTAAAAGATAAAATCTTAAAAGATAAAATCTGGCCTGCTTTATGTAGCATGGTAGTAACAGAAAAAATAGGTTTTTCTGCTGTGAACAAACCTACAGCAGAATTTTTGCACAAAAGAATTACAACCTCAAATGAGGCCAAATTTTTGGAGCACGGTAGAGACAGAACAAACTTGTATTATATCATGTATACCCCTGTATGGAGAACAATATCTGCACCAAAGAATGAAAAAATGAAATGTAGCCCGCTTTACATAGCACGAGCGCTTCTGGTGCCCCCAAAAGAAGAATCGTCGAAACGCGCGTTGGGGTGGGAGACACAGCAACTTCTAGCTCACAACGCAAGTACAATTCACTGCCCTAAGCACTACATTTAATATGGCCTAAACTTGTATCCTGCAATGCATTGTATACGCCTTATGTATTGTCATAGTTTGCACTTCACACATGGTACTATTTGTAGTATTTACAGCAGTAATTTTGATTACATATGTACTTAGGCACTTTAGTATTACTGCCACGAGTGTTTGTTTACATTTTTGTGTGTATATGATTTCATCCCTCTATAGCATAATACACAACTCCTTGTATTACCACTTGCACCTATGGTTGAACATTCCAGCAAGCAAGCTGTTTTATAGAAGTTACTCAGGTTCTATGTACCCATTGTGGTGACATGGTGTAATATATCTATTCAAATAGTGGTTATTTAAGCTTGTTTACAGATGAATACAAAATTATAGGGCCACATAGCTTAAAGCAAATATTATATGTAACTTTATAAGGGCTGCCAGTTGGTTGATGTGCCTTTTAGTCTGATATGAGGCATCTTTTTAATTGTCTTTTTATTGATGATTAATAAAATTTCGCTATTGTTATACACACTTTGTCTATGACTATCTGTGATCTCAGTGAAGAAAAGCTTTTATAAACTTTGAAGTCCTCTATTTCTCAGACATACAGTGGTACGTGGTCTGTGAACATTTCTGTGATCAAAACTGATACAAAACTTTCAAAAAATGTGTAGGCCTCCATTTTTCAGACATACAGTGTTACTTTGTCTGTGAATATTTGTCACGCCTGGGCGAGAGAGAACACCCAGCGTGCGGCGTAACTCCAGGGAAGATGTACAGGGAGACCCTGGTGATAGGGAGAGGGTAGATAACATTAACCTGAGTCTGATTGCTCTATTCCCTATTATGCCTAGATGGCTCCTTCCCCCCATTGCGCGATCATGTGCCTAAGCCCTTGCTGGCCCTGAATTTAACATGTGTAGAGCGTAGCGAATGATAAAGGTAGAAATGTATATTAAAATATAACTTTTAATGGTTCAAGTAAAAGCTGCCCTTAAGGTCTAATAAAACACACAAAACAATTAAACTCAAAAAACTAATGAAAAAACACGGCTCACCCTATCTTGCCCCCACACTTTATAAAAAGCAATTATAAGTCAGGATCTCATTGAGGCCCAAAGGCATTTTTTGTTCTTAGACAAAAAATCCATAAAGGAACACGGGGGGCACAATAAAGGAACATGGGGGCATGGCATCACATTGAAGTGCACCGATTGCTGACCCTGATTCTAATCTCACATGCCTATTGGCTCTCGTACCATGCAAACAAGTTCTCTGCCCAATTGGCTGACAAGCAAGGTAAGATCCTTTTAGTATTCAACATGAAAAATATTCCGATCTCCCTATTGTAATTGTGTAAGGTCGTTCTCTCTATCATACGTGGCGGAGACTATTGTACCAATAGTAAAGAGTTTACACACCAGTTAGCTATTTTGTCATTATTGAACATACTGTTTAGGAAGCCCAATTTTTAATTAAGCCATGCCTCCTGATGAAGCCTAGCGGGCGAAACGCACGTAGAGGTGCAGCGCAATGTGGTGTAGAGACAAATATTTGTCCCTTTATTAAAGGAACCATGGCCTCAGGTATTAGGCAATTTAGCTTTTCTTATATTGTTTGCCAAACCCGGCTTTCATCTATGAATTGATCTGCTTTACTGCTTATGCTATCCCTTTGTATTCTGATGGGTTACATTAGGGTGGACAAATTTGGCCTATTTATTATTTAGTTAGACTGTGTTTCCCACTGTCTGATCTCACTTGATTGCTGGATACACTTGTGTCCTTTTATCAGTGGTGCATTTGCCTTTATTCAGGTTTCTTAAATAGACTCTTTATTTATGGGTCTTAAAGGGATATATTTTGTCAATATCCGGCTGCTCTCTTTTTTTGTCTTTGTATGTCCTCTTTTGGTCCTCACATTTTGTTTATTGATATTATCTACACTTTTCTATAATTTTTTATATAAGATTAATAAAGTTTAATATTTTATTACTTTTGCTTCTTCTTATGTTCTCCTGCAGTCCTCATGGACCCATGAATATATATGTAAGCACATGGGTGCTATACATTTTCTGACCTAGTGAGACTACCCCTTTTTGTGGTTATATATCCCAAACACTTTATTGATGTTTGATAGAAGTTGCACCTTTATATGGGAGATTCATATAGGTTTCTTTGCTAATATCATCTGTTGTTACAGATCCCTCCATTGGTTTTATGGACTATAAAAATCGTGATAAGACCTGGGTTTCACAACTTGGAACAATGTTTGCTGAGAGACCCATTGTGGACACTAAGACACATAATATTAAAGACTTGAAGCTAAAAATTAAGGAACTCCTTAAAAGGAGAGCAAAAGTGTGGTGGAATAAGGCAGCACTTGAGAGTTATTTGCAAAATATAATATAATACCTAGGGGTCTTAGGATCCAAATGTTCCCTACCATTAACTTAGAGGATCCAACCTTTACATCTAAATGGGAGGAAACTCTTTCCAAATACTCTCGTACCTTCTGGAATTGCTTATTTGCTCTGATAAAAAAAAACATTAGAATACCTTGAAAAGGAAATTGAACAAATTCATGAGAAATTACAAAATAGTCTTACTTCTGAGGACTTAAAAACCTTTGATACACTATTGGAGGAAGATCTTGTTAAATGTGAAGTGGAGATTCAAAATAAAATGGAGAAGTTTCAGAGAGATCTGAATGATTATCAAACTGATAAGGTATACCGTTAGAATTCTAAAATACCTAAGCAAAGAAATCGCTCAGCATCTGTATCTAATCTTTCTACCACTTTAGAAGGAGAATGTGGAGGGCGTTTTTTTGGCAAACGCTCGAGACCCGAGGAAGAGGAATTCCACGAGAATTCCACTACAAGTCTACATTCCACAACTCCAATGGTAAAAAGGCCAAGTTATACCTACAACTTCAGAGACAAGAAACAACAACAAAAAAGAAACACTGAATAATCCCTCGGATCATATAGTGACTAAGGCACAATACGGGGTTCTGTCTAAGGGATTTTCTTTTTCCCCAACAAGCAAATTAGATTGCTTTACAGCAATCAAAGATCTTGAATCATTTGCATGCAAATTAATTTTCAAGAAACACTTTAGTTTAGATACCTCAGAAATGACTACTGATGTCAAAATCCAGGCACTTTATGATTTAGAATCTCTGGCTAGGGAACATAATGAAGAAGAGCTTTCTGACTGTCCCCCAGTATCGACACATTTATATCGCTCCTCATGTTCCTTCCTGCCGTTGTAGGCTTGCTCACAGTTTGAGATCATTGTAAGGGAGGTCAAAAGTCAATTTGAATGCCTTGACGATAAGAATAAACAGGATAATCTCACATTGGCTCAAAGGAATGCCATTAACCCCTTTCCCCCCAAGGGTGGTTTGCAAGTTAATGACTTGGCCAATTTTTAGAATTCTGAACACTGTCTCTTTATGAGGCTATAACTCTGGAACGCTTCAACGGATCTTCGCGATTCTGAGATTGCTTTCTCATGACATATTGTACTTCACGTTAGTGGTAAAATTTCTTTGATATAACTTGCGTTTATTTTTAAAAAAATGCAAATATGGCGAAAATTTTCAAAAATTTCGCAATTTTCAAACTTTCAATAACAGATAAATATGACACACAAAATAGTTAATAAATAACATTTCCCACTTGTCTACTTTACATCAGCACAATTTTGGAAACAAATTTATTTTTTGTTAGGAAGTTATAAGGGTTAAAAGTTGACCAGCGATTTCTCATTTTTACAACAAAATTTACAAAACCATTTTTTTAGGGACCACCTCACATTTGAAGTCACTTTGAGGGGTTTATATGGCAGAAAATACCCAAAAGTGTCACCATTCTAAAAACTGCACCCCTCAAGGCACTCAAAACCACATTCAAGAAGTTTATTAACCCTTCGAGTGCTTCACAGGAGCTGAAGCTGTTAGGGTCTGCGGAACGCACCTAATAGATATAATAGAGAGGTGCGTTCGCAGCCCGGGGTCCACCGTGCAGGCGAAGCCCGCTGCTAATAAGATGGCGAAAGTAGCGAACTCTGTTATCCCGCAGAGTCACTAAAAATAAACGCCGTAGCGCGTTGTGGCAGTAAGTGCGAACTCTGTTAATCCCAGAGCCGCTAACAGGATGCCACAGCGCTATATGGCGATAGGTGCGAACTCACTTAGCTTTAGTGAGCCGCAAAGTAAACACGCTAGGGCGCTGTCTAGCGTCAAAAGCGAACCCTGTTACGTCACAGAGCCGCTGAGAAAAAGTACCGTGTCCTGTCAAGCTCTCAGGTACACGGTTAATTGCTAGCGAGCATAATACGTGGTCATGCGCTAATGTCCTCGCGGGAGTCACCCGCAACCTATGGCGTCTGAACGCCAGACCCTGATTACGGCAATCAAACTCCTCACCGGTTATGCCGGTAATCTAGGGCATCTAGGACACCGACCCTGACCAGCTAGCACACCAAACTCCTCACCGATTAAGTCGGTATTCTAGTGGCTTATTTCAGCCGGGTCCCTAACCACACACACGCATGACCATACTGGCGCATAGCATACAATGGTTGATATTAGCGCATGGCGGCCCAGCCATGCTACCCTTTTATAGCAACAGCTACAGGACCTTCCAGGAACAAGGACCAATGAGAAACCTGTTCCAGAAGACTAGTAGTAACAGGGCCTTCCTGGCGGGCCAATAGGAGCTGCTGCAGTACCTGAGCATGTGACCCCTGATCTCCAATGAGAGATCTCACTCTGGGCATGCTCAGAAGGGAAAATGCAGTACTTTGTCCCAAAGACGTCTGCTCCAGCATTGGCTATAATAGCAGATCCAGGAAAGGCAGCAGCAAGTCACTGCCCAGTAGTGGAGTGGGCAAGACGCCTGGACCGACGTCTCTGCTGAGCAGGCTCCACTGCGGCCGGAGATGAATGGGAGACCGCAGCAGGACGGGTTCGAGACTCCCTTGTGCAGCAGCGGGAAATCGAACCCTAACAGAAGCAACATGGAAGGAAAAATGAACATTTAACTTTTTAGTCACAAAAAATATCTTTTACAAACATTTTTTTTTATTTTCACAAGAGAAAAAGGAGAAAATGGACAGATAAAGTTGTTGTCCAACTTGTCCTGAGTACGCTGCTATCCTATATGTGGGGGGGAACCACTGTTTGGGCGCACGGCAGGGCTCGGAATGGAAGGAGCGCCGTTTGACTTTTCCAAACCAAAATTGGCTGGAATTGAGAACGGACGCCATGTCGCGTTTGGAGAGCCCCACATGTGCTTAAACAGTGGAAACCCCCACATGTGACCCCATTTTGGAAGCTTGACCCCCTAAGGAACTTATCTAGATGTGTGGTGAGCACTTTAAACCCCCAAGTGCTTCACGCAAGTTTATAATGTAGAGCCATGAAGAAAAAAAATCATATTTTTTCCACAAACATGATGTTTTTGTCCCCAATTTTTTATTTTCCCAAGGGTAAGAGGAGAAATTGGACCACAAGAGTTGTTGTCCAATTTGTCCTGAGTACGCTGATACCAGGTATGTGGGGGGTAACCACTGTTTGGGCACACGGCAGGGCTCGGAAGGGAAGAAGTGCCATTTGACTTTTCCAAACCAAAATTGGCTGGAATTTAGAACGGACGCCATGTCGCGTTTGGAGAGCCCCTGATGTGCCAAAACATTGGAAATTCTCCACATGTGACCACATTTTGGAAACTAGACCCCCTAAGGAACTTATTTAGTTGTGTGGTGAGCACTTTGAACCCCAAGTGCTTCTCACAAGTTTATAATGTAGAGCCGTGAAGAAAAAAAATCATATTTTTTCCACAAACATGATGTTTTAGCCCCCAATTTTTTATTTTCCCAAGGGTAAGAGGAGAAATTGGACAGGTAATGTTGTTGACCAATTTGTCCTGAGTATGCTGATACCCCATATGTGGGGGGGAACCACTGTTTGGGCGCACGGCAGGGCTCGGAAGGGAAGGATTGCCGTTTGACTTTTCCAAACCAAAATTGTCTGGAATTGAGAACTGACGCCATGTCGCGTTTGGAGAGCCCTACATGTGCCTAAACAGTGAAAAAAACCCCACATGTGACCCCATTTTGGAAACTAGACCCCCTAAGGAACTTATCTAGATGTGTGGTGAGCACTTTGAACCCCAAAGTGCTTAACGCAAGTTTATAATGTCTCAGAGCCATGAAGAAAAAAAATCATATTTTTCCCATAAACATGATGTTTAGTCCTCAATTTTTTATTTTTCCAAGGGTAAGAGTAGAAATTGGACCACAGAGTTGTGGTCCAATTTGTCCTGAGTACGCTGATACCCCATATGTGGGGAGGAACCACTGTATGGGCACACGGCAGGGCTCGGAAGGGAAGTAGCGCCGTTTGACTTTTCCAAACCAAAATTGGCTGGAATTGAGAACGGACGCCATGTCGCTTTTGGAGAGCCCCACATGTGCCTAAACAGTGGAAACCCCCCACATGTGACCCCATTTTGGAAACTAGACCCCTAAGGAACTTATCTAGATGTGTGGTGAGCACTTTGAACCCCCAAGTGCTTCACGCAAGCTTATAATGTAGAGCCGTGAAGAAAAAAAACATATTTTTCCCACAAACATGATGTTTTAGTCCCCAATTTTTTATTTTCCCAAAGGTAGCAGGAGAAATTGGACCACAAAAGTTGTTGTCCAATTTGTCCTGAGTATGCTGATACCCCATATGTCGGGGGGAACCACTGTGTGGGCGCACGGCAGGGCTCGGAAGGGAAGGAGTGCCGTTTGACTTTTCCAAACCAAAATTGGCTGGAATTGAGAACGGACGCCATGTCGCGTTTGGAGAGCTCTTGTTGTGCCTAAACAGTGGAAGCCCCCCACATGTGACCATTTTGGAAACTAGACCCCCTAAGGAACTTATCTAGATGTGTGGTGAGCACTTTCAACCCCCAAGTGCTTCACGCAAGTTTATAATGTAGTGCAGTGAAGAAAAAAAATCATATTTTTTCCACAAACTTGGTGTTTTAATCCCCAATTTTTTATTTTCCAAGGGTAACAGGAGAAATTGGACCACAAAAGTTGTTGTCCAATTTGTCCTGAGTACGTTGATACCCCATATGTGGGTGGAACCACTGTTTGGGCGCACGGCAGGGCTCGGAAGGGAAGGAGCGCCATTTGACTTTTCCAAACCAAAATTGGCTGGAATTGAGAACAAACGCCATGTCGCATTTGGAGAGCCCTGATGTGCCTAAACAGTGGAAACCCCCACATGTGACCCCATTTTGGAAACTAGACCCCCCTAAGGAACTTATCTAGGTGTGTGGTGAGCACTTTGAACCCCCAAGTGTTTCACTAAAGTTTCTAATAATTTTTTTTTCCACAAAAGTGATTTTTTAGTCCCCAATTTTTTATTTTCTCAAGAGTAACAGGAGAAATTAGACCCCAAATGTTGTTGTCCAATTTGTCCTGAGTAGTGTGGAGCATTCCGATACTGCAAATATCGGGTATCGGCCGATATTTGCTGTATTGGAATTCCGATTCTGAGTTCCGATATTTTTGTCATATCGGATACCGGAATCTGAGTTTTCTGACAAAGTCTATGGGGAGTTCCTGTGTCACAGAACGAAGTACGTGACACAGGAACTTCCCGAAACTGTCACTGTCAGTGTCGGTCGGGTCTGTCAGGAGTCAGGACTCAGCAGAGTCAGTACTTACCTGGCAGAAGTTCCCCGGCGTCACTTCCTGGACTCCTTGATGGCCGCCATTACCCTCTCACTGGCGGTCACGTACAGCATCTCGCGATAACTGCACGGGCTGCCGGGTACTGGGTAATCTTGGCCAGCTGTACTCTAGCGACAGCTGGCCGTAAACCAGTCCGGATAACGTCACCGCCGGGGAAGCAGCAATGGTGAGCAGCTCTGCTCTATGTGGATGTCAGGCTCAGCCTGGCATGCAGATGTAGCAGAGCTGGACTAGTCGTGGGACACTTGTTATTTTGGACTGCGTCAGACAGGGAGTATTTGTGTTGGTTTGTTATTTTTGTTTTTTTACAGGAGAACGATGGTGTCGCAGGATTAGCGTGAAATAAAAATAATGAAAACTGTGTGGTGTTTTATTTCATTAAAATACTTTTTTCTGGCTGTGTATTTTTTAAAAAATTTACAAACTATGATTAATAATGGATCGGTGTCTTATTGACGCCTCTCCATTATTAACCGGGCTTATTGTCACTGTGCAATCAACGGTGACATTAACCCCTTATTACCCCGCTTGCCACTGCTACAGGGCAAGTGGGAAGAGCCGGGTAAAGTGCCACAATTGGCGCATCTTTGGATGCGCCAATTGTGGGGCTGCTGCACCCTGTTATTTTTAGGCTGTTGAGGGCCAAAAACCATGGGCCTTGGCAGTCTTTTAATACCAGGCCGCAGCAGTCTGCATTTTACTTGGCTGGTTAACAAAAATAGGGGGACTCCCACGCCATTTTTTTTCGAGGGGATCCCCTATTTTTGTTAACCAGCCAAGATAAGCAGACTGCTGTGGCCTGGTATTATCAGGCTTGCAAGGTCCATGGATATTGGCTCTTTAACAGCCTGAAAAACCAGGCCTCAGTAGTCTGCTTTATCAGGCTGGTTAACAAAAATAAGGGGGACCCCACGCCATTTTTTTTTTCGAGGGGATCCCCTATTTTTGTTAATCAGTTCACTTCAGGTCAGCCTGGATTCGCTCTGATGTCACTGATTCAGTGCGGTGTCCCTGGCTGACCTGAAGTGAAAGTGGGAAGCAATCAATTATGCTAACCACTTCCTTTCCTGTCAGCCAGGAGAGGAGATGATTCAGTCAGGGGTTTACTGTGAGACTGTCAGCATTAACTGCGGTCTCTGCAGTAAACACTAACCCTTTCAGAAGGATGACATCGGGGACCTGACTGAACATCGGATAGGTAAGAATAATGTTGCTTTATTATTTTATTTTTATTACAGGTGAACAAGGGCTTCACAAGGAATGGCAGTAAAATAAAATATGGTCAAAAACTATGTGTTTATTTCATTAAAATGATTTTTAATTAAAGTGTGTGTGTTTTATTTTTATTTCATACAATAGGATTAATAATTGATAGTTGTCTAATTGACAGCTCTCAATTATTAACCTGGCTTAAACTCACCTTTCAATAGCAAGGTGGCTTTAACCCTTTATTAACCCATTCGCCACCGCTACAGGGCAATGGGAATAGACGAGCAAAGTGCCAGAAAGGGCAAATCTAATTATAGATTTGCCATTTCTGGGCTGTCTGGGGGCAGATGTTAGTAGCCGGGGGGGGCAAAAATAATGGTCCCTCTCTGGGCTATTATTATCTGCCACCACTCGCTGGCTTTATCTGTCTGGTTGAGAAAATAGGGCAGGAGCCCATGCATTTTTTTTCAACAATTTTACACCTCATATATATATATACATGTCATTGAATTTGTGACATATATATATATATATATATTTATAGTACATACACTTCTACATAGTATAATAGCCGCTAATTCAATTGCCGGCTTTTGTGAAAATACAGAAGCCGACATGAAATGACACATGGTTTACATAGAGTTAACCATGTCATTTCATGTAGTTTGATATATGGTTTTCACTAACAATTACATGAGTGTATGTGTGCAAAATTTGACACGTGTAGGGGTTAATGCATTTTTTAACAACAAATTTACACCTTTAATTAACCCCTACATGTGTCAAATTTTGCACACATACACTCATGTAATTGTTAGTGAAAACCATATATCAAACTACATGAAATGACATGGTTAACTCTATGTAAACCATGTGTCATTTCATGTCCGGTGGTTCTGTATTTTCATAAAAGCCGGCATTGCCCGGCAATTGAATCAGAGGCTATTTTACTATGTAGATGTCATGTATAGTGTACAGTTCCTATAGCGTCTTGTGCTTGGGTGTGAGGAAAACACAGGAGACATAGGTTGAAATGAAATGACTTGTATTACTTCATACAAGCATGCTGAAAAGTTCACACAGTTTGCAGGAACAGAGTCAGGAGACACAGCAGGCCAGAGTAATTTCAAGCACTACAATAAATCTTCAAAGCAGGTTCAGGATCTCTTCTCTGTACCGTAATTCCTCTGCAAACATGGATTCACCAAACAGCAGGTTTCCAGAGTCCAAAAGTGTTCAAAGGTTCCTCAGTAGGGAATAGCTGGAGTACAAGTTCAAGGTTTCCAGGAGTCAGGTCACAGACTGACTGAGGCTTGATTCAGGAGCACTGATTGTTCAGCTGAGGCTGCTTAAGAAGCAAGAGGGAAGAATCAGGGCGGGAACATGAAAACTGGAACTCCATATTAACTGAGGGCAAGAGCTGCAGAAAGACAGAAAGCAAAATGGCCGACGGAAAACTGAGTTTCAAGGAACATGTCAACAGAGACAAAGAACCTTACATTACTCCCCCCTTAGGGACAACCTCCGGATGACCTCAGACCAGGCTTGTCAGGGTACCTCTGATGAAACTGGCGGAGCAGGCGAGGAGCATTTACATTGTTGACTGGTTCCCATGAGTTGTCCTCCACTGGGTAGCCCTGCCATTTAATCAAATATTGCAACTGATTTCTGTACAACCTGGAATCTAGAATCCTTTCCACCATAAATTCTTCCTGACCATCGACCAGCACTGGGTCAGGGCAAGGAGAAGAACGTCCAGGAAACGTATTGGGTGTTGCAGCCTTTAGTAGGGATACATGAAAGACAGGGTGGATTCTCATAGTTCTGGGCAGTTGAAGACGACAAGCAACAGCACTTATAATCTTACTGATCTTATAAGGTCCAATGTACTTATGTCCCAATTTAGACGATGGAATCTTTAATTTAAGATTTCTGGTTGACAGCCAGACCAAATCTCCTACCTTGAAAGCTGGTGCAGGTTTACGAAATTTATCTGCTGCTTTCTTGTACCTTTCCTGAGCCAATTCTAGATTTTCCTTTAGAAGATCCATATTCTTTTGTAAAGAAGTGATTCTTTCAGCCACTGCCGGCAAGGGCGTATCTATGGGAAATCGAGGAAGAATGTTAGGATGATAACCTAGATTGGAGTAAAAAGGAGACTGCTTAGTGGAGGCGCTCTGAGAGTTGTTATAAGAGAACTCAGCCAGTGGAAGTAGATCCACCCAATCATCTTGTAGGTGGCAGATAAAACAGCGGAGATACTGCTCCAGGGTCTGATTGGTTCGTTCTGTCTGTCCATTAGTCTGAGGATGAAAAGCAGAAGAAAGGTTTACTTTAATGTCCAATGCTGCACAGAAATTTTGCCAAAACCTTGAAGTGAATTGCACCCCTTGATCCGAAATGACTTCATCCGGTACTCCATGTAAGCGAAACACATTCTTAATCATCAAGTCTGATGTCTGTTTTGCAGTGGGTAAGCCGACACAAGGGATAAAATGAGCTGCCTTTGTTAGACGGTCAACCACCACTAGAATGGTGTTCTTCCCTTGAGAGGTTGGTAACTCCACAATGAAGTCCATAGAAATAGATCCCCACGGGCGGGACGGGGTGGGAAGAGGTTGCAACAGACCAGTTGGTGAGGAGCGAGGTGTTTTGCATCTTGCACAGTCTTCACATGAAGTGACATAGTTTAAAACATCTTTCCTGTAAGTGGGCCACCAAAAGAAACGAGAAAGAAATTCTTGTGTCTTTAGAATTCACCTATGCCCGGCTATCTTGGAATCGTGGATGAGTTGCAATACTCTCAATCTGACTGTTTCAGGTATATACAGACGTTGTCCCTGAATCCACACACCATTCTTAAAGACAAGACTTACGTCCCTTGGGGGTTGAGCCAACAAAGAATCCGCATGGTATGCTTCCTTGATGTCCTTAAGTAGGTCTTGATTATGAATCACTCCCAGGAATCTAGAGTCAGGAAGAATAGTCTTAGGAGGAGTAAGTGGACGTGTCTCTGCTGAATGAATCCTAGAGAGTGCATCAGCCTTTCCATTGCGCGATCCTGGTCTATAAGAAATGACAAAATTAAATTGGTTTAGGAAAAGATTCCAGCGAGCCTGGCGAGGAGTCAGGCACTTAGCCGACCTGATAAATTCAAGGTTACGATGGTCTGTCAGGACGACTATTTGCTGTGCAGCTCCCTGAAGAAGGTGTCTCCATTCCTTGAAGGCGGCAATAATGGCCAACAATTCTCTATTGCCCACATCGTAGTTCCTCTCAGCCGAAGACAACTGCTGGGAAAAGAAGGCACAGGGATGCAAGACATTCTTCTCACCTGTTCTCTGAGAGAGTATAGCTCCAACGGCACAGTCTGAAGCATCCACCTCTATTATGAAGGCAAACTCGGGGTTGGGATGTACTAAGATAGGTGCGGTGGTAAATTTATCCTTTAAACAGGAAAATGCTTCCTGAGCTTGCGGGGTCCAGGAGAACCTAGACTGTTTCCGGGTAAGTTGGGTGATAGGTGACACTACCTCAGAAAAATTTTTAATGAAACGTCTATAGAAGTTGGCAAACCCGATGAAGCGCTGCACCTCCTTCACATTTCTAGGAATTGGCCAATCCTTGATGGCTTGGGTCTTGCTTCCATCCATACTAATCCCTTACGTAGATAGTACATACCCCAGAAATTGAATTTCGGTCCTATGGAATTCACACTTTTCAAGTTTGATGTAGAGATGGTTTTGTCTTAGGCGTTCTAAGACCATTCTCACATGTCCATGATGTTCCTCTGTGGAGTTAGAAAAAATTAGAATATCATCCAGATAAATCACCACAAATGTATCTAGGAGACCCTGAAGATATCATTCACGAAGTGTTGGAAAGTGGCTGGGGCGGTACTTAGACCAAAAGGCATAACTAGATATTCAAAGTGTCCATAGCGTGACCTGAAAGCAGTCTTCCATTCATCCCCAGGTCTAATACGGACCAAGTTATAGGCCCCACGGAGATCCAGTTTAGAGAAAATTTTGGCATGCCGCACTCTCTCCAACAACTCAGGGATTAAAGGCAATGGATAACGGTTTCTAATAGTAACCTTATTGAGTTCCCTATAGTCTATGCAGGGTCTCAGAGATCCATCTTTCTTCTTCACAAAGAAGATGGGTACACCTGCGGGAGATGAAGAGGGGCGTATGAAGCCCTTGGCTAAATTTTCGTCTATATAATCCTTCAAAGCTTTTAGCTTGGGCCTCGCTAGGGGTTAGATCTTACCAAAAGGTATCTCGGCTCCAGGCAATAATTCAATTGGACAATCATATGGACGGTGAGGAGGAAGCTGATCAGCGTTCTTCTTGCCACATAAATCTACGTAGTCCTGGTATACAGCTGGTAGTTCAGGGACTGACATGGTTCCTTTAGGAACAGAGCAAGCTGAAACTCCTTGACTCATCTGTTTCTCCGGAAAGTGTAATTCCTTGGTCTCCCAGTTAATCGTAGGATTCTGCGCCTGCAGCCATGGTAGCCCTAGAATAATGGGAAAGTGGGGAGAAGAGATAAGCATAAAAGACATTTTCTCCTGATGATCTTTACCCATAAGGACCCTCAAAGGCTCTGTTTCTTGATCCACTGGTCCAGAAGTCAGTAGAGAGCCATCCACAGTCTCCATCTGTACTGGAGTAGCCTTCTTCACTGAACGTATCCCCTGTTTCAGAGCAAAGGAGATATCCATAAAATTTCCACTTGCTCCTGAGTCGATCATAGAGCTAGACACCCAGACTGAGTCAACCCAGAGTTTGATGGAAAGGAAGCAATGAGAATTGTTTCTTTTACAACTCAGCTAGGACACCGCTGAGGAAACTTGAAAAATTGCAGCGTTTATACTGTCATCGTCCCCAGAATTAACAGAGTTTAAGTCCGAGAAATCAAGATCTCTTGCAGCAGATCTCTCTGGAGCCTGAGGCTCGGACATGACAGAGCTCCTCTCGCAACACTCACAGTGAATGACTGCTGCAGTAGTCTTACGAGAACGGCTGGGGCAGTTTATAATGAAGTGCCCTGACTTACCACAGTAGAAACATAGATTTTCCTTTATACGATGTTCTTTGCGTGCATCACTAACCCGTCTTTGTAAAGAGTCCACCTGCATGGGTTCAGGTTCTGGTTCCCTTGTGATCCTACTCAAAGGTTCCTTAGCTGAGGAGGGAGGTAGTAAAAGATTAGTGCGATTATTTTCGAACCATCTCTCTTGTCTGCGTTCAGTCAGACGAGCATCAATACGAATACAATAGTTAATAAAGTCACCTAACGCAGTGGGAGGGTCGGCACGAGCAAGTTCATCCTAATCAGTGGAGACAACCCTTTCCGAAAAATAGATTTCTTAGCGGAAGTGTCCCAAGTGGTATCAAGAGCCCATCTCCTGAAATCCAGGGCATATTCGGCTACTGAACGCTTACCTTGGCGCAAAGTTAACATGGCTGCTTCAGCTGTTGCACCTCGATTGGGGTCATCAAACACCTGCCCCATGGCTGAAATAAAAGCATCAAGGTGATTCAAACAATCATCCTCAGTCTCAATCAGAGGGTTTGCCCACATCAAAGCCTTATTGGTAAGCAACATGATTATAGTAAGCACTTTGGATCGTTCAGTGGGAAATTGTGAAGCATGTGCAGAGAAAAATAAATTGCATTGATTAATAAATCCCCTGAATTTCTCACGTTCACCGCCAAAACGAAAAGGAGGTAATTTGGGGATCCCAGAACTCGGGGTTATGGCAGGAGCCTGGGCTTGTTCCTCTAGAGCCTCAATCCTGGCTCGCAATTCCTGGGTAGTCTGTCCAAACACTTGCAAATTATGATTAGTGAGTTCCTGTAGGCTTGCAAAACGGGTTTTTAAAGTCTGTACATCTGAAAGGATTGTATCAGTCACTCCGCAAAGTTCCTTTATGCGGGCCTCGATCTTCCAGATCTTTTAAGGCAGAAGTGCCGGAAGGAGAAGAGGAAAGGAAAAAAAAAAAAAAAAACAATAGTGTTTACCTGTGGCAACACTGCAGAGTAAAATTTTAAGGGAATGCGCTCACCTGGAATGGTTGTGAGAAGTCACAACCACTGTCATCACATAAGGTATTTAAACGGACATCTGATATCCACAGTCACAGCAGACACGGCTTTCCCAGACCCAGCAGACACTAAACATTGGCTCCTGAATCTTGTCATGTATAGTGTACAGTTCCTATAGCGTCTTGTGCTTGGGTGCGAGGAAAACACAGGAGACATAGGTTGAAATGAAATGACTTGTATTACTTCATACAGGCATGCTGAAAAGTTCACACAGTTTGCAGGAACAGAGTCAGGAGACACAGCAGGCCAGAGTAATTTCAAGCACTACAATAAATCTCCAAAGCAGGTTCAGGATCTCTTCTCTGTACCGTAATTCCTCTGCAAACATGGATTCACCAAACAGCAGGTTTCCAGAGTCCAAAAGTGTTCAAAGGTTCCTCAGTAGGGAATAGCTGGAGTACAAGTTCAAGGTTTCCAGGAGTCAGGTCACAGACTGACTGAGGCTTGATTCAGGAGCACTGATTGTTCAGCTGAGGCTGCTTAAGAAGCAAGAGGGAATAATCAGGGCGGGAACATGAAAACTGGAACTCCATATTAACTGAGGGCAAGAGCTGCAGTAAGACAGAAAGCAAAATGGCCGACGGAAAACTGAGTTTCAAGGAACATGTCAACAGAGACAAAGAACCTTACAGTAGATGTGTATGAACAATAAATATATGTATATATATATATATGTCACAATGACAGTGTTTACAAGGAAAGAAAGAGGTTTTTTTTATTTCCGATATTTCTGACCCATTGACTTGCATTGGGTTTCCGGTATCAGATCGGCGATACCCGATACTTTTTGTGTATCGGGCAGATCCAATCCGATACTTATGGATATCGGGCAGTATCGCTCAACACTAGTTCTGAGTACGCTGATACCCCTTATGTTGGGGGCAACCACTGTTTAGGTGCACGGCGGCGCTCGGAAGGGAAGTAGTGACGTTTTGGAATGCAGACTTTGATTGAATGGTTTGCGGCCATCAGGTTCCGTTAGCAGAGCCCCTTATGTGCCTAAAGAGTGGAAACCCCCCAGACGTGATCACATTTTGGTAACTAGACCCCCTAAGGAACTTATCTAGGTGTGTGGTGAACACTTTGAACCCCAAGTGTTTCATTAAAGTTTATAATGCCCTGGCGTGAAAAAAATAATAATTTTTTTCCACAAAAGTGATTTTTTTAGTCCCATATTTTTTATCTTCCCAAGGGTAACAGGAGAAATTGGACCCAAAAAATTGGTTGTCCAATTTGTCCTGAGTATGGTGATACCCCATATGTTGGGTGGAACCACTGTTTGGGTGCATGGCAGGGCTCGGAAGGGAAGTAGTGACGTTTTGGAATACAGACTTTGATGGAATGGTCTGCAGGCGTCATGTTCCATTTGCAGAGCCCCTGATGTGCCTAAACAGTGGAAACCCCCCACAAGTGACCCCATTTTGGAAACTAGACCCCTAGGTAACTTATCTAGATGTGTGGTTAGCACTTTGAACCCCCAAGTGCTTCAAAGACGCTTATAACGCATGGGCGTGAAAATATAAAATCCTAATTTTTCCCACAAATATGATCTTTTAGTCCCCAATTTTTAATTTTCCCAAGGGTAACAGAAGAAATTGTACTCCAAAAGTTGTTGTCCAATTTGTCTTGAGTAAGCTGGTACCCCACATGTGGGAAAAAAACTGTTTAGGCACACGTCGGGGCTCGGAAGGGAAGTAGTGACGTTTTGGAATGCAGACTTTGATGGAATGGTCTGCGGGCGTCATGTTCCATTTGCAGAGCCCCTGATGTGCCTAAACAGTAAAAAAACCCACAAGTGACATAATTTTAGAAATTAGACCCCCATGAAACTTCTCTAGATGTGCCCCCTTTTTGGAACTAATTTACAGTTTCCTGTAAATTAGTAGTGCATGGAGGTGTGGTACAATTTGAAGCAATCCTTCATACATAGGCCAGTTTTTTTGGGGCAGGTGTTGCATTGATAAATGGTGTCTTTGCATATTCCCCTTTTTTAACACACTCGGCACCTTTTTTGCAACTTACCTTTTTTTCCAGTTTGCGAGACCTCCCCAGGGAAATGCTGACCTGGTACAATATGAGCACCTTCAGTTCCAGAAGTACTGGGGCCCACTCCTTCCTGAGCGCCAAACATCAGGGCCTTGATCACTACCTCCTGGAACTGAAGGTACGATTTATTGGTATGGCGTGTACATAGTGACAGCAGGAAAGCGTTGAGCATTGCCATCTGTACGATGTGCATTGACAGCTTTTTGTACCACACCTTGGCCTTTCTCAAAGCACTATATGGTTGGAGGAGTTGATCAGAGAGATCAAGGCCCCCCATGTTTTTATTGTACCCCAGTACACAGTTGGGTTTGCGGACCTGTGTAGAGGTACCCCATACAGTGCTGAGGGCGCTGCCATCACCATGTATGGTGGTCAAGAGAAGCACATCCCTCTTGTCCTTGTACTTGACCACCAGCAGGTGGTCGCTACATTGGGCTCTGCTTTCTCCCTGTCTGAGCATCTGCCCAAGCAGCGTCTTCGGGAGACCCCTCTGATTTTTGCGGACGGTACTGCAGTCTGCGGTACCACGCGCAAAGAGGGATTTGTAGAGTGGGATGCTGGAATAAAAGTTATCGGTGTAGAGATGATAACCTTTATCCAGCAGTGGGTGAACCAAATCCTACACAATTTTCCCACTCACTCCCAGGACAGGAGGACACTCAGGGGGTTCAATCCTGGTGTCCTTTCCTTCGTAAACTCTAAACTTGTGAGTGTACCCTGAGGTACTCTCACACAGTTTGTAGAGTTTGTTTTCGCACCTGGCCCTCTTGCTGGGCAGGTACTGACGGAATCCGAGCCGTCCCTTAAAATGAACCAAGGACTCATCCACGCAGATGTCCCTTTGAGGCACGTACACTTCAGCAAACTTTTGTTGAAGTGTTCGATGACCGGCCGAACTTTGAACAGACGGTCAAAGTTAGGTGTTATGTTAGGTAGCTGAAAAAGTAGGAAAAAGCAAATGAAAAACAACAGTGGCTACAGACAAACTGTGAGGAGCACAGGCCCCAGGAGGGGACCCGGCTGTCTTCCACAAATGTGCAGAAAACTATGCAAATAGCAAGCACAAAAAGAAAAGCAGAAAATATCTTATCTGAAAGCAGCAGACGCAGGCAAGACACCAGCAAACTTCCAAATGAACCAGGAACCACAATTAAGACCAGAACAATTGATCACCGGCGACCATCATGGGAGGGAACCTCCCTTATATCAGTCCAGTCAGTGATTCCAGATTGCCATTCCTCGCTGGAGGGTTCAGTACTGTCTGTAACCACCAGAGGGAGCCTCTGCTCATTCACAACAGTACCCCACCCTTGAGGAGGGGTCACAGAACCCTCACTTGTGCAACCAGGCCGATCAGGATGAGCTCAGTGATAGGCACGGATCTGTCTCCTAGCATGGATGTCCGAAGCAAACACCCAAGAATTGTCCTCCTGACCATAACCTCTCTGTTATGTTTCGGTAGCTGAGGAGTGCAGGTAAAAAAGACAATACACCAGAGCAGTTGGAATCTATGAGATTGCAGTACCCTGACTAACCACCGCAACTAGAGGCAGCCGTGGAGCGTTCCTACGTTGGTCCTAGATGCCTCGTCACAGCCTGAGAAACTAACTACACCTAAAGATAGAAACAGGAAAGCTATCTGCCCCGGAGCAGAACCCCAAAGATAATAGAAAGCCCCCAAACATGTAATGGTGGTTAGACAAGAGGAAATACTGACACAGAAAGAAAATAGTATGAGCAAACGCTGGGGCCCAAACTAACTAAATAGAAAAGGATAGGAAGGGTACTTACTGCAATCCCAGAAAACCCTGAAAAACACCAACTCTACTAATTTCAAAATCACCTGAGATCACACGACCTCTACCACCTAAATTAGTTCTCTGGTGTAACAAAATCAAAACAGCAGCCACTGAAAAAACTGGAAAAAGCAAAAGTACAAAACTCAGTGGCTGAACCAAACTGAGAGGGCAAAAGCCCCCGGAGGGGACCTTGAAGGCCCCCACAGAAGTGCAGGACAAAATGCAAAAATAAAGCACAAACACAAAAGAAGAAAATGTCTTATCTGATAGCAGGAGATGCAGACACGACACAGCAGGCTACAAGGGAAACTGGAAAGAAGGATCCAGACCAGAACAATTGATCACCGGCAACCCTGATGGGAAAATGACTCCCTTATATAAGACCAGTCAGTAACACCTGATTCCCAGTCCTCACAATCTTCACTAGTACCGCTTGTAACCACCAGAGGGAGCCTCTGTTCAGAACTCATCTCAAACCCATTCACAACAGTACCCCCCCCTTGAGGAGGGGTCACCGAACCCTCATTTGAGCAACCAGGTCGGTCAGGATGAGCTCTATGATACGCACGGATAAGTCTCCTAGCATGGATGTCCGAAGCAAACACCCAAGAATTGTCTTCCTGACCATAACCTCTCCATTTAACCAAATACTGGAGTCTCCGTCTAGAAAAACGAGAATCCAATATTTTCTCAACCACATACTCCAGATTGCCCTCAACCAAAACAGGGTCAGGAGGCACAGCAGCAGGAACCACTGGCTCAACAAACCTCTTCAACAAGGACTTGTGGAACACGTTATGGATCTTAAATGTCCCTGGAAGAAGCAAACGAAAAGAAACAGGATTAATAATCTCCATGATCTTATAAGGTCCAATGAACCTAGGCTTAAATTTAGGAGATGCTACTCTCATAGGAATATTCTTTGAGGACAACCAGACCAAGTCCCCCACTTTAAACCGAGGACCATCAGTCCTATGCCAGTTAGCAAACCGCTGAGCCTTCTCCTGAGAGAGGGACAACCTCTCCACTACCTGGTCCCAAATCTGTTGCATACGCTCCACAACAGAGTCAACACCTGGACAGACAGAAGCCTCCGTCTGTCCTGAAGAAAATCGAGGGTGAAAGCCAGAATTACAGAAAAACGGAGACATCAAAGTGGCAGAGCTAGCCCTATTATTAAGAGCAAACTCAGCCAAAGGCAAAAAAGAGACCCAGTCATCCTGATCAGCAGACACAAAGCATCTTAGATAAGTCTCCAATGTCTGGTTTGTTCTCTCAGTTTGACCATTGGTCTGAGGATGAAATGCCGAGGAGAAAGACAATTGAACACCCAGTTTAGAACAAAAGTCCTCCAAAATCTGGAAGCAAACTGGACTCCTCTGTCAGACACAATGTTCTCAGGAATGCCGTGTAAACGAACCACGTGCTGAAGGAACAACGGCACCAATTCAGAGGAGGAAGGCAACTTAGGTAATGGCACAAGATGTATCATTTTGGAAAACCTATCACAAATTACCCAGATGGTGGTCATTCTCTGAGAAACAGGAAGATCCGAAATGAAATCCATAGAGATATGGGTCCATGGTCTCTTGGGCACAGGCAATGGCATCAACAAACCACTAGAGCGAGAGCAAGGCTTGGAGCGAGAGCAAGTCCCGCAGGACTGCACAAATTCCCTGACATCACGAGACAAGGTAGGCCACCAAAAGGACCGACTAACCAAGTCTCTGGTACCAAAAATTCCGGGATGCCCAGCCAATGCGGAACAATGAATCTCAGACATCACACTCTTTTTCCATTGGTCCGGGACAAACAATTTTCCAACAGGGCAGCGCTCGGGCCTATCCTCCTGACACCCCTCCAGAGCAAGTCTCAAATTGGGCGAGATGGCGGAAAGAACTACACCCTCTTTCAAAATAACAGAAGGATCAGATAACTCAGGAGAGTCCGCAAGGAAACTCCTCGAGAGGGCATCCGCCTTAACATTCTTAGTGCCAGGAAGAAAGGAAACCACAAAATTAAAACGTGTGAAAAACAAGGCCCACCTGGCCTGTCTAGGATTGAGTCGCTTGGCAGATTCCAGATAGACCAGATTCTTATGGTCCGTAAGGACCACCACCTGATGTTTGGCTCCCTCCAGCCAATGTCTCCACTCTTCAAAAGCCCACTTCATGGCCAATAACTCTTGATTACCCACATCATAATTACGTTCAGTAGGAGAAAATTTTCGAGAGAAAAAGGCACAAGGGTTACTTTTAGAGGTCTCTGGATCTTTTTGGGACAAAACGGCACCTGCCCCAATTTCAGAGGCATCAACCTCCACCTGAAATGGCAGAGAAACATCAGGCTGCCGTAGAACAGGAGCAGAAGTGAATCTCTGCTTAAGTTCCTGAAATGCAGAGACTGCCTCAGGAGGCCAAATCACCACATCAGAACCCTTTCTGGTCAAATCAGTTAATGGTTTAACAATAACCGAGAAATTGCCAATAAATTTACGATAAAAATTGGCAAAACCCAAAAATCTCTGAAGAGCCTTTAATGAAGTAGGTTGGACCCAATCACAGATGGCCTGAACCTTGACCGGTCCATTTCAATAACAGATGGGGACAAAATGAATCCCAGAAATGAGATCCTCTGTACGCCAAAAAGACACTTTGATCCCTTCACATACAGAGCATTCTCTCTCAAAATCTGGAACACAGTTCGAACATGTTTCACATGAGAGTCCCAGTCATTAGAAAAAATCAAGATATCATCCAAATAAACAATCAGAAATTTGTCCACAAAATCCCTGAAAATGTCATTCATGAAGGACTGGAAGATGGAAGGAGCATTAGTGAGCCCAAAGGGCATCACCAGGTACTCAAAATGCCCTTCAGGGGTATTGAATGCCGTCTTCCATTCATCCCCGTGCTTAATGCGAATAAGGTTATACGCCCCCCTGAGGTCAAGCTTGGTAAACCAAGTAGCGTTTTTCACCCTGGAAAACAGGTCAGAAATCAAGGGTAACGGGTATTGATATTTCACAGTAATATTGTTCAAGAGACGATAATCAATACACGGCCTTAATGAACCATCTTTTTTGGCCACAAAGAAAAAACCGGCACCTAAGGGTGAAGAGGATGGTCTGATATGACCCTTCTTTAATGATTCCTTGATATAAGACCGCATAGCGTCATGTTCAGGTACAGACAAGTTAAAAAGGCGACCTTTAGGGAATTTACTACCCGGCACTAATTGAATAGCGCAGTCATAGCTCCTATGGGGAGGCAAGGATGCAGATTTACTTTCGCTAAACACATCAGAAAAATCAAACAAAAAGTCAGGAACATCCTGAGCCTGGGGGAGGCAGAAAAAACAGGAGTGTTGGTATTAACACATTGACAGCCCCAACTGGTTACAGACACAGATTTCCAATCCAAAACAGGATTATGAAACTGTAACCAGGGAAACCCAGCACGATAATGTCATGCAGATTATATAGAACCAAAAATTTGCAGCACTCCTGGTGATCAGGTTCAACCCTCATTATCACCTGAGTAGAAAACTGGGGTTTATTCTCAGCCAAAGGGGTAGAATCGATCCCCAGTAGGGGAATAGACTTCTGTAGGGGTATCAAGGGAAACCCACAACGTTTAGCAAAATCATAATCCATCAGGTTAATAGCTGCTCCAGAATCAACGAAAGCCTGAGCAGAAAATGAGGACAGAGAGCATATCAGAGTGACAGTTAATAAAAACTTAGTCTGAACACTACCCAAGACAACTGAGCATGCAAAACGTCTTCCCCGCTTAGGGCAGACTGAAATAGCATGAGAGGCATCACCACAGTAGAAACATAACCCATTGCGCTTTCGAAACTCATGACGCTGTGCCCCAGACACCACTCTATCACACTGCATGGGCTCAGAAGCTGGCTCACAAGGCAACACCATTCCACGCATACTTCTTCGCTCACGCAAACGTCTGTCAATCTGAATCGCCAATGACATAGAATCATTGAGACCAGAGGGGACAGGGAATCCCACCATAACATCCTTTACATTATCCGACAGACCCTTCCGGAAAAGGGCCGCCAAAGCGTCGTCATTCCATTTGGTCAGGACTGCCCACCTACGGAATCTCTGACAGTATAACTCAGCGTCATCAAGCCCCTGATTTAATGCCAACAAGGCTTTTTCAGCTTGATCAGTGACATTAGGCTCATCGTACAATAACCCCAAAGCCTGAAAAAATGCATCAACATCACTCAAAACAGGATCCCCAGGTATCAGGGAAAAAGCCCAATCCTGAGGATCGCCGCGCAGGAGAGAGATGACAATCTGAACCTGCTGCGCTGCGTTTCCTGAGGACTTAGATTTCAAGGCAAAAAACAATTTACAATTATTTTTGAAATTCTGAAACTTAGCTCGATCCCCCAAAAACAAATCTGGCATGGGGATCATAGGTTCCACAACAGGTAACCTAGCAAGATATGCAGCAATACTCTGAACCTCAGTGGCAAGCTGATCCACACGGCCAGACAACTGTGCAAACTCCATTGGGAGAAAAGATCCTCCCCAGCACCCAGAGATACAGAGGGAAAAAAAAAAAATGTAACAAACAGAAAAATATTTCTGACAACTCTGACAACCTTTTTTCTTTCACAATATTTTTTCCCTTCTGTGAGTACCATACAATTTTCAATTTTTAGGCCGGTGATACTGTTATGTTTCGGTAGCTGAGGAGTGCAGGTAAAAAAGACAATACACCAGAGCAGTTGGAATCTATGAGATTGCAGTACCCTGACTAACCACCGCAACTAGAGGCAGCCGTGGAGCATTCCTACGTTGGTCCTAGACGCCTCGTCACAGCCTGAGAAACTAACTACACCTAAAGATAGAAACAGGAAAGCTATCTGCCCCGGAGCAGAACCCCAAAGATAATAGAAAGCCCCCAAAAATGTAATGGCGGTTAGACAAGAGGAAATACTGACACAGAAAGAAAATAGTATGAGCAAACGCTGGGGCCCAAACTAACTAAATAGAAAAGGATAGGAAGGGTACTTACTGCAATCCCAGAAAACCCTGAAAAACACCAACTCTACTAATTTCAAAATCACCTGAGATCACACGACCTCTACCACCTAAATTAGTTCTCTGGTGTAACAAAATCAAAACAGCAGCCACTGAAAAAACTGGAAAAAGCAAAAGTACAAAACTCAGTGGCTGAACCAAACTGAGAGGGCAAAAGCCCCCGGAGGGGACCTTGAAGGCCCCCACAGAAGTGCAGGACAAAATGCAAAAATAAAGCACAAACACAAAAGAAGAAAATGTCTTATCTGATAGCAGGAGATGCAGACACGACAAAGCAGGCTACAAGGGAAACTGGAAAGAAGGATCCAGACCAGAACAATTGATCACCGGCAACCTGATGGGAAAATGACTCCCTTATATAAGACCAGTCAGTAACACCTGATTCCCAGTCCTCACAATCTTCACTAGTACCGCTTGTAACCACCAGAGGGAGCCTCTGTTCAGAACTCATCTCAAACCCATTCACAACACCTCTCCACTTAACCAAATACTGGAGTTTCCGTATAGAAAAACAAGAATCCAATATTTTCTCATCCACATACTCCAGATTGCCCTCAATCAAAAACAGGGTCAGGATGCGCAGCCATAGGAACCACTGGCTCAACAAACCTCTTCAATAAGGACTTGTGGAAAACGTTATGGGTCTTAAATGTCCCTGGAAGAAGCAAACGGAAGGAAACCGGATTAAGAATCTCCATGATCTTATAAGGTCCAATGAAACTAGGCTTAAACTTTGGAGATGCAACCCTCATAGGGATATTTCTTGAGGACAACCAAACCAAGTCCCCCACTTTAAACCGAGGACCATCAGTCCTAAGCCGGTTGGCAAACCGCTGGGCCTTCTCCTGAGAGAGAGACAACCTCTCCACTACCTGGTCCCAGATCTGCTGCATTCGCTCCACAACAGAGTCAACACCTGGACAGACAGAAGCCTCCACCTGTCCCGAAGAAAATCGAGGGTGAAACCCAGAATTGCAGAAAAATGGAGACATCAAGGTGGCAGAGCTAGCCCTATTATTAAGAGCAAACTCAGTCAAAGGCAAGAAAGAGACCCAGTCATCTTGATCAGCAGACACAAAATATCTCAAATAAGTCTCCAAGGTCTGGTTTGTTCTCTCGGTTTGTCCATTGGTCTGAGGATGAAATGCAGAGGAGAAAGATAATTGAACACCAAGTTTAGAACAAAATGTCCTCCAAAATCTGGAAACAAACTGGACTCCTCTGTCAGAGACAATGTTCTCCGGAATGCCGTGCAACCGAACCATGTGATGAAGGAACAAAGGCCCCAACTCGGAGGAGGAAGGCAACTTAGGTAATGGCACAAGATGTATCATCTTGATAAACTTATCACAGATTACCCAGATAATGGTCTTTCTCTGAGAGACAGGGAGGTCGGAAATAAAATCCATAGAGATATGGGTCCATGGCCTCTTGGGTACAGGTAATGGCATCAACAAACCACTAGAGCGAGACAAAGGCTTGGAACGAGAGCAAGTCCCACAGGACTGCACAAAGTCCCTGACGTCACAAGACAAAGAAGGCCACCAAAAGGACCGACTCACCAAGTCTCTGGTACCAAAAATCCCGGGATGACCAGCCAACGCGGAACAATGAATCTCAGACATCACACTGCTCTTCCACTGGTCTGGGACAAACAATTTCCCAACAAGGCAGCGCTCAGGTTTATCCTCCTGACATCCCTCCAGAGCCAGTCTCAAATTGGGCGAGATGGCGGAAAGTACTACACCCTCATTCAAAATAACAGCAGGATCAGATAACTCAGGAGAATCTGCAAAGAAACTCCTTGAGAGGTCATCAGACTTAACATTCTTAGTGCCAGGAGGAAAAGAGACCACAAAATTAAAACTTGTGAAAAACAAGGCCCACCTGGCCTATTTAGGATTAAGTCGCTTGGCTGATTCGAGATAAACTAGGTTCTTATGGTCCGTGAGGACCACCACCTGATGTTTGGCTCCTTCCAGCCAATGTCTCCACTCTTCAAAGGCCCACTTCATGGCCAATAACTCCCGATTACCCACGTCATAATTACGTTCAGTTGGAGAAAACTTTCGAGAGAAAAAGGCACAAGGGTTACTCTTAGAGGTCTCTGGAACCCTTTGGGACAAAACGGCACCTGCCCCAATTTCAGAAGCATCAACCTTCACCTGAAACCTTAGAGAAACATCAGGCTGCCGTAGAACAGGAGCAGAAGTGAATCTCTGCTTAAGTTCCTGAGACGCAGAAACTGCCTCAGGAGGCCAATTCACCACATCAGAACCCTTTTTGGTCAAATCAGTCAAAGGTTTAACAATAACGGAGAAATTACCAATAAATTTACGATAAAAATTGGCAAAACCCAAAAATCTCTGAAGAGCCTTTAATGAAGTAGGTTGAACCCAATCACAGTTGGCCTGAACCTTGACCGGGTCCATTTCAATAACAGACGGAGACAAAATGAATCCCAGAAATGAGACTTTCTGTACGCCAAAAAGACACTTTGATCCCTTCACATACAGTGCATTCTCTCTCAAAATCTGGAACACAGTCCGAACATGTTTCACATGAGAGTCCCAGTCGTTGGAAAAAATCAAGATATCATCCAAATAAACAATCAGAAATTTATCCACAAAATCCCTGAAAATATCATTCATGAAGGATTGGAAGATGGAAGGAGCATTAGTGAGCCCAAAAGGCATCACTAGGTACTCAAAATGCCCCTCTGGGGTATTAAAAGCCGTCTTCCATTCATCCCCGTGCTTAATGCGAATAAGGTTATACGCCCCCCTGAGCTCAAGCTTGGTAAACCAACTAGCACTTTTCACTCTGGAAAACAGGTCAGAAATCAAGGGTAACGGGCATTGATATTTCACAGTGATCTTATTCAGGAGGCGATAATCAATACACGGCCTCAATGAACCATCCTTTTTGGCCACAAAGAAAAAACCGGCACCCAAGGGTGAAGAGGATGGTCTGATATGACCCTTCTCCAATGACTCCTTGATATAAGATCACATAGCATCGTGTTCAGGTACAGATAAGTTAAAAAGGCGACCCTTAGGAAATTTACCACCAGGCACTAACTCAATAGCGCAATCGTAGCTTCTGTGAGGAGGTAAGGACGCAGACTTACTTTCACTAAACACATCAGAAAAATCAGTCAAAAAGTCAGGGACATCCTGACACTGGGGAGAGGCAGAAAAAACAGGAGTGTCAGTATTAACGCATTGGCAACCCCAACTGGTCACAGGACACAGATTTCCAATCCAAAAGAGGATTATGAGTCTGTAACCAAGGGAAACCCAGTACAATAATGTCATGCAGATTATGCAACACCAGAAATCTGCAACTCTCCTGATGATCTGGTTCAACCCTTATAATCACCTGAGTAGAAAATTGGGGTTTATTCTCCGCCAAAGGGGTAGAATCAATGCCAGCAAAGGAATAGATGTCCGCAGGGGTATCATGGGAAACCCACAACGTTTGGCAAAGTCAGAATCCATCAGGTTAATAGCTGCTCCTGAATCAACAAAAGCCTGAGCTGAAAATGTGGACATGGAGCAAATGAGGGTAACAGTCAACAGAAATTTAGTCTGAACACTACCCAAGACAACTGAGCACGCAAAACGTCTTCCTCGCTTAGGAC
>JARQOD010000001.1:789632271-789677156 GCA_033576555.1 Oophaga sylvatica | reverse complement strand
ATAATTTAACACGATCACCACCCCTTCTCAGTGGTGGTACGTGATCTAAAATTCTAAATTTCGGGGGGCGTGGTTTGCAGGGGAAGGGAGCGGACCTGTGCAACAGGAGCTCCTGAGATTCCCCTATCTAAAGTGACAAAAGCTTACTTTTTGCTCCTAAAAGCTTCAAGAACTAGCCTGGAGTCATCTACAAGAAGATTGGACCTAATCCGGTGAAAAGAAATCCTCCTTTGGGACAAAGATGCGGCAATAAACATAGAGGGGGCCTTTTAGCATCCGGAAGTAAACAGAGCAGGCCTGCAACTCAAGTATCGGCACCTCGTCAAATACCATTGAAGCCAAAAACACAGCTGAGCCGAGGGTCCCCTGCCGGGAAGAAACTTCCTTCGCGCAACCCCTGCAACAGCTGACAGCAGAGTGAGGAAGATTTGGGAGACCGCAGCAAGCCAGGACATCAGGAGACAGCGGAGGGAGACCAGGGATGACTCAGTGGTTCCAGCGCGGCGAAAGCCTGGCGGGCAGCTGAGCCGAGGGACTCCTGCCGGGAAGAGACTTCCTTCTACCCCGACCCTGCATCAGCTGACCGCGGCATGAAGAAGATCCGGGAGACTGTGGCAAGCCAGGACATCGGGAGACAGCGGGATGACTTAGCGGTTCCAGTGCGGCGGGAGCCTGGTGGGACATTCTCAGTCAGGCAGGAGCGGAGGAGAAGCCTGAAGCATGATGCACCAGAATTTGTACCGACGGCACAAGCAGCAGCTGATTTGGGGTTGCAGGAGGCGGACATGCAGGAAGAAGCAGCGGGGGAGTTGGGAAGCGCTTCATTGTTATGTCACAAGCCGGGGGAACACTTCTACAACCTGACTCAGGGAATCCCATGGAGTGCAATTATTAAACCGGGACCCGGAGAATAAGATCCTAGCACTGGCAGGAGATAGAGAAGGGCAGAAGGAAAATAATAAGAATGGAGCAGATCGGTATATATTGGCTGCGGTAAGCAGATCTTTGACATCTGTTATTACATCTCTTATAGGAATGCATGATGCCATGATTACTCCATCAATTAATCACTTTAAAACTGCTGACCACACTGTGATAAATCCTATGCATGCTAGCCATAAATGCAGTAATCAGCTAAATACATGGAATGCAGTTGAGAATGCTTTTGGTAAAAAGAAACCGCACCAGAAACCTGTTAAATGCTCCATTACTAATAATGCGGATCTGCAGTCGATTAATGCCAATGCTCTGCCAAAAGTGTTTGAGTGTTCTGCAGGGGAGGGCAGTTCATTTCATAAGGTCATGGATCAAAATGCTCTTGGAGATACTGGGGTCATTGAAGCTCTGACAGATCGCTCAGTTGCCTCTTTTAACTTGCTGGAGGATCTGGAAAGTGTACATTCAGAGGATTTATATGAAAATGGAGATTCATCTGAATCTGGGGGAAGCAAAATATCTAGCAAGGATTCTGATGAGATTTCACCCACACATTTCTCTTTTGGAGATGTAGCTATTAGTGTTGAGCGATACTGCTCGATATCTAAAAATATCGGATCGGAATGGTATCGCCGATATCACTAAATATCGTCGATATCCGATTCCGATACCGGAAGTCCCATGTAAGTCTATGGGAACAAAATATCACAACTAAAAAAACACTTTCTTTCCTTGTAAACACAAAATATACACACTTAGAATACATATATATATATATATATATATATATATATATACATGTCATTGTGACATATATATGTGTCCTGTGTGCCTTAATTGAACTGTTTTTTTGCCTGAGAATTGCAAAAATCATCATAGACTGTATTTGCCATTTTTCCGTCATATCTGCGCCACGAGGCACAGGTGAAGAATAAGGGGGTGCTCTCGTGGGCGTACACTCACTCCGTGGCGCGAAAACGATGTCCGCACACTCTAAATGTTACTGCAATGTAAGATCGTGCCCCACAGCTCTGGAGTTCCGCCTCCTCATCCTCCTCAGTGGGCGTAAACGAACGCGAAGGTCCCGCCTCCCTACAAAAGATGTCGCCTCTCCTGATGCTAATGACACATGTGACTTTGCTGAGATGGCGAATGGACGTGAGCAGAAGTGGGAAGGGATGGAGGAGTCAGAGCTCTCCCCCCACGGAAGCGACCCGATCGCCACGGAGCCACCGTTTGGCACCCGGCCTGGAAACCCTCCTACGCTGGAAGAAGCGGAGGATACCCTGAGAGACCTGGCCCGGCACCGGGAGGAGGTCGCCAGGATGGAAGCGAGCTGGCGGGCCCTAAAACTACAATTGGAGCGGCGCCAATCCCTCTTACCCCCTGAAGTGTCTGTACCGGAAGGTGAGGCACCCGTTCCAGTACAGAAGGCCGTGCGGGCATCCCAGCCCTTGCAATCTGAACCGGTTGCCAGTATCTCAGTGGAGGCACCCGTTCCAGTACAGAAGGCTGTGCGGGCATCCCAGCCCTTGCAATCTGAACCGGTTGCCAGTATCTCAGTGGAGGCACCCGTTCCAGTACAGAAGGCCGTGCGGGCATCCCAGCCCTTGCAATCTGAACCGGTTGCCAGTATCACAGTGGAGGCACCCGTTCCTGCAGAAAACGCCGCACCAGCACCCCAGATCCCGCTGTCTGCCCCCGTCGCTGAGGCAGAAGAAGCGACACCCGTCCTCATGGAGGAGGCCGCGCAGGCACCAGAGCACTACCTGCCTGTATCGGAGCCCCGACCGTCATCTGTTCCAGAGCCGGCTGCTTCCGCCACAGGTGAGCGCCGCCAGGACTGGGGGGCGCCAGGAGAGCTGCCGCAAACCGGACATCGTAAGCTGGCATTTGATGGTGGAGACATGGAGCAGCTGGTGGAGGAGAATTACAACCGGCGTCAGGAGGAAGAGTGGAGACGTCGGGAGCGGGAAGCAGAGCGACAAAGGGAGCAGCGAGAATCCCAAAAGCTTCGGCAACGTCACCTGGAGAAGGACCTGGCAGAGAAGGCACGTATGAGAAAGGATAAAAGTACGGTGAGGGAGCCGCGGCGTAAGGGTGCAGTACGGAACTTTAAGTTAAAAGGTGGTTGGGGCTTCATCCAGGAGCCTGGACTTTATTTAGAAGTTTTTGTAACCCGGCGGGACGTGGAGGCTCACCTCCCAGAAGGACACCCGGGGAGGGACCTGTTGCCAGGAGACTTGGTGACTTACACCCGACACTGGGGTTACAATGGATGGTACGCCCTAAATGTTACCAGGTGCGACCCCTACTCCCCAGAGTGTCAGGAAACTGATAGACCCTACGAGCCTTCAGCCTCCCCCAACCAGGCCTCTGCACAAGTGCCCACCCCACGCCGTAAATCTCCCCAGCCTCCCTCAGTGGTCTCCTCAGCAGCCCCAGCTATGGACATGATAATGATAGCTGGCCCGTACCTGGCGCCTGTTAGGCCCCCTGGGGTTCGTACAGTCCGGGACATAGGGTTCCAGACCCGGAGGGAGACGAAAGAGGTGGCCACACAGACCCAGATAGTGGGTCACGACGTCACTCTACACGCCACACGACGTCATCAGGTCTGGGTGGACCCTCCTGTCACGGATGTTTGGCAAGCTCCACAACAGTACCAGGTGGTACCTGGAAGAGGCCAGCCAAAGAAGTCTAAATAACCCGGACAGGGTCTCTGTATGTAAATAGTTAAATTATTGATGTACCCGGACGGGTGAATGTTCATAAAAAGAAGTTTATTGTTGCCTTAATATACCCATGTTGGGTAATGGTTTGATGTACCCGGACGGGTGAATGTTCAGAAGAACAAGTTTATTTTTGCCTTAATATACCCATGTTGGGTAATGGTTTGATGTACCCGGACGGGTGAATGTTCAGAAGAACAAGTTTATTGTTGCCTTAATATACCCAGGTTGGGTAATGGTGTTTCACTGTAATGAAAATGTTCAACTTTGAAGCCATGAACTGTAGTGGCTCACAAATTTTTCTGTAAATAGTTGGCACTTCGGTGCTCCATTTTGGTTTTACAAAAAACTTTACTGTGCACTATTTTCAACTACCTCAGAAACTAAAAACCCGTTTGGTGTGGCCGAAAGTGAGGTCTGCTCAAGGAAAGTCTTGCAGCCCACCCAAGACCACAGTTGGAGGTTTGGAGTGGGTCCTCCACAAGCACAAGTAAAGGACACTGTGAAGTTACCCCGGTGGGGTTGTAGTCCTAAGAAGTCTCCATGAACTTCGGCACTAATGCTATTTGCACTTTTGTTGAATATGTATTTATTAACACACATGTATAACACATATCAAGGGTATCAACAGTAACAAAACATGTCAAATAATATAAGCCATTTGCACTTTTGTAATGTTATTATTAAAAATTTTATTATGCAACGTTTAACTTGAAGTGTTTCCTGCTTTCTTACTACGTCGCATAGTCCACTCTGCTACATCACTTTGCACCATTGCTCTACTCACATCTATCTGCCCTGGAAGGATAGCGTGTTACCTGTAGAAGACTTTTCACCTACCTGCACTACACCATCCCTTCCAGAGGACCTGCACAGCAGCGCTGGACACCCTGACCAGGTACTACAGGTGGCGTCACGACAAACTACACGAACATTCTATCATCCCCTGGAAATATCCCACATTCCAGTGATCGCCCAGGTCACGGACCGAGCTGTGCTACTCGTGACATCCCCCATAGAAGTCGACGTGATCGGTGCCGAGTACCCCCAAAACCCCTGTCTCTGTGCGACTCAACTTCCCTCACTGTGCTGGCACTTTACATTTACAATGCCTCTGGGTTTTTTTTTTGGGGGGTGGGGAACATTCAGACTTTTGCTATGGGGCCCCATGATTTATATGTACGCCCCTGCTGCTGAGGAATGGTATTTAAGGCTGTTAAGGAGCCAACATACATGGACCTTGCCAGCCTGATAATACCAGGCCACAGCAGTTTGCTTAGCTTGGTTGGTTAACAAAAATAGGGGATCCCCTCGAAAAAAAAAGGCGTAGGGGTCCCCCTATTTGTGTTAACCAGCCAAGTAAAATGCAGACTGCTGCGGCCTGGTATTAAAAGACTGTCAAGGCCCATGGATTTTGGCCCTCAACAGCCTGATAATACCAGGCTACAGCAGCCCCACATTTGGCGCATCAAAAGATGTGCCAATTGTGGCACTTTACCCGGCTCTTCCCACTGACCTGTAGCGGTGGCAAGTGGGGTAATAAGGGGTTAATGTCACCGTTGATTGCACGGTGAGAATAAGCCCGGTTAATAATGGAGAGGTGTCAATAAGACACCGATCCATTATTAATCCCAAAGTTTTTAAATGTATAAAAAAAAAAGACACAGCAAGAAAAAAGTATTTTAATGAAATAAAAGAGACAACACAGTTTTCATTTCTTTTATTATACTCTCATTCCTGTGAAGCCATCGATCTCCTGTAAAAAAAGAAAAAAAAAAAAAACAACAGTATACCACCTGTCCGACGCAGTCCATAGTAACGACTGTCCCACGGCGATCCAGCTCTGCTACATCGCAATGACAGGCAGAGCCTGTCATCTCGACGCAGCACAGCTGATTACCTGCTTCCCCGGCGGTGACGTCATCGGACTGACTGCTTTACGGCCGGGATTACCCAGCAGTCACTGCAGTTATCGCGAGAAACTGCATGTGACGCCGGGGAAAGATGATGGCGGCCATGAAGCAGTCCAGCCCGTGACCGCCGGAGATCTTCTGCCAGGTAAGTGCCGCTGACTCCTGACAGACCCGACCGACGGACACTGACAGTGACAGTGACAATCCCGATTCCGGTATCCGATAAGACGAAAATATCGGAACTAAGTATCGAAAGGCCTATAGAGCTATTATCGGCCGATACCCGATACTTGCGGTATCGTATCACTCAACACTAGTAGCTATACAAGAGAACTAGAAGCCTTCTGAAAACTATCCATATCAATTGGACGCTGGTGTATTAGATCAAGAAAGGTTCTATATGAAATATGGGAGTCTAACCCTAACTTATTATTGTTAGATGAGATTCCTGCATCCGATGCTTACCCTACAGAAAGTTTTATGATAAATATGTTTAAAGCTCTTCTACCATCAGTGGAATCTCTGCGAAAGGAAGTGATCGGAGAAAAACAAATGCGAAATTTTGTGTGGTCATAAAGTCTAATTGTCTGATCTTGAGAAGGATAATAAATTCAGAGCCTCTGAGGCTTTTATTAAAAAGCTTTTTAAAGAAGCAATAATAATATTGGCTGATGATACTCACTCAACAACCTCTAGGGCTTCTGATGATTTTCTTCGTGATAAAAAAACGGTTGACTCTACTATCAAAAAGAGCAAAATATTGCAAACTAGAGACTCTCAAGGCTTATCTCTATTCTCAGAATCACTGGATAAGATTAAAAATGATATTGCTTCCTTCAAAACCACCCTGACCAACTACGAGGATTTTAGAAGAAAAAATAACGTCAAGATCCGAGGGATCCCTGAGTCGGTCCAGACCTTCCAATTAAAGAGATATTTATCTTCAATGATTACTTATTTGATTCCCAACACTAATGAGAACTATCTGATTGAAAAGGCCTTTAGAATACGCAGGCCACCCTCCCTTCAACAGGATTTAGCGAGGGATGTTATTGTGACGTTCTACCCAAACTGGATAAGGAATGCGCTTCTTAGTATGCCTAAATTCTCCCTATGTTCATCTATCTTTTTTCAAGGACTTATCAAGAGACACCTTAAAGAAACGGAAAGCTTTTTTCAGCACCACAAGTGAACTTTTACGCGCAGGGATACCCTATTTCTGGACCCAATCATCAACTCTCTTGATGAAATATGCAGCAAGATTAATTCCTCTTTCTTCTCCGAACAAAGGAACTGATTTAATAGAATGTGCCGGAATCAGGATCTCTGAGATTTCTCCAGCACTCTCTTCTGCTCCGAAATCAGACCTCCACCCTGACTGAAGGAAATGTATTTAAATATTTTTATTTTATTCCAGGCTTTTATACTAGTGTTTAAAAGTATTATTCTCCACTTTCATATTTTTTTGGGGATGAACCGAACTTTTCCTTCATCGGTCCCAGGGACATCGTAGGATGTCCCGGACGGGACAGGCTATCATACTTCTTATACCCTACTTTGTATCTGTTCACTTGTCGACGCATTGGAGGCAAAATAAGTATAATGATTCCTTTTTTAGGTATTAGGTATTAATACAAAGTATTTCAAATTATTGTTATTATAAGCTACTTTTATTTTATAGGTAGAGAAATTAAGCAACATGGTGGTAGTATTGAGTTCTTTAACTTTTTTTTTTTACGCTAACACAGATATGCGACCATTACAGCATAATCTGTGTACTGATTTTATTTCTTACCTATACTCAACTCTGATGGTCATTTAAAGAACTCTTTGTATAATTTGAGGTTAACCTATAATATCCTTTGTTCTCTGATGTGTTATTATGTAATTTTTTTTTCGCAGATGTAAACCATTGTAAGGCTTGTATGTTTGCCTGTCTACCCCACTTGTGTAGATTTCCCTTGACTTTACAGAGGAGTTTTTCTTTCTTTCCTATCACATTATCTCCTTGTTTTGTTATCCTTTCCTCCCTATACTTTTCTTTCCCACCCATCATTCCTTTCCCTATTTCTACACCCTTTATAAATTTTGAAAATACCAATAAATACTTTTGGAATAAAATTCTAAATGTAACATATTTCTCTTTGTAACCACACTCACCAAAATGCTTAGATACAGACAAATCCATTTTTATTCTGATGGTATATCTGTGATGATTTAGCCTTATTTTCAAGTCCCATATTGTCTCTCCCACATACCATAAATTGCATGGACATTGCAACAGATATATAGCTAACTCTGAATAGTTAAGTACTGATTAACTGTGAACTTTACATTTGTAAGAGGATGAAAAAAATGATTACCCTTCAATATATTAGCAAAGTTGATACAATTCAAACAAAGGTAGCAACCCCTTCTCTTAATCCCTGTCAATAATGATTTTTTAATGGTCTTAAGGGGCCTTGTATCTGCATGTACCAACCTATCTTTCAAGTTTCTCTCACATTTGCATGAAAATAATGGGGGATTTGTGTTATGTTACGGTAGCTGAGGAGTGCAGGTAAAAAAGGAAATACACCAGAGCAGTTGGAATCTATGAGATTGCAGTACCCTGACTAACCACCGCAACTAGAGGCAGCCGTGGAGCGTTCCTACGTTGGTCCTAGACGCCTCGTCACAGCCTGAGAAACTAACTACACCTAAAGATAGAAATAGGAAAGCTATCTGCCCCGGAGCAGAACCCCAAAGACAATAGAAAGCCCCCAAACATGTAATGGCGGTTAGACAAGAGGAAATACTGACACAGAAAGAAAATAGTATGAGCAAACGCTGGGGCCCAAACTATCTAAATAGAAAAGGATAGGAAGGGTACTTACTGCAATCTCAGAAAACCCTGAAAAAACACCAACTCTACTAATTTCAAAATCACCTGAGATCACACGACCTCTACCACCTAAATTAGCTCTCTGGTGTAACAAAAACAAAACAGCAGCCACTGAAAAAACTGGAAAAAGCAAAAGTACAAAACACAGTGGCTGGACTAAACTGAGAGGGCAAAAGCCCCCGGAGGGGACCCTGAAGGCCCCCACAGAAGTGCAGGACAAAATGCAAAAATATAGCAAAAACACAAAATAAGAAATTGTCTTATCTGATAGCAGGAGATGCAGACACGACACAGCAGGCTACAAGGGAAACTGGAAAGAAGGATTCAGACCAGAACAATTGATCACCGGCAACCCTGATGGGAAAATGACTCCCTTATATAAGACCAATCAGTAACACCTGATTCCCAGTCCTCACAATCCTCACTAGTACCGCTTGTAACCACCAGAGGGAGCCTCTGCTCAGAACTCATCTCAAACCCATTCACAACAGTACCCCCCCCCTTGAGGAGGGGTCACCGAACCCTCATTTGAGCAACCAGGTCGGTCAGGATGAGTTCTATGATACGCACGGATAAGTCTCCTAGCATGGATGTCCGAAGCAAACACCCAAGAATTGTCTTCCTGACCATAACCTCTCCATTTAACCAAATACTGGAGTCTTCGTCTAGAAAAACGAGAATCCAATATTTTCTCAACCACATACTCCAGATTGCCCTCAACCAAAACAGGGTTAGGAGGCACAGCAGCAGGAACCACTGGCTCAACAAACCTCTTCAACAAGGACTTGTGGAACACGTTATGGATCTTAAATGTCCCTGGAAGAAGCAAACGAAAAGAAACAGGATTAATAATCTCCATGATCTTATAAGGTCCAATGAACCTAGGCTTAAATTTAGGAGATGCTACTCTCATAGGAATATTCTTTGAGGACAACCAGACCAAGTCCCCCACTTTAAACCGAGGACCATCAGTCCTATGCCGGTTAGCAAACCGCTGGGCCTTCTCCTGAGAGAGGGACAACCTCTCCACTACCTGGTCCCAAATCTGCTGCATACGCTCAACAACAGAGTCAACACCTGGACAGACAGAAGCCTCCGTCTGTCCTGAAGAAAATCGAGGGTGAAACCCAGAATTACAGAAAAACGGAGACATCAAAGTGGCAGAGCTAGCCCTATTATTAAGAGCAAACTCAGCCAAAGGCAAAAAAGGACCCAGTCATCCTGATCAGCAGACACAAAGCATCTTAGATAAGTCTCCAATGTCTGGTTTGTTCTCTCAGTTTGACCATTGGTCTGAGGATGAAATGCCGAGGAGAAAGACAATTGAACACCCAGTTTAGAACAAAAAGTCCTCCAAAATCTGGAAACAAACTGGACTCCTCTGTCAGACACAATGTTCTCAGGAATGCCGTGTAAACGAACCACGTGCTGAAGGAACAACGGCACCAATTCAGAGGAGGAAGGCAACTTAGGTAATGGCACAAGATGTATCATTTTGGAAAACCTATCACAAATTACCCAGATGGTGGTCATTCTCTGAGAAACAGGAAGATCGGAAATGAAATCCATAGAGATATGGGTCCATGGTCTCTTGGGCACAGGCAATGGCATCAACAAACCACTAGAGCGAGAGCAAGGCTTGGAGCAAGAGCAAGTCCCGCAGGACTGCACAAATTCCCTGACATCGCGAGACAAGGTAGGCCACCAAAAGGACCGACTAACCAAGTCTCTGGTACCAAAAATTCCGGGATGCCCAGCCAATGCGGAACAATGAATCTCAGACATCACACTCTTTTTCCATTGGTCCGGGACAAACAATTTTCCAACAGGGCAGCGCTCGGGCCTATCCTCCTGACACCCCTCCAGAGCAAGTCTCAAATTGGGCGAGATGGCGGAAAGAACTACACCCTCCTTCAAAATAACAGAGGGATCAGATAGCTCAGGAGAGTCCGCAAGGAAACTCCTCGAGAGGGCATCCGCCTTAACATTCTTAGTGCCAGGAAGAAAGGAAACCACAAAATTAAAACGTGTGAAAAACAAGGCCCACCTGGCCTGTCTAGGATTGAGTCGCTTGGCAGATTCCAGATAGACCAGATTCTTATGGTCCGTAAGGACCACCACCTGATGTTTGGCTCCCTCCAGCCAATGTCTCCACTCTTCAAAAGCCCACTTCATGGCCAATAACTCCCGATTACCCACGTCATAATTACGTTCAGTAGGAGAAAATTTTCGAGAGAAAAAGGCACAAGGGTTACTTTTAGAGGTCTCTGGATCTTTTTGGGACAAAACGGCACCTGCCCCAATTTCAGAGGCATCAACCTCCACCTGAAATGGCAGAGAAACATCAGGCTGCCGTAGAACAGGAGCAGAAGTGAATCTCTGCTTAAGTTCCTGAAACGCAGAGACTGCCTCAGGAGGCCAATTCACCACATCAGAACCCTTTCTGGTCAAATCAGTTAATGGTTTAACAATAACCGAGAAATTACCAATAAATTTACGATAAAAATTGGCAAAACCCAAAAATCTCTGAAGAGCCTTTAATGAAGTAGGTTGGACCCAATCACAGATGGCCTGAACCTTGACCGGGTCCATTTCAATAACAGATGGGGACAAAATGAATCCCAGAAATGAGATCTTCTGTACGCCAAAAAGACACTTTGATCCCTTCACATACAGAGCATTCTCTCTCAAAATCTGGAATACAGTTCGAACATGTTTCACATGAGAGTCCCAGTCATTAGAAAAAATCAAGATATCATCCAAATAAACAATCAGAAACTTGTCCACAAAATCCCTGAAAATGTCATTCATGAAGGACTGGAAGACGGAAGGAGCATTAGTGAGCCCAAAGGGCATCACAAGGTACTCAAAATGCCCTTCAGGGGTGTTAAATGCCGTCTTCCATTCATCCCCGTGCTTAATGCGAATAAGGTTATACGCCCCCTGAGGTCAAGCTTGGTAAACCAAGTAGCGTTTTTCACCCTGGAAAACAGGTCAGAAATCAAGGGTAACGGGTATTGATATTTCACAGTAATATTGTTCAAGAGACGATAATCAATACACGGCCTTAATGAACCATCTTTTTTGGCCACAAAGAAAAACCGGCACCTAAGGGTGAAGAGGATGGTCTGATATGACCCTTCTCCAATGATTCCTTGATATAAGACCGCATAGCGTCATGTTCAGGTACAGACAAGTTAAAAAGGCGACCTTTAGGGAATTTACTACCTGGCACTAATTCAATAGCGCAGTCATAGCTCCTATGGGGAGGTAAGGATGCAGATTTACTTTCGCTAAACACATCAGAAAAATCAAACAAAAAGTCAGGAACATCCTCAGCCTGGGGGGAGGCAGAAAAAACAGGAGTGTTGGTATTAACACATTGGCAGCCCCAACTGGTTACAGACACAGATTTCCAATCCAAAACAGGATTATGAGACTGTAACCAAGGGAAACCCAGCACTATAATGTCATGCAGATTATATAGAACCAAAAATTTGCAGCACTCCTGGTGATCAGGTTCAACCCTCATTATCACCTGAGTAGAAAACTGGGGTTTATTCTCAGCCAAAGGGGTAGAATCGATCCCCAGTAGGGGAATAGACTTCTGTAGGGGTATCAAGGGAAACCCACAACGTTTAGCAAAATCATAATCCATCAGGTTAATAGCTGCTCCAGAATCAACGAAAGCCTGAGCAGAAAATGAGGACAGAGAGCATATCAGAGTGACAGTTAATAAAAACTTAGTCTGAACACTACCCAAGACAACTGAGCGTGCAAAACGTCTTCCCCGCTTAGGGCAGACTGAAATAGCATGAGAGGCATCACCACAGTAGAAACATAACCCATTGCGCTTTCGAAACTCATGACGCTGTGCCCCAGACACCACTCCATCACACTGCATGGGCTCAGCAGCTGGTTCACAAGGCAACACCACTCCACGCATACTTCTCCGCTCACGCAAACGTCTGTCAATTTGAATCGCTAATGACATAGAATCATTGAGACCAGAGGGGACAGGGAATCCCACCATAACATCCTTTACATTATCCGACAGACCCTTCCGGAAAAGGGCCGCCAAAGCGTCGTCATTCCACTTGGTCAGGACTGCCCACCTACGGAATCTCTGACAGTATAACTCAGCGTCATCAAGCCCCTGATTTAATGCCAACAAGGCTTTTTCAGCTTGATCAGTGACATTAGGCTCATCGTACAATAACCCCAAAGCCTGAAAAAATGCATCAACATCACTCAAAACAGGATCCCAGGTATCAGGGAAAAAGCCCAATCCTGAGGATCGCCGCGCAGGAGAGAGATGATAATTTGAACCTGCTGCGCTGCGTTTCCTGAGGACTTAGATTTTAAGGCAAGAAACAATTTACAATTATTTTTGAAATTCTGAAACTTAGCTCGATCCCTAAAAACAAATCTGGCATGGGGATCCTAGGTTCCACAACAGGCAACCCAGCAAGATAGATAGCAATACTCCGAACCTCAGTGGCAAGCTGATCCACACGGCCAGACAACTGTGCAAACTCCATTGGGAGAAAAGATCCTCCCCAGCACCCAGAGATACAGAGGGAAAAAAAAAAAAAATGCAACAAACAGAAAAATATCTCTGACAACTTTTCTTCCTTCAAAATATTTTTTCCCTTCTGTGAGTACCATACAATTTTTATGGCCGGTGATACTGTTATGTTACGGTAGCTGAGGAGTGCAGGTAAAAAAGGAAATACACCAGAGCAGTTGGAATCTATGAGATTGCAGTACCCTGACTAACCACCGCAACTAGAGGCAGCCGTGGAGCGTTCCTACGTTGGTCCTAGACGCCTCGTCACAGCCTGAGAAACTAACTACACCTAAAGATAGAAATAGGAAAGCTATCTGCCCCGGAGCAGAACCCCAAAGACAATAGAAAGCCCCCAAACATGTAATGGCGGTTAGACAAGAGGAAATACTGACACAGAAAGAAAATAGTATGAGCAAACGCTGGGGCCCAAACTATCTAAATAGAAAAGGATAGGAAGGGTACTTACTGCAATCTCAGAAAACCCTGAAAAAACACCAACTCTACTAATTTCAAAATCACCTGAGATCACACGACCTCTACCACCTAAATTAGCTCTCTGGTGTAACAAAAACAAAACAGCAGCCACTGAAAAAACTGGAAAAAGCAAAAGTACAAAACACAGTGGCTGTACTAAACTGAGAGGGCAAAAGCCCCCGGAGGGGACCCTGAAGGCCCCCACAGAAGTGCAGGACAAAATGCAAAAATATAGCAAAAACACAAAATAAGAAATTGTCTTATCTGATAGCAGGAGATGCAGACACGACACAGCAGGCTACAAGGGAAACTGGAAAAAAGGATTCAGACCAGAACAATTGATCACCGGCAACCCTGATGGGAAAATGACTCCCTTATATAAGACCAATCAGTAACACCTGATTCCCAGTCCTCACAATCCTCACTAGTACCGCTTGTAACCACCAGAGGGAGCCTCTGCTCAGAACTCATCTCAAACCCATTCACAACAGATTTGTATATTGTATTATCTGAGGCATACCTCTGCCTAACATAGTGCAATTTTTTTTTAGAATCCCAGAGATTAGATTACTTTCCTCACAATATTTGTTGACCACCGGTATCCCATTGAGTATTTGACCAGACATCAACAAACTGTCTCTATCCTCATTATTAGTCTTATCTTTCCATCTTTTCAGACTTTTTTGGGTAATCTCTCTGTAAGAATTTCTTAATCATTAGTTTCTAATTTTCTTTCAGCAATATCTTATAACTCACTATCCTTTTAATGCAAAGAACCTGACTGTAAGGCAAGGACTCAACCATTTATCTTGGACAGTGGCTTTCATATTTCAATATACTATTTTTATCTGTTGGTTTCGTATATAACGTAATTACAAACTTGCCATCATTGAATTTGACCAACACATGAAAGAATTGAATTTCACTTTCAGATTGTGCCACCACCTAAGCACATAGGCAAAGTGGTGTGATACATAGACGAGGTCCTTCTCCAATATGGACATCACCAAATTAGCATAAGCTGGTGCCATATTAGCTCCCAAAGCGGTTCCACGACGATTAATATTATAATTACTCACAAAAAGGAAATAATTATTATTAAGTACTAATTCAAGTAGATTTATGAAAAAAACAATGCTTTTTCGTGTATATTCTGTATGGTGCATTTTCTTCCTTACTTCTGATAAACCTCTGCCATACTGGATGGAAGTGTGTAATGACACTACATCAAATGAAGCCAGTATTACATTACTACTAACTTCAACATGTAAATTATTTAGAAAATCAGTTGTTTCTTTTTTGTATGAAGTGGCCCTTCTAGCAAGAGGGCCTAAGATTTTATCAAGAAAGATACCTATATTACTAAAAATGGAGTCACACCCCAAGATTATTGGTCTTCCTAGAGGGTCAAAGATGTCTGTATCTTTGGTAATATACTGTATATATTACCTGAGTGATGCAATTATCAACCAAAATACTTCAAAAGATCATCATCAACAATTTTATCATCTCTTGCTTTGTTCAAAGGATCTCTAATATTGTTATAAATATGAAACTTGAGATCTCCATTCAGTTTACAATAAACATTACTGTCTGATAACTGGCATTTAATTTCAGATACATAGGCACTGGTGTACATGACAACAGTGCTTCCCTTATCTGCTGCTTTCATTCTGATGCTGTTGTCATGGACTAAAGTTTATAAAGCAATATGCTCATTTTGTGTTAGATTTGGATGAGAAAATATTTTTTTCGTCATTAACCACTTTTATAAAAGCATCCATTTCAGGAACATTCACAATGGGCACAAAATCATCTGTTTTATGGAAAGCTAACTGGCATAAAGACAAATCAAAATTAATATTTTATCAGTAGCAGGATTTGTGGAAAACCAATATTTTAATTTAATGGATCTAAAACTCTATAGAGCTTGGATTCAAGCCTAAACCATTTAACATGGCTGATTGGACTAAAAGATAGTCCTTTACTTATCACTTTAATGTCCATTTCCGAAAGTCTCCTATTAGATACATTTACCACAATTTGTTGTCCTTCCTTTTGCTGACTTATCCCTGTGGAAGTACTCTTCTGGGGTTCTTCTTTGATTTTGACGATGCCTCTTTCCTCCCTTTCTCTTCTTCTTGTATCGTGGTCTGCAGCCCCCATTAGTACATCTAAAAAAGCTGTATCATCAGTTGACCTGTGATCATTATCTTTCCTAGAATATTTTTTTGTACGGTTTTGATATTGCGCATCCTTATTTTGTTTGTACATTTGCTAGTTATAAATATTACCAGTCCTATAATCATTCTCATCTCTATACAAGTTTTGTCTCTTTACTTCTTCTAGCTCACCTTTAATTTTTTGAGCCTTAACGTTACTGTTTCTTAAAATTTTTCATAATCATCAGTATTCCTAGTTCCTTGCAATTTTGTGTCTGTCTCGGCAATGGTACTGGTCAAACCTTGTACTTCTTGTTTTTAGGAAGTCCATATTAAGCAATAAAACATCCACTGCATATTTCTTAGCAATGGGGATGGATTTTTTTAACAAAAAACTGCATTGCTTCAAAATAGATTCAGACGTATGTTGGAATGTATGCCCCTTGGTATGCGTTTAATAATATAGTATTCTTTAAGAGTAGTAAGGTGTAACTTTAAAGTCTTGAGTTTTTTGGTCTCAAGAGTCAAGACCATACTTGTGTTTAAGTTCTTATAATGATGGCATGCTCAGAAATGATGCATCTTCCTCAATTCCCCTCAAAATCCTCACCTTGTCCTCCACAGTTTAGGCAAAGACATCAGTAGTTAATTGCAAATCTTCTGCTGAACACATAGTAAATGGCTGTGCAAGCTTTTGTGGTAAGTATACAAAAAAAAAGAAAAAAGCAGCACTAACAAGCAGTAAAAGGAATATGGGTGCCAAGTCTTCCAGGCATAGACCAATCCTCAATATAATGAACAAAATACTGTACTACTTTTAAAGGTCATTTAATAGCTCTATCTATCTATTATCTATCTATCTATCTAGCTAATATATTTGCACATCTTTAACACCTAAAGATCTGTCATTTCTATTCTGCGTTCTATTCCAATACATATCACATGGATGGTACACGAATGAATCACACATGCACATGGACACAGTGACATGGATAACACCAGTACTGGAAACATCAGTTATTTGAAAGGAGTCTAAAAGGGGAAAGGAATCATTCATGTAAATATACACTAGTGACATGAAATAAATATGGCTAAGCTTATGCAGTATTTATTCTTTATATAGCTGTTATCTCCAGAAACTTTGAATTCAATCCATTTTGAGAAAAAGCTATTAGAATTATAAAGAAAAAATGTTAAAACAACCAAGTTGATGGCTGTAAAAGATGAATAATTTGTGATATCTCAGACAAATGTCAATGAATCATTAGCCTGACACTGAGTGTCCGGTCTGCCTGGAGGCCCTTTCATATTTGGATGAATGTTTCTTTGGTGGCTGCTTACTTGCCAGCTATCCATACATTTTGTTCAGTAGCTTTCTTTTAACCCTTTACTGCCATATGACATTTTAAGAGCTAGATTTTGGTAATATTGGAGATTTATGATTTTCCATAGATAACAGTTGCATTGTGAATTGATGTTTTGTAACTGTATTTATGACTGTGAGCTGTCACATTTTATACAGTCATGGACAAAAGTTTTGAGAATGACACAAATATTAATTTTTAAAAGTCTACTGCTTCACTTTTTCTAATGGCAATTTGCATATACTCCAGAATGTTATAAAGAGTGATCAGATTAACAGCAATTACTTGCAAAGTCAATATTTGGCTAGAAAATGAACTTTATCCCCCAAAAACATTTCAACATCATTGCAGCCCTGTAGTGTTGAGCGATACTGCTCGATATCTAAAAATATCGGATCGGAATGGTATCGCGATCACAATCGTCGATATCGATCGATACGAAAGTCCCATGTAAGTCTATGGGAACAAAATATCGCAACAAAAAAAACCCTTTCTTTCGTTGTAAACACAAAATATACACACATAGAATACATATATATATATATATATATACATGTCATTGTGACATATATATATACATATATTTATAGTTTATACACTTCTACATAGTAAAATAGACTCTGATTCAATTGCCGGGTAAAGCCGTGACATACCCCATAGAAGTCGACGGGTTCGGTGCCGAGTACCCCCAAAACCTCTGGCTCTGTGCGACTCAACTTGGGCGTCACGAACAGGATTCTGTAGCTCGCTATAAGCGAGTCCTGTGTGCCTGAATTGAACTGGTTTTGTGCTTGAGAATTGCTAAAATCATCAGAGAATGTATTTGCCATTTTTCCGCCATATCTGCGTCACGACGAGGCACTGGTGAAGAAGAAGGGCGTGCTCTTCGTGGGTGTACACTCACTCAGTGGCGCGAAAACGATGGCCGACCACTCTAAATGGTACTGCAATGTAAGATCGTGCCCCACAGCTCTTCAGTTCCGCCTCCTCATCCTCCTCAGTGTGCGGAAACTAACACGAAGGTCCCGCCTCACTACAAAAGAGGGGCCCTCTCCAGATGCTAATGACACATGTGACTTGGCAGAGATGGCTAATGGACACGAGCAGAAGTGTGAAGGGATGGAGCAGTCAGAGCTCTCCCCCCACGGAAGCAACCCGATCGCCACGGAACCACCGTTGGGCACCCGGCCTGGAAACCCTCCTACGCTGCAAGAAGGGAGGATACCCTAAGAGGCCTGGCCCGGCACCGGGAGGAGGTCGCCAGGATGGAAGCCAGCTGGCGTGCCCTAAAACTAAACTTGGAGCGGCGCCAATCCCTCTTACCTGAAGTGTCTGTACCGGAAGGTGAGGCACCCGTTCTAGTAGAGGAGTCCGTGCGGGCATCCCAGCCCTTGCAATGTGATCCGGTTGACGTTGTCGCAGTGGAGGCACCCGTTCCTGCAAAAAACGCTGCACCGGCAGCACCCCAGATCCCGCTGTCTGCCCCCATCGCTGAGACAGAAGAAGCGACACCCGTCCTCATGGAGGAGGCCGCGTAGGCACCAGAGGTCTACCTGTCTGTACCGGAGCCCGACTGTCATCTGTTCCAGAGCCGGCTGCTTTCTCCGCAGGTGAGCGCCGCCAGGACTGTCGGGCGCCAGGAGAGCTGCCGCAAACCGGACATCGTAAGCTGCAGTTTGATGGTGGAGACATGGAGATGCTGGTGGAGGAGAATTACAACCGGCGTCAGGAGGAAGAGTGGAGACGTCGGGAGCGGGAAGCAGAGTGACAAAGGGAGCAGCGAGAATCCCAAAAGCTTCGGCAACGTCACCTGGAGAAGGACCGGGCAGATAAGGACCGGATGAGAAAAGATAAAGGAACCCTGTGGGAGCCGCGGCGTAAGGGTGCAGTACGGAACTTTAAGTTAAAAGGTGGTTGGGGCTTCATCCAGGAGCCTGGACTTTATTTAGAAGTGTTTGTGACCCGGCGGGACGTGGAGACTCACCTCCCAGAAGGACACCCGGGGAGGGACCTGTTGCCAGGAGACTTGGTGACTTACACCCGACACTGGGGTTACAATGGATGGTACGCCCTAAATGTTACCAGGTGCGACCCCTACTCCCCAGAGTGTCAGGAACCTGTGAGACCCTCGGAGCCTTCAGCCTCCCACATCCAGGCCTCTGCACAAGTGCCCACCCCACGCCGTAAATCTCCCCAGCCTCCCTCAGTGGTCTCCTCAGCAGCCCCAGCTATGGACATGATAATGATAGCTGGTCCGTACCCGGCGCCTGTTAGGCCCCCTGGGGTTCGTTCAGTCCGGGACATAGGGCTCCAGACCCGGAGGGAGATGAAAGAGGTGGCCACACAGACACAGATAGCGGGTCACGACTTGACTGTACAGGCCACACGACGTCATCAGGTCCTGGTGGTCCTTGGTGTCTCGGATGTTTGGCAAGCATCAGAAGAGTACCAGGTGGTACCTGGAACACCCCTGCCAAAGAATTATAAATAACCCGGACAGGGTCCCTGTATGTAAATAGTTAAATTGTTGATGTACCCGGACGGGTGAATGTTCATAAAAAGATTTGTAATTTAATAAAAAACACAACACAGTTTTCATTACTTTTATTACAGTCTCATCCTGCGACGCCATCGATCTCCTGTAAAAAAATGAAAAAAAAAAACAGCAGTATACCACCTGTCCGACGCAGTCCATAGTAACGAGTGTCCCACGACGATCCAGCTCTGCTACATCAGAATGACAGGCAGAGCCTGTCATCCCGGCGCAGCACAGCTGATTACCTGCTTCCCCGGCGGTGACGTCATCGGACTGGTTTACGGCCGGGATTATCCTGCAGTCACTGCAGTTATCGCGAAAAACTGCATGTGACCGCCAGGGAGAAGATAATGGCGGCCATCAAGCAGTCCAGGACGTGACGCCGGAGATCTTCTGCCAGGTAAGTGCGCTGACTCCTGACAGACCCGACCGACGGACACTCACAGTGACAGTGACAAATCCAATTCCGGTATCCGATATGACAAAAATATCGGTACTCGGAAACGAAAGCCCGATACAGCTAATATCGGCCGATACCCGATATTTGCAGTATCGTATCGCTCAACACTACAGCCCTGCCTTAAAAGGACCAGCTAACCTCTTTTCAGTGATTTCTCCATTAACACAGGTGTGGGTGTTGATGAGGACATGGCTGGAGATCAATCTGTCATGATTAAGTAAGAATGACACCACTGGACACTTTAAAAGGAGGCTGGTGCTTGGCATCATTGTTTCTCTTCTGTTAACCATGGTTATCTCTAAAGAAACAAGTGAAGTCATCATTGCAATGCACAAAAATGGCCTAACAGGGAAGAGTATCGCAGCTAGACAGATTGCACCTCAGTCAACAATCTATCGCATCATCAAGAACTTCAAGGAGAGAGGTTCCATTGTTGCCAAAAAGGCTCCAGGGCGCCCAAGAAAGACCAGCAAGCGCCATGGACCATCTCTTAAAAGTGTTTCAGCTGCGGGATCAGGCTACCAGCAGTGCAGAGCTTGCTCAGGAATGGAAGCAGGCAGGTGTGAGTGCATCTGCAAGCACTGTGAGGCAGAGACTCTTGGAGCAAGGCCTGGTCTCAAGGAGGGCAGCAAAGAAGCCACTTCTCTCCAGAAAAAACATCATGGACAGACTGATATTCTGCAAAAGGTACAGGCAGTGGACTGCTGAGGACTGGGGTAAAGTTATTTTCTCTGATGAATCCCCTTTTCGATTGTTTGGGACATCAGGAAAACGCCTCATTCGGGAAAAATGACAATGTGAGCGCTACCACCAGTCTTGTCTCATGCCAACTGTTAAGCATCCTGAAACCATTCATGTGTGGGGTTACTTCTCAGCCAAGGGAATCGGCCTCCTCACAGTCTTGCCTAAAAACACAGCCATGAATAAAGAATGGTACCAGAATGTCCTCCAAGAGCAACTTCTCCCAACCCTCCAAGAGCAGTTTGGCGATCAACAATGCCTTTTCCAGCATGATGGAGCACCTTGCCATAAAGCAAAGGTGATAACTAAATGGCTCAGGGAACAAAACATAGAGATTTTGGGTTCATGACCTGGAAACTACCCAGATCTTAATCTCATTGAGAACTTGTGGTCAATCATCAAGAGACGGTGGACAAACAAAAACCTAAAAATTATGACAAAATGAAAGCATTGATTGTGCAAGAATGGACTGCTATCAGTCAGGATTTGGTCCAGAAGTTGATTGAGAGCATGCCAGGGAGAATTGCAGAGGTCCTGAAGAAGAAGGGTCAAGACTGCAAATATTGACTTGCTGCATTAACTCATTCTGTCAATATAAGCTTTTGTTACTCATATGTTTGCAATTATATTTCTGTCTGTGATAAAAACATCTGTCAAACACACATAAAAACCAGAGGGCAGCAGATCATGTGAAAATATAATATTTGTGTCATTCTCAAAACTTTTGGCCATGACTGTATACAGAGAACTAGTTTGATTGTGTTAGTCGTCGGCTGGATTTGAACCTGGATCTGAGGCATCAGTGGTTCCCCATCCAGGTTTCAGCTGGGGCAGATGCTGCTTAGCTGTTGATCCCAACGCCTAGCCAGTACAAGAGAGTACAAGCTGTTTCCGGAGTCTTTGTTAATAGTAGCCTTAAGCATAGGTTACAGAAGGAGACAGGGCTGTTATAGCCTAAGTCCAGAAATACCTGCACTGAGCATGTCCGTGACATGGCGAGCCATGGTTGGTGGTTAATGTCAGCTGATCCTCTGACCTGGCATCGCCTGATTGGTCGCGGATGACATCATCGGTGATGCGATTGACGAGATGGCTTGGGGCGGAGCTTAGCACTTATATAGCTTGTCTGTCCATGGCGCTGCGCTGTCAGATTATACTAATTTAGACAGTGCTCTTGTGTGGACGTACCAGAATCTGGGCTCCACGTGCTCTCTAGCTTTGCTCTCCGGGACCTGCCGATGCCAGAGTATGCTCGGCTAATTAGCACAGATCCTTTAGGCAGGTTTAGCTCATGCCAGGCAGGTAGCCAATGTGTGCAGCCTTGCTACGAATATAGGTTAGCTATACACCCTGAACAGACTGCGGGGCGCGTAACCTGTAGCTAATGTGGCGAAGTCTTGCTACGAATATAGGGTAGCTATACACCCTGAGCAGACTGTGGGGTGCGTAACCTGGGCATCGCCTGCCAAGCTGAATGGAGAGTTGCCCAGTCCGGTCTCAAGCCGGCTGGTAGCACGTACGCCTGGCGTTAGTCGCACGCACTTCCTAGCAGCTGGCACGTAGCTTCTGTGCAGTCAACAGGGCTACGTCTATACCAGCTTGCAACACATAGTGCAAACCTAATATCTGGCAAGTGGCTTCTGTGCCATTAACAGGGCTACATATACGCTAGTCGATGGCACATCTCCCGTGACGTTAATGTAGAGAGTGCCAATTTTACACCTCCCCTATTGTGAAGTAACACAGGCGAGATCTAATATAATCCTTTAGTTGTCAGTTGTTACCCTGATACCCAAAGGGTGTTCGGCAGCAGTGACATAAACTGCATCGTGGACCCCGGGTTCGGTTGCAATCCATTATATATTGGATTTGTTGCAACCGAGCTCATAACAGTATCTGACTGCCAGGGTCTAGCCGACCATGGCTGACAACCAGCAGCTGCAGCGCTACGTTCAGCAACTAGAGGCCAGACTTAGGTCTCTGGAGCAGGCCGCTCCAGTTGCTGATCTCACTGCAGTAGCTACTCAAGCAGCCGCACAAGCAGCAAGTCTCGTGAATAACGCTGCGATAGCTGCTAAAATTTCTTTACCCCGTTTTGCTCTCCCGGAAAAATTTTCTGGTGACAGCAGATCCTACAGAGGATATATCAATCAATGCTCCATTCAGCTGGAAATGATGGAGGCACGGTTCCCCTCCGAAAGGGCTAAAGTGGGTTTTGTCGTATCTTTACTTACCTGCAAAGCCTTGGAGTGGGCTACTCCTCTGTGGGAACAGAATGATCCGTTAGTGGCGAATGCGGGTCTCTTTCTTAGAACCCTAAAAAGTGTGTTCCTCGGTCCTCAGGTTACACATGATACGGCTCTTAAGTTGCTTAAATTAGTGCAGGGTTCTACCACCGCCAGTCATTATGCCGTCCAGTTCAGGACATTAGCGACAGAACTGGATTGGTCTGAACCGTCGCTAATTCTGGTGTTCTGGAAGGGTCTGGCTGGGCATATAAAAGATGCTCTAGCCACAAGGGAGATTCCAACCTCTCTGGAAGAGTTAATGACCCTTGCCAACCGAATATATTTACGTCATGTAGAAAGCAAATTGGAGCTGAAGGTCTCTAAACCTCCGTTTCCTTTGGCACCGTCATTTTCTAAACCTATTTCCGAACCCGCGGTTCCAGATACGGAACCGAGCCTATGGATATATCCCTGACTAGGAAATTGTCCCCTCGTTCCCATCCTACACATATCTTGGAGTACCCCAGTAATAAGGGTTCCAACAGGCTGAGGAACGAGAGTGTCTAACCACCATTAGAGGAGGTGTGTTAGATTCAGGGACCTCTACCTCCAAACTAATATATGAGGTGACGTTGCTTTTCGAGGCAACTGCGGTTTCTGCCAAGGCGTGGGTGGACATTGGGGCAGATGGCAATTTTTTGTCAATAACCTTTGCCCAGAGACATGCCATTCCTATGGAGTTACTGCCCAAACCAATGAAAATTAAGGTAGTCAACGGTTCACTGCTAGACACGCAAATCACCCACCAGTCGATTCCCCTCACTATGTCATTTCCTCAGGGTCACCGGGAGGATATTTATTTTCTCATTATTCCCGGTGGATCGGATGAGGTGCTATTAGACCTTCCATGGCTACGTTGTCACAATCCACACATTAACTGAGGCATCAGTGGTTCCCCATCCAGGTCTCAGCTGGGGCAGATGCTGCTTAGCTGTCGATCCCAACACCTAGCCAGTACAAGAGAGTACAAGCTGTTTCCGGAGACTTTGTTAATAGTAGCCTTAAGCATAGGTTACAGAAGGAGACAGGGCTGTTATAGCCTAAGTCCAGAAATGCCTGCACTGAGCATGTCCGTGACATGGCGAGCCATGATTGGTGGTTAATGTCAGCTGATCCTCTGACCTGGCATCGCCTGATTGGTCGCGGATTACGTCATCAGTGATGCGATTGACGAGATGGCTAGGAGCGGAGCTTAGCCCTTAAATAGCTTGTCTGTCTGTGGCGCTGTGCGGTCAGATCATACTAATTTAGACAGTGCTCTTGTGTGGACTTACCAGAATCTGGGCTCCACGTGCTCTCTAGCTTTACTCTCCGTGACCTGCCGATGCCAGAGTGCGCTCGGCTAATTAGCACATGTCCTTTAGGCAGGTTTAGCTCATGCCAGGCAGGTAGCCAATGTGTGCAGTCTTGCTACGAATATAGGTTAGCTACACACCCTGAGCAGACAGCGGGGCGCGTAACCTGGGCATCATCTGACAAGCTGAACTCAGAGTTGCCTAGTCTGGTCTCATGCCAGCTGGTAGCACGTACGCCTGGCTTAGTCGCACGCACTTCCTAGCGGCTGGCACGTAGCTTCTGTGCAGTCAACAGGGCTATGTGTATACCAGCTTGTAGCACATAGTGCAAACCTAATATCTGGCAAGTGGCTTCTGTGCCATTAACAGGGCTACATATACGCCAGTCAATGGCACATCTCCCCTAGTGTGAAGTAACACAGGCGAGATCTAATTTAATCCTTTAGTTGTCAGTTGTTACCCTGATACCCAAAGGGTGTTCTGCAGCAGTGACATAAACTACATCGCGGACCCCGGGTTCGGTTGCAATCCATTATATATTGGAGTTGTTGCAACCGAGCTCATAACAGATTGATTGATTGACATTGTCACTCACAAGTTGATGATCTACTTCTGTGGTCAGCTTAAACCACTTGAGCAGAGCATAAAGCAAATTCATTTTCTTAAAAGGTTTCTCTGGGGACCTCGTATTCGTATGGTCTTTCAGTATGATATGCCTAAACCTTAAAAGATTTTTACTCCTGACTGTCAATAATTTCACTTAAGAAGTCAGTATTTTAGTATCTAGTATTGACAATATATTTTTCAGGATATTCTGTGTAAGACAAGCTCAGGAGTTAAATATTATGGGAAATGATATTCAAGTAGAATTGGGCGGACACCTGGATGTTCTGGTCCGGTAGGGTGGACCGAGCAGTTACAAAAAGTTTGGGTTCGTGTACCAGAACAGTACCCGGCCCAAACCCGAACCCAGACCACATTCACTTGAATGGGGGCCTGAACATCCAGTGTTTGCCATGCTATCATGTTCATGACAGTGTGGCAAACACCGCTTCTGATTAGCAGTAAAATCATCACTGCCAGTCAAACACCCGTAGTTCCAGCAGCTGTTATCGGAGGTATAAAGTTTACCTACGGTAACTGGTGTCAGCTAATGGGACTACTGTTCCCATCAGCCACTGCCTAATGCCGCTAATAACAGTGAGAGAAGGAGCAGCTGATGTAGTATTCATCAGCCTGCACTGTAAATAAATAATAAAAAAACGGTGTGGGTTCCCTGTATTTTTGATAACCAGCCAGGTAAAACTTATAGCTGGGGACTGCAAACATAATCTGTCAGCTTCAGCAAGGATGGTTATCAAGAATAGAGGGGTCTCCACATAATATTTTTTAATTATTTAAATAAATAATTTAAAATAATGGTGTGGGGTCCCCCAATTTTTGACAACCAGCCAAGCTAAAGCAGACAGTTGGGGCTGGTATTCTCTGGATGGTAGGGGGCCATGGATATTGGCACGCCCAGCATAAAAAGAGCAGCCCGCAGCCACCCAGAAAAGACACATCTATTAGATGCGCCAATTCTGGCGCTTTGCCCGGCTTTTCCCACTTGCCCTGTAGCAGTGGCAAGTGGAGTTCATATCTGTGGGGTTGATGTCACCATGTCACCTTTGTATTGTCAGTTGACATTAAGCCCACAGATTGCTAATGGAGAAGCGTCTGTAAGACACCTATCTATTACTAATTGTAACGCTGGTATTATCTGTACTTTGTTTTCCAGCGTTACTCTGCATGTCTTTTGCATTAACCCTTTTGCTCCTTTCCCCCTAACCAGCTGGGATACTGTTGTCTGTTACCTATATGGAGCTGCTCAGTTCCCGGCTCTGCTGCGTACCCGTACTTGCGTGAGTGGCTCCGCTGCTTTGCATGACCGCCCGCATGTGCGGTTCCTGACCTGCTGTGAAAGCCGTCCGTAGCTTGCAAAGTCCTCTGCAGTGGTGCATGACTTACTACGTGTGTGGCAGCAGCCACTGTCAGGCGTTCCTCTGTGATGAGTTGTCTGACTCTGCATAGGGGCGCGGCCCACACCTGTCCTGCTTTTATGAGGATTGGGTGTGTATTAGAATTACTGCTCCACCTATTGCTGTGAAGCAGCTCATATATAAAGTTCCTCAGCCCTAGTGGGCGTGGCCAGAGCTTCACATTGAATCCACACTGAATCCCTGAACCTAGCCGTATGTGGTTGTGTGTTCAGCTCCTGCTCTGAAGTTGATCAGCTCTGGAGAGCTGATTCCTGTTCCTGCTGTTTCTTGTTCCCTGATCCTGGATCTAACCCGGTACCTGAATGTCTGAACTGTGTCTTGTGTTTTCCGCCTATGCTGGGGGCTGATTACCCAGATCGCCGTTCCTGGAGGCTGTATATCCAGGCCTGTTCCTTCTGTGTCTAATTACCTGAACCCCTGATCCTGGATCGCATCCTGTACCTGACTGTCTGAACTGTGTCCTATGTGTTATGTTCCTGAAATCCTGCTGTGTCCAGAACCCTGTGCCAGTGACTGTGAATCCTTGCTATATAACCTGAGTTCATCTTGGAAGGAGGAGTCCGGTGTGTGCTGAGTTTCTGTTACTCTGTGCTCAGCTTCTGTGCAATCCCCGGCCAGCTCCCGTTGTGCTAGGCGGGGCTTGCACCAGACCGCTGGGGTTCCTTTGCAGGTCGCTGCCAGATGTCCGGATCCTATCCCTGATGACCATTGCCTGATATCCGATGTCCGATGACCATTGCCTGATATCCGATGTCCGATGACCACTTCCAGATGTCCGGATCCTATCCATCTCTACCTGATGTCTGGAGCCTGCTGATCGGTATCAGATGTCCGGAGTCCGATGCCTGTGTTCCAGTCCGTGTCCCTGAGACCCAGTCCGTGTTCCTGTCTGTGTTCCTGACTCTCTGAGATCCAATCCGTGTTCCTGTTGTTCCTGTGCAGTCTAACTCTGTTTCAGCCATCAGCTCCTGATTCCAGTTACCTGTCTGTTACCTGTCGGCTTGCCTGTCTGCTATCCGTCTGCAGTTCCTTCCAGAGGTTCGGACGTCATCTGCAGAGATCCCCGGCTCTTGCCTGCTCACCTAGGAGCGATCATCTGCCATCCGACTGCAGCTCCATCCGGAAGTTCGGACATCATCTGCAGAGATCCCCGGCTCTTGCCTGCTCACCTGGGAGCGATCATCTGCCATCCGACTGCAGCCCACCTGGAGGCTCCACCATATCAGGTCGTATATACCTGCCTGTCTAGAGACTGCCTGGTCATCTATCGTGACAACCTGCCTGTCTAGAGACTGCCTGGTCACTTGCCGTGACAACCTGCCTGTCCCAGAGACTGCCCTGGTCACTTTCCGTGACAACCTGCCTGTCCCAGAGACTGCCTGGTCACTTGCCGTGACAACCTGCCTGCCTGGTCACTTGCCGTGACAACCTGCCTGCCCTGGTCACTGGCCGTGACAACCTGCCTGTCCCAGAGACTGCCCTGGTCACTTTCCGTGACAACCTGCCTGCCCTGGTCACTTGCCGTGACAACCTGCCTGTCCCAGAGACTGCCTGGTCACTTGCCGTGACAACCTGCCTGCCTGGTCACTTGCCGTGACAACCTGCCTGCCCTGGTCACTTGCCGTGACAACCTGCCTGTCCCAGAGATTGCCCTGGTCACTTTCCGTGACAACCTGCCTGGTCTTGCCGTGACAACCTGCCTGCCCTGGTCACTTGCCGTGACAACCTGCCTGTCCCAGAGACTGCCTTGGTCACTTGCCGTGACAACCTGCCTGCCCAGAGACTTCCTTGGTCACTTGCTGTGACAAACCTGCCTGTCCAGAAACTACCTATATCCCCTGCCGTGATTCCCTGCCCTTTTCCCAGGTGCCACCCGCTCTCTTGTCCTGCCGGTTCCTTCTTGGTCTACCCTGTGATGACGTCTGTCCTGGGTCAGTGTCTGATGTACTCCTGCTGAGCCTGTGCTACGCCTGAGGCCTGAGAGAGAGGCCGTCCTAGTATGCCCGTGCCAGATGACCCTGGACTTCATCAACCCGTGATGACCCTGCCATCGTCTGACGTTCGTCCTGGGCCGGTGTCTGATGTTCTCCTGCTGAGCCTGTGCTACGCCTGAGGCCTGAGAGTGAGGCCATACTAGTATGCCCGTGCCAGATGATCCTGGACTGCATCTACCCGTGATGACCCCGCCATCGTCTGAAGTCTGTCTGAGGTCGGTGTCTGATGTTCTCCTGCTGAGCCTGTGCTACGCCTAGGGCCTGAGAGAGAGGCCGCCCAAGTATGCCCGTGCCAGATAACCCTGGTCTGCATCTACCCGTGATGTCCTCCTGCACTCGTCTGTGATCCTGAGTCGTGTACCCTTCTCTGATGTGCGGAATCGGGAGCCCGGTCTTATGTTCTGTTTATGTACTGTGTTTCTTTAAGTAAACTTTATGTTTCTTCTTACCTGAAGTTGTGCGGTGTTGTCTAGTCCTGCAGGTCGCCACCTTGCCCACATGCTCAGCTGCCACGGATCCCGGTCGCTGCCCTTCCCTAGTCCGGGCAGGCCCGGGTCTCCCTCCGTGGTCCAGTGGGTCCACATTCTCTTACCATCTGGGACCCATGCCTCACGTCGTCGTGGACTGGTGGCGTGGGAGCATTGGCTAGCTAGGCAAGCTATGCCATGTCCCGACGCCCCGCAGCCGTGGGAAGCGTCTCACTAATCCTATAGTTATATTGTAAATATTAAACATATAACCAGAATAAAGTCCTTTATTTAAAATAAAATGACACACTGTTTTAGTTTTTTATTTAAAAATAACAAACACAGATATACTCACCTAGCGTCCTTTCCATTGAAGGCCACATCTCCTGTAAAAACAGAAAATAATAAACAACAAAATTACTCACCTAATGCCCAATACACTGAAGCCAGCCATGGTCTCCTGTAAAAAAAAACAAAAATAAAAAACAACCATATTCCTCATCTGCCTGATGTTCTGTCCCACACCGTAATCCATGTCTGCAATACATAGTTTTCAACCTGGAAAGTGCCAAGGGGGACCGTCCAGGCTATAAATCATGGTAGATTGAGCTGATGTGAACGCAAAGTCAGTTACTAGCGTTGACCCCATCGAGGTTACCGCAGGTTACTAAGGCTGCATTTCCAGCTGGGCCACTGAACAGGCAGCGAGTCATCATCCCCTGCTTTTCTCCATGAACTGTCGCCTCCGGCCACAGCTCATACTAATCAGCAAATGTCACACAGATGGATTACTGCATGGGACACTATGGATCCTTTCAACTTCGGACAGGTGAGGGATATTGTTTTTTATTTTATTCTTAATTTTAGGCTAGAATACATCTCTCGTCATTGTCCCCTACTCGTGCTGATTGCAGTCAGCATAGAGGACAATATTGTGAGCTGTCTTCAGCACCTGGTGTCTGAGAACAGCGTGAACAGTGCTGGCTTTTCTCAGGCGCCGGTATGTGTGATACTGATGCGACACACGGTTGCCACATGTCTGCCACAAGAATGAAACATATGGACACACAGGCACTGATATCTACAGCACTGGTTTTTCCAGTACCAGAAATATCAGAATGTGTGAAAGAACCCTAAGATAGCATACCTCATAAGATGGGCCTTTTGGCAATTAATTACTATCTCAGCACGAGAGGTGTACATCTAAGACCACACAATACCCTTATCGTGGATCTGCTTGACTTTATTCTCACTCATAATTTCTTCCTTTTTGATAGGAAAAACTACCACCAACTCAGGTGCACAGCAATGGTGCTCCCACATAAGCTATACTGCTCCTGGGTTGGTGGGAGGACAGTATCATGTTCAAGGAGGACAATGCTAAGTGGTGACCCCAAATTTTATATTGGGAGCACTGCATAGATGATATCCTGGTACACTGGGCGGCTGAAAAATGGTCCTATCATGTGACACAAATTCTAATCAAATTCTAATGATATAGGCATGGCCTTTACTTGTGAAGTAGGATCACGTTTTTTAACGTTATCATTGTGAAAGAAAGAGATGGATCTCTTAAAACCTCTCTACAACACAAAATTAGTCAACAAATTGTGACGATCCACACTGTGGGTGGACGGGGGGTCACTCGCTTAGTTGGTCACAGAGGCAAACTCTGGCACGCTCAGGTTAAAATAACAGTTCATCTGGTTTATTCTTCACCATTGTACAGTATTCATTATACAAACAAAGTCTTTATGACCTGGTCATTCTCAACACGGACCCTGTCCGTTACCTGCTGGTGTCTCAGGTTCTCAGACACGTCTCCACCTCAGAGGCATCTAATCCACATCACTCACAGACCCCGATCCGTCTCTCTCTCACGGCTTTCAAGACCGTTTGTCCTTCTCTGGCTCAGACTTGCCAGGACTGCTTCCCAGTCGCTGCGACGTCCAGCCTGACAGAGTCCCAACACTCCACACAGACTCAGTCTGCACACATCAGACTCTCCACAATCTCAGATAGACTCTCCAAGACAGACTCACTCCACCATGTGCCAAACATTCCCTTTCATACCTGTAGCCACTACCCCAGCTAAGGTATGGAGCACATGATCTGGTCACATGTTCCTGACGTCATCACAGGTCCTTCACAAACACTCACATACATCAATGGGCGGTGTATGTGTGGTTAGCCAGTCCCACCCAGCTCACAAGCTAACCCTGTAGGTCACCCTTGACAATAACTAGAACTCTTATGGGACTACAAGTCCCAGAACAATATTCCTGACCTACAGCGCAGAGGAGCTCTGCAACACATATCTTCCATTGATAACCATGCCGGGGATTATTTTACCAGCCACAACATGCCTCCATGCATATCCCGAGGAGCATACACAGCGCCCCCTAGCTGTATCATGGGTCATTACACCACAAAATATTTTGTTGAGATGTGAGAGTCATCACTCCAAGAATCTATTGAGGAGTATCGCCAAGGGGCAATTTTTACGACTGCGGCAAAATTGTTCCAATTTTGGAGATTTCCAAAGATACAGCTCTGATTTGAAGTGAAGATTCAGGAGAAGAGGCTACACTAGACATGTTAATGATAAAACATATTGTTACACATTATCTAGAGATAGGAGGTCTGTTGTGAATGGGTTTGAGATGAGTTCTGAGCAGAGGCTCCCTCTGGTGGTTACAAGCGGTGCTAGTCTGTCCAGTGAAGATTGTGAGGACTGGGAATCAGGTGTTACTGACTGGTCTTATATAAGGGAGTCACCTTCCCATCAGGGTTGCCGGTGATCAATTGTTCTGGTCTGAATCCTTTATTCCAGTTTCCCTTGTAGCCTGCTGTGTCGTGTCTGCATCTCCTGCTAACAGATAAGACATTTTCTTCTTTTGTGTTTGTGCTATATTTTTGCATTTTGTCCTGCACTTCTGTGGGGGCCTTCTGGATCCCCTCCGGGGGCTTCTGCCCTCTCAGTTTAGTTCAGCCACTGATGTTTGTACTTTTGCTTTTTCCAGTTTCTTCAGTGGCTGCTGTTTTGATTTTGTTACACCAGAGAACTAATTTAGGTGGTAGAGGTCGTGTGATCTCAGGTGTTTTTGAAATTAGTAGAGTTGGTGCTTTTCAGGGTTTTCTGGGATTGCAGTAAGTACCCTTCCTATCCTTTTCTATTTAGTTAGTTTGGGTCCCAGCGTTTGCTCATACTATTTTCTTTCTGTGTCAGTATTTCATCTTGTCTAACCGCCATTACATGTTTGGGGGCTTTCTGTTATCTTTGGGATCTCCTCCGGGGCAGATAGCTTTCCTATTTCTATCTTTAGGTGTAGTTAGTTTCTCAGGCTGTGACGAGGCGTCTAGGACCAACGTAGGAACGCTCCACGGCTGCCTCTAGTTGTGGTGGTTAGTCAGGGTACTGCAATCTCATAGATTCAAACTGCTCTTGTGTATTGCCTTTTTTACCTGCACTCCTCAGCTACCGAAACATAACAGTATCACCTGCCTTAAAATTGAAAATTGTATGGTACTCACAGAAGGGAAAAAATATTGTCAGATTTGTCAGAGATATTTTTCTGTTTGTTGCATTTTTTTTTTTCCCTCTGTATCTCTGGGTGCTGGGGAGGATCTTTTCTCTCAATGGAGTTTGCACAGTTGTCTGGCCGTGTGGATCAGCTTGCCACTGAGGTTCAGAGTATTGCTGCATATCTTGCTAGGTTGCCTGTTGTGGAACCTAGGATTCCCATGCCAGATTTGTTTTTAGGGGATCGAGCTAAGTTTCAGAATTTCAAAAATAATTGTAGATTGTTTTTTGCCTTAAAATCTAAGTCCTCAGGGAACGCAGCGCAGCAGGTTCAAATTATCATCTCTCTCCTGCGTGGCGATCCTCAGGATTGGGCTTTTTCCCTGATACCTGGGAATCCTGTTTTGAGTGATGTTGATGCATTTTTTCAGGCCTTGGGGTTATTGTACGATGAGCCTAATGTCACTGATCAAGCTGAAAAAGCCTTGTTGGCATTAAATCAGGGGCTTGATGACGCTGAGTTATACTGTCAGAGATTCCGTAGATGGGCAGTCCTGACCAAAAGGAATGACGACGCTTTGGCAGCCCTTTTCCGGAAGGGTCTGTCAGATAATGTAAAGGATGTTATGGTGGGATTCCCTGTCCCCTCTGGTCTCAATGATTCTATGTCATTAGCGATTCAAATTGACAGACGTTTGCGTGAGCGGAGAAGTATGCGTGGAATGGTGTTGCCTTGTGAACCAGCTTCTGAACCCATGCAGTGTGATAGAGTGGTGTCTGGGGCACAGCGTCATGAGTTTCGAAAGCGCAATGGGTTATGTTTCTACTGTGGTGATGCCTCTCATGCTATTTCAGTCTGCCCTAAGCGGGGAAGACGTTTTGCACGCTCAGTTGTCTTGGGTAGTGTTCAGACTAAGTTTTTATTAACTGTCACTCTGATTTGCTCTCTGTCCTCATTTTCTGCTCAGGCTTTCGTTGATTCTGGAGCAGCTATTAACCTGATGGATTATGATTTTGCTAAACGTTGTAGATTTCCCTTGATACCCCTACAGAAGTCTATTCCCCTACTGGGGATCGATTCTACCCCTTTGGCTGAGAATAAACCCCAGTTCTCTACTCAGGTGATAATGAGGGTTGAACCTGATCACCAGGAGTGCTGCAAATTTTTGGTTCTGTATAATCTGCATGACATTATCGTGCTGGGTTTTCCTTGGTTACAGTCTCATAATCCTGTTTTGGATTGGAAATCTGTGTCTGTAACCAGTTGGGGCTGCCAATGTGTTAATACCAACACTCCTGTTTTTTCTGCCTCCCCCCCGGCTCAGGATGTTCCTGACTTTTTGATTGATTTTTCTGATGTGTTTAGCGAAAGTAAATCTGCATCCTTGCCTCCCCATAGGAGCTATGACTGCGCTATTGAATTAGTGCCGGGTAGTAAATTCCCTAAAGGTCGCCTTTTTAACTTGTCTGTACCTGAACATGACGCTATGCGATCTTATATCAAGGAGTCATTGGAGAAGGGTCATATCAGACCATCCTCTTCACCCTTAGGTGCCGGTTTTTTCTTTGTGGCCAAAAAGGATGGTTCATTAAGGCCGTGTATTGATTATCGTCTCTTGAACAATATTACTGTGAAATATCAATACCCGTTACCCTTGATTTCTGACCTGTTTTCCAGGGTGAAAAACGCTACTTGGTTTACCAAGCTTGACCTCAGGGGGGCGTATAACCTTATTCGCATTAAGCACGGGGATGAATGGAAGACGGCATTCAATACCCCTGAAGGGCATTTTGAGTACCTGGTGATGCCCTTTGGGCTCACTAATGCTCCTTCCGTCTTCCAGTCCTTCATGAATGACATTTTCAGGGATTTTGTGGACAAATTTCTGATTGTTTATTTGGATGATATCTTGATTTTTTCTAATGACTGGGACTCTCATGTGAAACATGTTCGAACTGTATTCCAGATTTTGAGAGAGAATGCTCTGTATGTGAAGGGATCAAAGTGTCTTTTTGGCGTACAGAGGATCTCATTTCTGGGATTCATTTTGTCCCCATCTGTTATTGAAATGGACCCGGTCAAGGTTCAGGCCATCTGTGATTGGGTCCAACCTACTTCATTAAAGGCTCTTCAGAGATTTTTGGGTTTTGCCAATTTTTATCGTAAATTTATTGGTAATTTCTCGGTTATTGTTAAACCATTAACTGATTTGACCAGAAAGGGTTCTGATGTGGTGAATTGGCCTCCTGAGGCAGTCTCTGCATTTCAGGAACTTAAGCAGAGATTCACTTCTGCTCCTGTTCTACGGCAGCCTGATGTTTCTCTGCCATTTCAGGTGGAGGTTGATGCCTCTGAAATTGGGGCAGGTGCCGTTTTGTCCCAAAAAGATCCAGAGACCTCTAAAAGTAACCCTTGTGCCTTTTTCTCTCGAAAATTTTCTCCTACTGAACGTAATTATGACGTGGGTAATCTGGAGTTATTGGCCATGAAGTGGGCTTTTGAAGAGTGGAGACATTGGCTGGAGGGAGCCAAACATCAGGTGGTGGTCCTCACGGACCATAAGAATCTGGTTTATCAGGAATCTGCCAAGCGACTCAATCCTAGACAGGCCAGGTGGGCCTTGTTTTTCACACGTTTTAATTTTGTGGTTTCCTTTCTTCCTGGCACTAAGAATGTTAAGGCGGATGCCCTCTCGAGGAGTTTCCTTGCGGACTCTCCTGAGTTATCTGATCCTTCTGTTATTTTGAAAGAGGGTGTAGTTCTTTCCGCCATCTCGCCCAATTTGAGACTTGCTCTGGAGGGGTGTCAGGAGGATAGGCCCGAGTGCTGCCCTGTTGGAAAATTGTTTGTCCCAGACCAGTGGAAAAAGAGTGTGAGTCTGAGATTCATTGTTCCGCGTTGGCTGGGCATCCCGGAATTTTTGGTACCAGAGACTTGGTTAGTCGGTCCTTTTGGTGGCCTACCTTGTCTCGTGATGTCAGGGAATTTGTGCAGTCCTGCGGGACTTGCTCTCGCTCCAAGCCTTGCTCTCGCTCTAGTGGTTTGTTGATGCCTTTGCCTGTGCCCAAGAGACCATGGACCCATATCTCTATGGATTTCATTTCCGACCTTCCTGTTTCTCAGAGAATGACCACCATCTGGGTAATTTGTGATAGGTTTTCCAAGATGATACATCTTGTGCCATTGCCTAAGTTGCCTTCCTCCTCTGAATTGGTGCCGTTGTTCCTTCAGCACGTGGTTCGTTTACACGGCATTCCTGAGAACATTGTGTCTGACAGAGGAGTCCAGTTTGTTTCCAGATTTTGGAGGACTTTTTGTTCTAAACTGGGTGTTCAATTGTCTTTCTCCTCGGCATTTCATCCTCAGACCAATGGTCAAACTGAGAGAACAAACCAGACATTGGAGACTTATCTAAGATGCTTTGTGTCTGCTGATCAGGATGACTGGGTCTCTTTTTTGCCTTTGGCTGAGTTTGCTCTTAATTATAGGGCTAGCTCTGCTACTTTGATGTCTCCGTTTTTCTGTAATTCTGGGTTTCACCCTCGATTTTCTTCAGGACAGACGGAGGCTTCTGTTTGTCCAGGTGTTGACTCTGTTGTGGAGCGTATGCAACTGATTTGGGACCAGGTAGTGGAGAGGTTGTCCCTCTCTCAGGAGGGCCCAGCGTTTTGCTAACCAGCATAGGACTGATGGTCCTCGGTTTGAAGTGGGGGACTTGGTCTGGTTGTCCTCAAAGAATATTCCTATGAGAGTAGCATCTCCTAATTTAAGCCTAGGTTCATTGGACCTTATAAGATCATGGAGATATTAATCCTGTTTCTTTTCGTTTGCTTCTTCCAGGGACATTTAAGATCCATAACGTGTTCCACAAGTCCTTGTTGAAGAGGTTTGTTGAGCCAGTGGTTCCTGCTGCTGTGCCTCCTGACCCTGTTTTGGTTGAGGGCAATCTGGAGTATGTGTCGAGAAAATATTAGATTCTCGTTTTTTCTAGACGGAAACTCCAGTATTTGGTTAAATTGAGAGGTTATGGTCAGGAAGACAATTCTTGGGTGTTTGCTTCGGACATCCATGCTAGGAGACTTATCCGTGCGTATCATAGAACTCATCCTAACCGACCTGGTTGCTCAAATGAGGGTTCGGTGACCCCTCCTCAAGGGGGGGTACTGTTGTGAATGGGGTTTGAGATGAGTTCTGAGCAGAGGCTCCCTCTGGTGGTTACAAGCGGTGCTAGTCTGTCCAGTGAAGATTGTGAGGACTGGGAATCAGGTGTTACTGACTGGTCTTATATAAGGAGTCACCTTCCCATCAGGGTTGCCGGTGATCAATTGTTCTGGTCTGAATCCTTTATTCCAGTTTCCCTTGTAGCCTGCTGTGTCGTGTCTGCATCTCCTGCTAACAGATAAGACATTTTCTTCTTTTGTGTTTGTGCTATATTTTTGCATTTTGTCCTGCACTTCTGTGGGGGCCTTCTGGGTCCCTCCGGGGGCCTCTGCCCTCTCAGTTTAGTTCAGCCACTGATGTTTGTACTTTTGCTTTTTCCAGTTTCTTCAGTGGCTGCTGTTTTGATTCTGTTACACCAGAGAACTAATTTAGGTGGTAGAGGTCGTGTGATCTAGGTGTTTTTGAAATTAGTAGAGTTGGTGCTTTTCAGGGTTTTCTGGGATTGCAGTAAGTGCCCTTCCTATCCTTTTCTATTTAGTTAGTTTGGGCCCCAGCGTTTGCTCATATTATTTTCTTTCTGTGTCAGTATTTCATCTTGTCTAACCGCCATTACATTTTGGGGCTTTCTGTTATCTTTGGGGATCTGCTCCGGGGCAGATAGCTTTCCTCTTTCTATCTTTAGGTGTAGTTAGTTTCTCAGGCTGTGACGAGGCGTCTAGGACCAACGTAGGAACGCTCCACGGCTGCCTCTAGTTGTGGTGGTTAGTCAGGGTACTGCAATCTCATAGATTCCAACTGCTCTGGTGTATTGCCTTTTTTAACTGCACTCCTCAGCTACCGAAACATAACAGAGGTCCCTTTTAGCACCCCAGCCTAAGTGAGACAATGATGACATCATGAGACTTACAAGTATATGGACTTATGACAATCAAACTGACAAGGACATGGGAATTTTGAGATGGTTTTGGGGGTATATGGCGCAGACCCAGACATCATACCATCAGTACCCATCAGTCACCTTCAGGAAAGGAAGGTCTCTGAGAGAAATTTGGTCCATAGCCACTATACATCCCCCAAATCACTTGGCACTTGGCTCGACCTTTACCGGTGGGCACATTTTGAAGTGGCTCATGCAGCTTCTGCCATCGTGTTACCTAATGTAAGTCATATGTGGTACTATGATGGGCAGGAAATACACAATGAGACACTTTGCAATTTGTAGAACAGTGGAGGTGTGTACCTATGCACCTGCTCATGCCCTATGGATTACATAGGCCAAACTAAATGACAATTACGGATACGTATTAGTGAGCATCTGGGAGATATCCATAATGATAGGGACACCCTCCTTGCATGCCATGTGAATCAGGTACATAATGGTGGCATCAACTCAATCTTTTTTGGGGTTTAATTGAGGTAATCCCCCCACTTCCTCTGATGGGGATGGGGAATTGGGATAAGAGGATCATGCAAAATGAAGCCAGATGGATTTTCTGGCTTGTTCTGTAGCCTGGGAGGGCTCAATGAACCCCTTACCTTCGTCAGTTTCTTATGACCCCTTTGTGTTCACAATTGTTTGATCTGCTGTTAAGGAAGCTTTAAACATAAAGCATATAAGCCTTTTGGCTGTGATATAGTTTATTTATGATTTCTTGTCATTTTTTTACTAATTTGCTTTGGGGATGTTCTTGGTGTTTCTATCACTTCCTTCCTCTCTTATATATGTCAGTTAACATTTACAAACCCCGACATGGGTTAGGTAATTTCATTTATCAGTGTATATATTTTTATATCTGATTTACACTGTATTCAAGCTGGATCAATGATGGACACAGCTTATAATCCATCTATTGATATTGTGTATATATAAGCGCTTTTTGCACTTACGCCCCTCTTTTGGAACACAGTATCTGTTTCCATTCTGCTTAGGGAGGATTAGTTTCCGCACACCTCTGCCCTCATTGCTACTTATGGTTGGAGAGCAGGAGCGCATATTATCATACACGCAATTTGGGTCGCAGGCCCACTGTCTTCCGGTCATGGACCCAACGTGGAACACTCTGCATTCCAGTGGGCACCTTCTGGTCGTGTCCTAATGGATGATATTTTCAGCAATCCTTATGAAGTACATCTTGGGTGAGAGGGGCTGGGTGAGGCACCATATTTGGTTTATAGGTATAACTTGTGACCCGTAAACAGTCGAGCTCTTGGCTCTGATAAAGGTGGAAGTTGACATACTCCAGATCAGCACCCCTTACTTCAATTGAAAACTGTCTTTATATACCAATCCACGGATGAACCCCTACCATCATAGGGGGAAACACCTTGGGATGGATATCAAAACATCAATTTACTACAGTACCTTGTAGACATTACTTGTATGTGTCATCAAGGGCTATTGTTCAAATTCTTATTTTCATTATATCTGTATATATTCCAAGGTTTCTACATGTTCCCTATGGGTTATCTACTAGGGACTTTCAGTCAGGTCTAAATTCCCTACTGTATATACCCTTGGACATTTTCTGCTTATGACTTAAGAGCATTTGACTAGCAATAATTTGGGACAGACCTGAGAATGCAGATCATTTGTATCTTGGGGGATGCTCACTGTATTTAATCGACTTTATGCCATTGGGCATGTGCAATAGATTTATAAATGCTACGAGGGACAGTGTTTGATCAAGGTATGATTATTTTAAGTACAAGTTAACATCTATTATCTATTTGGCTAGGGATTTTTCTTCAGACCCACAAGGATATCTCTGGGGCACTGTTAGGCTACTGAGCCTGTGTAATAGATCCCCTTTAAGGTACTGCACAGGAATATAATTCTGTTCTGGTCATAAACTGCATTCACCACACTAATTGTTTATCAATACTACATTAGGTATATGTGAATCAATCACTTTGCTAGATGGCTGACATATTTAGAGTCTTTGACATTATTATATGTGTATAGATGTATTACTTCTAACTCCAGCCTATTTGAGCCATTCACTTTTTATGGTTCCAACCTCTGCGACATGGTAGGGAAATCACTAGGCCAAAAACAGGGTCAGGATCCCTTGTGCCCCTGTATGTGCTGTATATTGCTTGCCTACCCTCAAACTGTTTTGAATTAGGGTGCTAGCAGAACTACCAGTCCTTGAAATTCAAGGTGAAGATGCTGCTCATAAGAGAAGGTTCGTGGAAATATACTCAGGAACAAGTGCCTCATTCATTACCAGATGATTTGCTAGAGAAGGGTCAGAAAGCGCAAAGCACGATCCCCCACAGTGTAGATGATAATCAATTGTGCATATATGCAAGTGTGCAACTGCAAAGGAGATATGGGATGAGTTATAGAAAGTGCATAAACGAACAAATCTCAACAATAAGCTTTCCCTCAAGAGAAAGCTGTATCAGTCTAAGCTAAGTGATGGACAGAATATGCAGGACTATATAGTGGGGACAAAAGTATTTAGTCAGCCACCAGTTGTGCAAGATGAAAGAGGCCTATAATTGACATCATAGGTAGGGCCACAACTCACTGCCAGGGCAACAAAGGAGTGGCTTTGTAAGAAGCATATAAAGGTCCTGGAGTGGCTTAGCCAGTCTCCAGATATCAACCCCATAGAAAACCTTCGAGGATTTGAAAGTCCGAGTTGCCTGCGACAGGCCCAAAACATCACTGCTCTAGAGGAATCTGCATGGAGGAATGGGCCATCATACCACCAACAGTGTATGCCAAAACCTTGGGAAGACTTACAGAAAATTTTTGACCTGTCATTGCCAACAAAGATAAATAACAAAATATTAAGATGAACTTTTGTTAATGACCAAATACTTATTTTCCACCACAATTTGGAAAATAAATCTTGCCAAATCAGACAAGGTATTTTATGGATTTGTTTTCTCAATTTGACTCTCATAGTGTGGTCCACCTATGATGTCAATTACAGGCCTCTCTCATCTTTTTAATTGCTAGAAGTTGCACAATTGATGGCTGACTAAATACTTTTTCCTCACTGTATAATAAACACCTAGGATTGTGGAGCATCTCTGGGCATTGGAGAGAAATTAAAGATTTTCATGTTGCTGCATTTTCTATTAAGTGGTCTTCCAGAAAGTTATGACACACTCATGACTGCCCTAGATGCACGCCAGATGATGAGCTGACACCAGAGTATGTTAAAGGCAAACTTGTGGATGAATTCAAGAGAAAAAAACAGCTGTAAGCAGCAGTAATGAATCCAGAGCAGGAACAGCATTAAAGACACATTATTTCCCTAAATATAAGAGCAATCTAAGACATACTAGTGAATGTTTTGTCTGTAAAAAGCCCGGCCACCTTAGAGCAGACTGCAGAATTTTGGGAAAACAAGAATGAGTCAGCTTAAAAAGCAGAACAATCATCAAAGGGTTAAAACAGCTGTGAAGGAAGAATCTGCATGTGTTGAAGCCGCACTTAAGCCACTACAGGCCCATCTGCAAAGCATATATGGTGTATAGATTATGGTGCAAGCAGTCATATGACAATAACAATGATTTCTTCAATGACCTTAATGAAAGCAAGTCAGAAAAGGTAATCTTAGCTAATGGTCACTAATGAGTTCAGAAGGAGTAGGAGATTGCTCCCTCCACTGTCCAGTTTCCTCAGCACAAAGCAGAAAGATCCCAATAAAGGATGTTCTCTATGTTACCAGCCTTGAAAGCAATCTTCTGTCAGTAAAGAAGCTCACGCAAAAGGTTGAATGTAGTTACTTTTAAAGATAATAGATTCATCATCTCAAAGAAGGGCACGCTCTTGCAGAAGGAAAAATCCAAGATGAGCTTTATCAGCTAAAATGCAAAGAAAGAGTGTACAGTGCTAGACAAGATCTGCATAAGAACTGTATCCATGTAGGGCACAGACTTCTTGGGAACAGAGACCCAGAAGCAGTAAGGAAGCTAGCTCAATTTGCAAATGGTATTGAAATCAACCAGTGTAGTCAATAATGAAGTGCACTATCTGTTTTAAAAGGGGAAAATGCTAAGAAAACTTTCCTAAAATAAGCACTACTAGATCTGCACATCCACTGGATCTGACACATACAGATGTATGGTGGTTCAATGAGTGTTCAAATCCTAGCAAAAAGAGATATTTTCTCACATTTATTGATGACTACTCCAATAACAGTCGCCTACCTGCTTCACAATAAGGATGAAGTTCCACAGAAACTTGAAGAATATCTTGCTGTAGTGTTTTACAAATTTGGAAGGAGGACAAAAGCCCTGTGTGCAGATAATGGAACCGAATATACAAGTGGTAAGGTGAAAACCCATTTTGAAAAAATGGAATCATGTTCCAGACTACCATTCCATACAAACCAGAACGAAATTGCATTGCAGAGAGAAAGAACCATACTCTCTGTGAAAGGGGAGAATTTATGTTGTTTGATGCAAATCTACTACAATGTATTGGGGAGAAGCCATCATGACAGCTTGCTATCTTTAAACAGAGTGCCAGGTAAATCGACAAATAAAACTCCATATAAGCTATGGAACTGTGAGAAGCCTAACCTAAAGCACCCAGGATATTTGGAAGCAAAATTTTTTTGTGTATGTTCCCAAAGAAAACGTTCCAAGTGGGAATCAAATACAAAGCAAGGATTCCTGGTGGGCTATAGCGAAACTCAAAACGGATACAGATCCTGCAACCAGACACCAACACGGTAACAATCAGCAGAGATGTAGTGATTGATGAAAACTCTGTATCGCTCAAATTCCATGAAGTTACACCAGTTATTCAACCTAAGAAACAAGAACAAGAATCTCAATCACCAAACTCAGACACCAAAAAGGAAAAAACAATGAAGTGTGGATAAGCTCTGAAGCCACCAAGGAAGACACAGAAGAACCAAGTCAACCTCCAGTCAGGAGATCAGAAAGGCAAAACAAAGTAGTCCCAGCTAGATGCCTTTCTTATATTGTCAGAAAACTTCCTGAACCAGAGCCACAGTCATGGCAATAGATGCAGAAAACTGCCTGTTCACGAGAAACAGAAGTGGATAAATGCTGCTAATGAAGAGATGGAGTCCCTTCACCAAACTCCAGACATGGGAGCTTACTGAGCTACCACAATGAAAACAGAAACTGAAAAGCTAGGTGAAATTCTCAACCAGCACTATGAACTAAAGGGTATGCCACACTGAACAATATCGCTAACGGATTGCTAAAAAACGTCACTATTTTAGCGATCCCGTTAGCGATGTTGTTCAGTGCGGCAGCTGCCAGCGACGAGCTTCCTGCTGTGATCTCGCTCGTCACTGGAATCGTTCCGGACCCTATTTTCTCGTCGGCGCTCCCGCTGGGTAAGTATATATCGCTTGTGTGGCACCTTTTCTTAGCGTTTAGCGGTACTTTTGTACCGCTAAAGTCGTTAAGAAGATCGCTAACGGCGATAGCGTCGTTAACTATATCGCTAAATGTGGCCGCACTTAGCGATATAGAAAACAATCCCGCTAGCGATCGCATTAGTATGCGTCGTTATCGTGATCGCTAGCGGGATTGTTTAGTGTGGCAGTACTCTTAGGACCTTGGAAATGTGACATATTATTTGGAATCTAAATCCAGAGAGAGGAAGATGGGAGTTTTTCTTCTCAACCAAAGTTCTAAAATTTCCCCAATAGTAAGCCAGTTTGGAATGTCAGAATCCCAAAAGGGGCGTCAACACCAATGGATCCTCCTACTTAAAGTTGGAAGGAGAAGAACATCTGCTATCCCGCAATAAGAGTTACAGAACAAGCAATGGGGGCGCTTCTGTACATAGCAACCCCAACTCGTCCGGATATCACATCCACAGTCTAATTCTCAGACGATCTGTAAGCAAGGCCACGCCAAAGAGACTGAAATGCCCAATTTAAAAGAATTCTTCATATCTCAAAGAAACTCAAAGCTAAATCAAGATATCTGCATCAGGAGATCTCACTCTCAGAGGTTATGTGGATGCAGATTTGGGGTGGAGATTCAAGTGATCGGAATTCCACAAGTGGTTAACTGTTCAAGTTAGGAGAAAATTCAATTCTGGTTCAGCAAAAATTCTGGTCCAGCAGAAAACAAGTGTCAGTTGCATTATCTTCTACAGAAGCAAAATATATGTCTGCTGCTTATGCAAGTCAAGAAGTAATTTGGTTGAAACAAACTTTTGGAAGATTTCGGCAAGCCATTAGCTCAACCAACAGTTATTTAAGAAGACAACCAAGGATGCATTAAATTGCCAGTAGTAAGAAGTTTAGTGCAAGGACTAAGCACATTGATGTAAAAATCACCATTATGTGACTTAGTGGAACGTGGTGTACTCGAGTTTGTTTATTGCGAGTTGACAAGATGATAGCTGATGGTATGACCAAGCCACTATTAAGAGCCAAGTTTGTAGACTTCAGAACCGCAATGGGACTAAAAGTATAATTGTTGTTGAGTGGGGGTGTTGGACTATGTTTGATGCCAAAAAACTCCATTCCTGTCTGTGAGTGTTAGTTGCTAGATTTATATGATGTTCATAAAGTTAGAACAAAAGAAAAACTCCCAAGAGGCTCACACAGGAAGAGCATGTGGCTGTATTTCCTGTTTTTCCTGTGTCTGTGTATGAACAGAAGCAGCCTGCTGTAGGGTGCTGCCAGATAGACACACAAATGAGTTATTCCTAATCTACTAGATTATCATATACTGTTCCTGAATAAAGAAGCTCTGTTGTCACACGCTTGGAAGCAAACCTGAATAAGGAAACCTTCAGATCTTTATTAGGGTCAGTGCCCCTATCCACCAAAACATTGAGCAACTTCTGAATAAAGCCCCCTTTTTTAATTATTATGCGTTAAAGTTTTTTGTAAATAGAAAGAGGGTCTTTTTTAGAGTGTTTTGTTATTTTTTCCCCCATTTTAAAAAAAAAATGAAAAAAAATGTACACGTTACAAAGTGTAAATGCTGAATTTTTTTTCTGCTATTTGCGTTTTTGCTGCTTGATTTTTTATAAATCCCATCCTTATTTTATGCTTTTTGTTTTGGTGGGAGGACTTGAAGCAGCATTTTAGTTACTTTTTCAATTGCACAATCAGGCTCCATATAAAACACATAAAGAGAAAATGCATCAAAACAGCATCTTTATACGCATAGTGAGCTGGAGTTTTCACAAAATTAACATCCACTTTGGACATTTAGGCCACCTGTAGATATCTGGGGGATCTGGGTCCGATCTTGGGGCTGCAATGCATAGACTTGCCATGGATCTACCAACCTGTCATGCTGCAGTCTGGAAACCCACTGCCAGTCTGTGTATTAGTGGCCATATTGGACCGATTTGCAGAGCTGCATTGGTGGTAAGA
>JARQOD010000001.1:789546151-789632171 GCA_033576555.1 Oophaga sylvatica | reverse complement strand
TGATAAGATGGGTCGGGGGCCAGCGCAAGTTTCGAAAGCCATGGTTAGTTTCTACTGTGGTGAGCTCTCACATTCAGTCTCCCCTAAGCGGGGAAGCGTTTGCACGCTCAGTTGCGGGGTATGTTCAACAATTTTTTTTAACTGTCACTCTTTTTTGCCTCTGTCCTCTTTTCTCTCGGGTTTTTCTTTTGATTCGAGCAGCTATTCCTGAGGATATATTTTGCTAAACTTGAAAATTTCCCCTTTGATACCCCTACAGAAGTCTTTTCCCCTACGGATCGATTCTACCCCTTTTGGTGAGAATAAACCCCAGTTCTCTACCGGGTGATAATGAGGGTGAACCGATCACCGGAGGCTGCAAATTTTGGTTCTGTATAATTTTGAAAGACTTTTCGGCTGGGTTTTCCTTGGGGTTACAGTTAAAGGGATAAAAACTGTTCTGTAACCTTTTTGGGGCTGCCAATGTTTAATACCAACACCCCTGTTTTTCGCCTCCCCCCCCCGGGATTTTTCCTGACGTTTGATTTTTTGAGGTTTGCGAAAGTAAATCTGCATCCTTCCCCCCCAAAGGGACTATGACTGCGCTTTTAAATTAAACCCGGGTAGAAAATTTCCCCTAAAGGCCCGTTTTTTAACTTGTCTTTCCTAACATAGCAAAGCATCTTAAATCAAGGAGTCATTGGGGAAGGGTCTATCAACCATCCTCTCACCCTTAGGTCCGGTTTTTTTTTGGGGGCCAAAAAGGATGGTTCATTAAGGCGTGATTGATTATGCTTTTGAACAATATTCTGGAAATTCAAACCCTTTACCCTTTTTTCGACCTTTTTTCCAGGGTAAAAAACCACTTGGTTTACCAAGCTTGACCCAGGGGCGTAAAAACCTTTTTTCGCATTAAGCACGGGGATGAAGGAAGAGGGCAAAATCCCCCTGAAGGGCATTTTGGGTACCTGTGATCCCCTTTTGGGCTCAAAAATCCCTTCCTCTTCCACCTTCAAATACTTTTTCAGGATTTTGTGGCTTTCTTTTTTTAGGATATATCTTGATTTTTCATACGGGGACTCTCAGGGAAACATGTTCGAACTGTATTCCAGATTTTGAGAGAGAATGCTCTGTATGTGAAGGGATCAAAGTGTCTTTTTGGCGTACAGAGGATCTCATTTCTGGGATTCATTTTGTCCCCATCTGTTATTGAAATGGACCCGGTCAAGGTTCAGGCCATCTGTGATTGGGTCCAACCTACTTCATTAAAGGCTCTTCAGAGATTTTTGGGTTTTGCCAATTTTTATCGTAAATTTATTGGTAATTTCTCGGTTATTGTTAAACCATTAACTGATTTGACCAGAAAGGGTTCTGATGTGGTGAATTGGCCTCCTGAGGCAGTCTCTGCATTTCAGGAACTTAAGCAGAGATTCACTTCTGCTCCTGTTCTATCGGCAGCCTGATGTTTCTCTGCCATTTCAGGTGGAGGTTGATGCCTCTGAAATTGGGGCAGGTGCCGTTTTGTCCCAAAAAGATCCAGAGACCTCTAAAAGTAACCCTTGTGCCTTTTTCTCTCGAAAATTTTCTCCTACTGAACGTAATTATGACGTGGGTAATCTGGAGTTATTGGCCATGAAGTGGGCTTTTGAAGAGTGGAGACATTGGCTGGAGGGAGCCAAACATCAGGTGGTGGTCCTCACGGACCATAAGAATCTGGTTTATCAGGAATCTGCCAAGCGACTCAATCCTAGACAGGCCAGGTGGGCCTTGTTTTTCACACGTTTTAATTTTGTGGTTTCCTTTCTTCCTGGCACTAAGAATGTTAAGGCGGATGCCCTCTCGAGGAGTTTCCTTGCGGACTCTCCTGAGTTATCTGATCCTTCTGTTATTTTGAAAGAGGGTGTAGTTCTTTCCGCCATCTCGCCCAATTTGAGACTTGCTCTGGAGGGGTGTCAGGAGGATAGGCCCGAGTGCTGCCCTGTTGGAAAATTGTTTGTCCCAGACCAGTGGAAAAAGAGTGTGATGTCTGAGATTCATTGTTCCGCGTTGGCTGGGCATCCCGGAATTTTTGGTACCAGAGACTTGGTTAGTCGGTCCTTTTGGTGGCCTACCTTGTCTCGTGATGTCAGGGAATTTGTGCAGTCCTGCGGGACTTGCTCTCGCTCCAAGCCTTGCTCTCGCTCTAGTGGTTTGTTGATGCCTTTGCCTGTGCCCAAGAGACCATGGACCCATATCTCTATGGATTTCATTTCCGACCTTCCTGTTTCTCAGAGAATGACCACCATCTGGGTAATTTGTGATAGGTTTTCCAAGATGATACATCTTGTGCCATTGCCTAAGTTGCCTTCCTCTCTGAATTGGTGCCGTTGTTCCTTCAGCACGTGGTTCGTTTACACGGCATTCCTGAGAACATTGTGTCTGACAGAGGAGTCCAGTTTGTTTCCAGATTTTGGAGGACTTTTTGTTCTAAACTGGGTGTTCAATTGTCTTTCTCCTCGGCATTTCATCCTCAGACCAATGGTCAAACTGAGAGAACAAACCAGACATTGGAGACTTATCTAAGATGCTTTGTGTCTGCTGATCAGGATGACTGGGTCTCTTTTTTGCCTTTGGCTGAGTTTGCTCTTAATTATAGGGCTAGCTCTGCTACTTTGATGTCTCCGTTTTTCTGTAATTCTGGGTTTCACCCTCGATTTTCTTCAGGACAGACGGAGGCTTCTGTTTGTCCAGGTGTTGACTCTGTTGTGGAGCGTATGCAACTGATTTGGGACCAGGTAGTGGAGAGGTTGTCCCTCTCTCAGGAGAGGGCCCAGCGGTTTGCTAACCAGCATAGGACTGATGGTCCTCGGTTTGAAGTGGGGGACTTGGTCTGGTTGTCCTCAAAGAATATTCCTATGAGAGTAGCATCTCCTAAATTTAAGCCTAGGTTCATTGGACCTTATAAGATCATGGAGATTATTAATCCTGTTTCTTTTCGTTTGCTTCTTCCAGGGACATTTAAGATCCATAACGTGTTCCACAAGTCCTTGTTGAAGAGGTTTGTTGAGCCAGTGGTTCCTGCTGCTGTGCCTCCTGACCCTGTTTTGGTTGAGGGCAATCTGGAGTATGTGGTCGAGAAAATATTAGATTCTCGTTTTTCTAGACGGAAACTCCAGTATTTGGTTAAATTGAGAGGTTATGGTCAGGAAGACAATTCTTGGGTGTTTGCTTCGGACATCCATGCTAGGAGACTTATCCGTGCGTATCATAGAACTCATCCTAACCGACCTGGTTGCTCAAATGAGGGTTCGGTGACCCCTCCTCAAGGGGGGGGTACTGTTGTGAATGGGTTTGAGATGAGTTCTGAGCAGAGGCTCCCTCTGGTGGTTACAAGCGGTGCTAGTCTGTCCAGTGAAGATTGTGAGGACTGGGAATCAGGTGTTACTGACTGGTCTTATATAAGGGAGTCACCTTCCCATCAGGGTTGCCGGTGATCAATTGTTCTGGTCTGAATCCTTTATTCCAGTTTCCCTTGTAGCCTGCTGTGTCGTGTCTGCATCTCCTGCTAACAGATAAGACATTTTCTTCTTTTGTGTTTGTGCTATATTTTTGCATTTTGTCCTGCACTTCTGTGGGGGCCTTCTGGGTCCCCTCCGGGGGCTTCTGCCCTCTCAGTTTAGTTCAGCCACTGATGTTTGTACTTTTGCTTTTTCCAGTTTCTTCAGTGGCTGCTGTTTTGATTTTGTTACACCAGAGAACTAATTTAGGTGGTAGAGGTCGTGTGATCTCAGGTGTTTTTGAAATTAGTAGAGTTGGTGCTTTTCAGGGTTTTCTGGGATAGCAGTAAGTGCCCTTCCTATCCTTTTCTATTTAGTTAGTTTGGGCCCCAGCGTTTGCTCATATTATTTTCTTTCTGTGTCAGTATTTCATCTTGTCTAACCGCCATTACATGTTTGGGGGCTTTCTGTTGTCTTTGGGGATCTGCTCCGGGGCAGATAGCTTTCCTATTTCTATCTTTAGGTGTAGTTAGTTTCTCAGGCTGTGACGAGGCGTCTAGGACCAACGTAGGAACGCTCCACGGCTGCCTCTAGTTGTGGTGGTTAGTCAGGGTACTGCAATCTCATAGATTCCAACTGCTCTGGTGTATTGCCTTTTTTACCTGCACTCCTCAGCTACCGAAACATAACAGAGGTCCCTTTTAGCACCACAGCCTAAGTGAGACAATGATGACATCATGAGACTTACAAGTATATGGACTTATGACAATCAAACTGACAAGGACATGGGAATTTTGAGATGGTTTTGGGGGTATATGGCGCAGACCCAGACATCATACCATCAGTACCATCAGTCACCTTCAGGAACGGAATGTCTCTGAGAGACAATTTGGTCCATAGCCACTATACATCCCCCAAATCACTTGGCACTTGGCTCGACCGTTTACCGGTGGGCACATTTTGAAGTGGCTCATGCAGCTTCTGCCATTGTGTTACCTAATGTAAGTCATATTGTGGTACTATGATGGGCAGGAAATACACAATGAGACACTTTGCAATTTGTAGAACAGTGGAGGTGGTGTACCTATGCACCTGCTCATGCCCTATGGATTACATAGGCCAAACTAAATGACAATTACGGATACGTATTAGTGAGCATCTGGGAGATATCCATAATGATAGGGACACCCTCCTTGCATGCCATGTGAATCAGGTACATAATGGTGGCATCAACTCAATCTTTTTTGGGTTAATTGAGGTAATCCCCCCACTTCCTCTGATGGGGATGGGGAATTGGGATAAGAGGATCATGCAACATGAAGCCAGATGGATTTTCTGGCTTGTTCTGTAGCCTGGGAGGGCTCAATGAACCACTTACCTTCGTCAGTTTCTTATGACCCCTTTGTGTTCACAATTGTTTGATCTGCTGTTAAGGAAGCTTTAAACATAAAGCATATAAGCCTTTTGGCTGTGATATAGTTTATTTATGATTTCTTGTCATTTTTTTACTAATTTGCTTTGGGGATGTTCTTGGTGTTTCTATCACTTCCTTCCTCTCTTATATATGTCAGTTAACATTTACAAACCCCGACATGGGTTAGGTAATTTCATTTGATCAGTGTATATATTTTTATATCTGATTTACACTGTATTCAAGCTGGATCAATGATGGACACAGCTTATAATCCATCTATTGATATTGTGTATATATAAGCGCTTTTGCACTTACGCCCTCTTTTGGAACACAGTATCTGTTTCCATTGTCTGCTAGGGAGGATTAGTTTCCGCACACCTCTGCCCTCATTGCTACTTATGGTTGGAGAGCAGGAGCGCATATTATCATACACGCACTTTGGGTCGCAAGGCCCACTGTCTTCCGGTCATGTGACCCAACGTGGAACACATTTGCATTCCAGCGGGCACCTTCTGGTCGTGTCCTAATGGATGATATTTTCAGCAATCCTTATGAAGTACATCTTGGGTGAGAGGGGGCTGGGTGAGGCACCATATTGTGGTTATAGGTATAACTTGTGACCCGTAAACAGTCGAGCTCTTGGCTCTGATAAAGGTGGAACGTTGACATACTCCAGATCAGCACACCATTACTTCAATTGAAAACTGTCTTTATATACCAATCCACGGATGAACCCCTACCATCATAGGGGGGAATCACCTTGGGATGGATATCAAAACATCAATTACTATCAGTACCTTGTAGACATTACTTGTATGTGTCATCAAGGGCTATTGTTCTAATTCTTATTTCATTCATATCTGTATATATTCCAAGGTTTCTACATGTTCCCTATGGGTTATCTACTATGACTTTCAGTCAGGTCTAAATTCCCTACTGTATATACCCTTGGACATTTTCTGCTTATGACTTAAGAGCATTTGACTAGCAATAATTTGGGACAGACCTGAGAATGCAGATCTCATTTGTATCTTGGGGGATGCTCACTGTATTTAATCGACTTTATGCCATTGGGCATGTGCAATAGATTTATAAATGCTACCGAGGGACATGTGTTGATCAAGGTATGATTATTTTAAGTACAAGTTAACATCTATTATCTATTTGGCTAGGGATATTTCTTCAGACTCACAAGGATATCTCTGGGGCACTGTTTAGGCTACTGAGCCTGTGTAATAGATCTCCTTTAAGGTACTGCACAGGAATATAATTCTGTTCTGGTCATAAACTGCATTCACCACACTAATTGTTTATCAATACTACATTAGGTATATGTGAATCAATCACTATTGCTAGATGGCTGACATATTTAGAGTCTTTGACATTATTATATGTGTATAGATGTATTACTTCTAACTCCAGCCTATGTTGAGCCATATCACTTTTTATGGTTCCAACCTCTGCGACATGGTAGGGAAATCACTAGGCCAAAAACAGGGTCAGGATCCCTTGTGCCCCTGTATGTACTGTATATTGCTTGCCTATCCTCAAACTGTTTTGGAATTAGGGTGCTAGCAGAACTACCAGTCCTTGAAATTCAAGGTGAAGATGCTGCTCATAAGAGAAGGTTCGTGGAAATATACTCAGGAACAAGTGCCTCATTCATTACCAGATGATTTGCTAGAGAAGGGTCAGAAAGCGCAAAGCACGATCTCCCACAGTGTAGATGATAATCAGATTGTGCATATATGCAAGTGTGCAACTGCAAAGGAGATATGGGATGAGTTATAGAAAGTGCATGAACGAACAAATCTCAACAATAAGCTTTACCTCAAGAGAAAGCTGTATCAGTCTAAGCTAAGTGATGGACAGAATATGCAGGACTATACAGTGGGGAAAAAAGTATTTAGTCAGCCACCAGTTGTGCAAGATGAAAGAGGCCTATAATTGACATCATAGGTAGACCACAACTCACTGCCAGGGCAACAAAGGAGTGGCTTTGTAAGAAGCATATAAAGGTCCTGGAGTGGCTTAGCCAGTCTCCAGATATCAACCCCATAGAAAACCTTCGAGGGATTTGAAAGTCCGTGTTGCCTAGCGACAGGCCCAAAACATCACTGCTCTAGAGGAGATCTGCATGGAGGAATGGGCCATCATACCACCAACAGTGTATGCCAACCTTGGGAAGACTTACAGAAAATGTTTGACCCCTGTCATTGCCAACAAAGATAAATAACAAAATATTAAGATGAACTTTTGTTAATGACCAAATACTTATTTTCCACCACAATTTGGAAAATAAATCTTGCCAAATCAGACAAGGTGATTTTATGGATTTGTTTTCTCATTTTGACTCTCATAGTTGTGGTCCACCTATGATGTCAATTACAGGCCTCTCTCATCTTTTTAATTGCTAGAAGTTGCACAATTGATGGCTGAATAAATACTTTTTTCCTCACTGTATAATAAACACCCTAGAGATTGTGGAGCATCTCATGGGCATTGGAGAAGAAATTAAAGATTTTCATGTTGCTGCATTTCTATTAAGTGGTCTTCCAGAAAGTTATGACACACTCATGACTGCCCTAGATGCACGGCCAGATGATGAGCTGACACCAGAGTATGTTAAAGGCAAACTTGTGGATGAATTCAAGAGAAAAAAACAGCATGTAAGCAGCAGTAATGAATCCAAAGCAGGAACAGCATTAAAGACACATTATTTCCCTAAATATAAGAGCAATCTAAGACAAACTAGTGAATGTTTTGTCTGTAAAAAGCCCGGCCACCTTAGAGCAGACTGCAGAATTTGGAAAGCAAGAATGAGTCAGCTTAAAAAGCAGAACAATCATCAAAGGGTTAAAACAGCTGTGAAGGAAGAATCTGCATGTGTTGAAGCCGCACTTAATGCCACTACAGGCCCATCTGCAAAGCATATATGGTGTATAGATTATGGTGCAAGCAGTCATATGACAAATAACAAGATTTCTTCAATGACCTTAATGAAAGCAAGTCAGAAAAGGTAATCTTAGCTAATGGTCACTATATGAGTTCAGAAGGAGTAGGAGATTGCTACCTCCACTGTCCAGTTTCCTCAGCACAAAGCAGAAAGATCCCAATAAAGGATGTTCTCTATGTTACCAGCCTTGAAAGCAATCTGTCAGTAAAGAAGCTCCTGCAAAAGGTTGAATGTAGTTACTTTTAAAGATAATAGATTCATCATCTCAAAGAAGGGTCACGCTCTTGCAGAAGGAAAAATCCAAGATGAGCTTTATCAGCTAAAATGCAAAGAAACAGTGTACAGTGCTAGACAAGATCTGCATAAGAACTGTATCCATGTATGGCACAGACTTCTTAGGAACAGAGACCCAGAAGCAGTAAGGAAGCTAGCTCAATTTGCAAATGGTATTGAAATCAACCAGTGTAGTCAAATAATGAAGTGCACTAGCTGTCTTAAAGGGAAAATGCTAAGAAAATCTTTTCCTAAAATAAGCACTACTAGATCTGCACATCCACTGGATCTGACACATACAGATGTATGTGGTTCAATGAGTGTTCAAACTCCTAGCAAAAAGAGATATTTTCTCACATTTATTGATGACTACTCCAGAAATACAGTCGCCTACCTGCTTCACAATAAGGATGAAGTTCCACAGAAACTTGAAAAATATCTTGCTGTAGTGTTTTACAAATTTGGAAGGAGGACAAAAGCCCTGTGTGCAGATAATGGAACCGAATATACAAGTGGTAAGGTGCAAACATTTTGAAAAAATGAATCATGTTCCAGACTACCATTCCATACAACCCAGAACGAAATTGCATTGCAGAGAGAAAGAACCATACTCTCTGTGAAAGGGGAAGAATTATGTTGTTTGATGCAAATCTACCTACAATGTATTGGGGAGAAGCCATCATGACAGCTTGCTATCTTTAAAACAGAGTGCCAGGTAAATCGACAAATAAAACTCCATATAAGCTATGGAACTGTGAGAAGCCTAACCTAAAGCACCTCAGGATATTTGGAAGCAAAATGTTTGTGTATGTTCCCAAAGAAAACGTTCCAAGTGGGAATCAAATACAAAGCAAGGATTCCTGGTGGGCTATAGCGAAACTCAAAACGGATACAGAATCCTGCAACCAGACACCAACACGGTAACAATCAGCAGAGATGTAGTGATGATGAAACTCTTTCGAATTCTGAAGTACACAGTATTCACTAGAAACAACAGAATCTCAATCCCAATCAGACCCCAAAGGAACATGAATTGATAAGCCTGAAGCACCAAGGAATCACAGAAGAAAACCAAGTAACCTCCATCAGGAATCAAAAGCCAAACCAAAGTATCCACAGAGCCTTCTAATGTCAGAAAACTTCCTGAACCAAGCCACAGTATGGATAAGCAGAATGCCTTTCACGAAAACAAGTGGAAATGCTGCTATGAAGAGATGGAGTCCTAAACCCACTCCAGATCAGGAGCTTACTGAGTCCCAATAGACAGAAAAAAAAGGTGAATTCTCAACCAGCCTATGAGCCTAAAGGTTATGCCACAGAAAATATCGCTACGGATGCTAAAAGTCACTATTAGCATCCGTAGCATGTGTAAATGCGCAGATGCAGCGACGAGCTTCCTCCCTGTGACTCGCTCGTCATGAATCGATTCGGACCTAATTTCTCGTCGGCGCTCGCTGTAAATATATCGTAGTGTGGCATCCTTTTCTTAGCGATTAGCGTACTTTTGTACGCTAAAGTCGTAAGAGATCGCTAACGGCGATGCGCGTAACAATCGCTAAATGGGCCGCACTTAGCGATATAGAAAATCCGCTAGCGTGCATAGATCGTCTATCGTGACGCAGCGATTGATTTAGTGTGCGTATCTAGGACCTTGGAAATGTGACATATTATTTGGGAATCTAAATCCAGAGAGAGGAAGATGGGAGTTTTCTTCTCAACCAAAGTTCTAAAATTTCCACAATAGTAAGCCAGTTTGGAATGTCAGAATCCAAAGGTGCGTCAACACCAATGGATCCGTCCTACTTAAAGTTGGAAGGAGAAGAACATCTGCTATCCAGCAATAAGAGTTACAGACAAGCAATGGGGGCGCTTCTGTACATAGCAACCACAACTCGTCCGGATATCACATCCACAGTCGAATTCTCAGACGATCTGTAAGCAAGCCACGCCAAAGAGACTGAAATGCAATTAAGAGAATTCTTCAGTATCTCAAAGAAACTCAAAGGCTAAATCTTAAGATATCTGCATCAGGAGATCTCACTCTCAGAGGTTATGTGGATGCAGATTGGGCTGGAGATTCAAGTGATCGGAATTCAACAAGTGGTTAACTGTTCAAGTTAGGAGAAAATTCAATTCTGGTTCAGCAGAAAATTCTGGTCCAGCAGAAAACAAGTGTCAGTTGCATTATCTTCTAACAGAAGCAAAATATATGTCTGCTGCTTATGCAAGTCAAGAAGTAATTTGGTTGAAACAACTTTTGGAAGATTTCGGCAAGCCATTAGCTCAACCAACAGTTATTTAAGAAGACAACCAAGGATGCATTAAACTTGCCAGTAGTAAGAAGTTTAGTGCAAGGACTAAGCACATTGATGTAAAACATCACCACTTATGTGACTTAGTGGAACGTGGTGTACTCGAGTTTGTTTATTGCGAGTCTGACAAGATGATAGCTGATGGTATGACCAAGCCACTATTAAGAGCCAAGTTTGTAGACTTCAGAACCGCAATGGGACTAACAGTATAAGTAGTTGTTGAGTGGGGGTGTTGGACTATGTTTGATGCCACAACTCCATTCCTGTCTGTGAGTGTTAGTTGCTAGATTTATATGATGTTCATAAAGTTAGAACAAAAGAAAAACTCCAAGAGGCTCCACAGGAAGAGCATGTGGCTGTATTTCCTGTTTTTCCTGTGTCTGTGTATGACAGAAGCAGCCTGCTGTAGATGCTGCACAGATAGACACACAAATGAGTTATTTCCTAATCTACTAAGATTATCATATACTGTTCCTGAATAAAGAAGCTCTGTTGTCACACGCTTGGAGAGCATCCTGAATAAGGAAACCTTCAGATCTTTATTAGGGTCAGTGCCCCTATCCACCAATATCATTGAGCAACTTCTGAATAAAGCCCCCCTTTTTTAATTATTATGCGTTAAAGTTTGTGTAAATAGAAAGAGGGTCTTTTTTAGAGTGTTTTGTGATATTTTTTCCCCCATTAAACAAAAAAATGAAATAAAAATGTAACAGCGTTACAAAGTGTAAATGCTGAATTTTTTTCTGCTATTTGCGTTTTTGCTGCTTTGATTTTTATAAATCCCATCCTTATTTTATGCTTTTTTGTTTTGGTGCAGACTTGAAGCAGCATTTTAGTTACTTTTTCAATTGCACAATCAGGCTCCATATAAAAACACATAAAGAGAAAATGCATCAAAACAGCATCTTTATACGCATAGTGAGCTGGAGTTTTCACAAAATAACATCCACTTTGGACATTTAGGCCACCTGTAGATATCTGTGGATCTGTCCGATCTTGACGCAATGCATAGACTTGCCATGGATCTACCAACCTGTCATGCTGCAGTCTGGAAACCCACTGCCAGTCTGTGTATTAGTGGTCCATATTTGGACCGATTTGCAGAGCTGCATTGGTGGTAAGAAGAGACCCTAAGGACCGTATGCGTGATAACAAGCAGCAGGAGTGGCTATAAATATGAGCATTGAGGTTAATATTATTTATTGTTTTTTTCTACTTCTTACATTATTATTTTCTGGGACCTATCCAGATCCCAAAGCATAATAAAGGACTTTCAATTCACGAAGAATACATTTTCAGCAAATCGAATTTCCAGGTAAAATCTGCATGACTTGGAAAATCAAACCTCATCAGATCCACTCTTTACTAGTACATATAAATGCACTCTCATTGGGAATAAAACTCCAGCTTCAAACTGTACAGTGGGTACAGAAAGTATTTAGACCTCTAAATTTTTCACTCTTTTTCATTGCAACCATTAGGTAAATTCAAAAAAGTTCATTTTTTTCTCATTAATGTACACTCTGCACCCCATCTTGACTGAAAAAAAACAGAAATGTAGAAATGTTTTCAAATTTATTAAAAAAGAAAAACTGAAATATCACATGGTCATAAGTCCGTCAGGTTGGATGGTGAACATTGGTGGACAGCCATTTTCAGGTCTCTCCTAGAGATGCTCAATTGGGTTTAGGTCAGGGCTCTGGCTGGGCCAGTCAAGAATGGTCACAGAGTTGTTCTGAAGCCACTCCTTTGTTATTTTAGCTATGTGCTTAGGTCATTGTCTTGTTGGAAGGTGAACCTTCGGCCAAGTTTGAGGTCCAGAGCACTCTGGAAAAGGTTTTCATCCAGGATATCTCTGTACTTGGCCGCATTCATGTTTCCTGAAAAACACCCCCATAGCATGATGCTGCCACCACCATGTTTCACTGTTGGGATTGTATTGGGCAGGTGATGAGCAGTGCCTGGTTTTCTCCACATAAACCGCTTAGAATTATCACAAAAAAGTTCTATCTTCGTCTCATCAGACCAGGGAATGTTATTTCTCATAGTCTGAGAGTCCTTCATGTGTTTTTTTCGCAAACTCTATGCAGACTTTCATATGTCTTGCACTGAGGAGAGGCTTCCATCGGGCCACTCTGCCATAAAGGCCCGACTGGTGGAGTGCTGTAGTGATAGTTGACTTTGTGGAACTTTCGCCTATCTTTCTTCTGCATCTGTGGAGCTCAGCCACAGTGATCTTTACCTCTCTCACCAAGGCTCTTCTCCCACGATTGCTCAGTTTGGCTGGACGGTCAGGTCTAAGAAGACGTCTAGTAGTCCCAAACTTCTTCTATTTAAGGATTATGGAGGCCACTGTGCTCCTAGGAACTTGAGTACTGCAGAAATTATTTTGTAAACTTGGCCAGATGTGTGCCTTGCCACAATTCTGTCTCTCAGCTCCTTCGCCAGTTCCTTTGAACTCATGATTCTCATTTGGTCTGACATGCACTGTGAGCATGTAAGGTTTTTTATAGACAGATGTGTGCCTTTACAAATCAAGTCCTATCAGTTTAATTAAACACAGATGGACTCCAATGAAGGAGTAGAACCATCTCAAGGACAATCACAAGGAAATGGACAGCATGTGACTTAAATATGAGTGTCTGAGTATAAGGGTCTGAATACTTACAACCATGTGATATTTCAGTTTTTCTTTTTCAATAAATTTGCAAAAATGTCTACATTTCTGTTTTTTCAGTCAAGATGGGTGGCAGAGTGTACATAAAAAGAGAAAAAATGAACTTTTTGAATTTACCAATTTGGCTGCAACAAAACAAATATGAAAAATATAATGGGGTCTGAATACTTTCCGTACCCACTGTATGCAAAACCATAAACATAGTTGGTGAGGTATGAAAAAACATATAGAGAAATAGTGCAATGACTAGTGTTGAGCATTCCGATACTGCAAATATCGGGTATCGGCCGATATTGGCTGTATCGGAATTCCGATACGAGTACCGATATTTTCGTCATATCGGATACCGGAATCGGAATGTCACTGTCACTGTCAGTGTCCGTCGGTCGGGTCTGTCAGGAGACAGCGGCACTTACCGGCAGAAGATCTCCGGCGGTACACATCCCGGACTGCTTAATGGCCGCCATCCTCTTCTCCACAGTCTGCTGAGTGCTGCGGCCGGGAGTGGTCAGGAGCTGTAGCCTGTGCTCCCGATAGTTTGCAGATGGACTGGATCGTCGTGGGACAGTCGTTACTATGGACTGCGTCGGACAGGTGGTATACTGTTGGTTTGTTTTTTTTATTTTTTTACAGGAGATTGATGGCGTCACAGGAATGAGAGAGTAATAAAAAAAATGAAAACTGTGTTGTCTCTTTTATTTCATTAAAAGACTTTTTTCTTGCTGTGTCTTTTTTTTAAACATTTAAAAACTTTGGGATTAATAATGGATCGGTGTCTTATTGACGCCTCTCCATTATTAACCGGGCTTATTGTCACCGTGCAATCAACGGTGACATTAACCCCTTATTACCCCACTTGCCACGCTACAGGGCAAGTGGGAAGAGCCGGGTAAAGTGCCACAATTGGCACATCTTTTGATGCGCCAAATGTGGGGCTGCTGTAGCCTGGTATTATCAGGCTGTTGAGGGCCAAAATCCATGGGCCTTGACAGTCTTTTAATACCAGGCCGCAGCAGTCTGCATTTTACTTGGCTGGTTAACAAAAATAGGGGGACCCCTACGCCGTTTTTTTTTCGAGGGGATCCCCTATTTTTGTTAACCAGCCAAGCTAAGCAGACTGCTGTGGCCTGGTATTATCAGGCTGGCAAGGTCCATGGATATTGGATCCTTACCAGCCTGAAAAACCAGGCCTCAGCGGTCTGCTTCATCTGGCTGGTTAACAAAAATAGGGGGGACCCCACGCCAATTTTTTTCGAGGGGATCCCCTATTTTTGTTAATCAGCCAAGATATGCAGACTGCTGTGGCCTGGTATTATCAGGCTGGCAAGGTCCATGGATCTTGGCTCCTTAACAGCCTGAAAATCCAGGCCTCAGCGGTCTGCTTCATCTGGCTGGTTAACAAAAATAGGGGGACCCCACGCCAATTTTTTTCGAGGGGATCCCCTATTTTTGTTAATCAGCCAAGATATGCAGACTGCTGTGGCCTGGTATTATCAGGCTGGCAAGGTCCATGGATCTTGGCTCCTTAACAGCCTGAAAATCCAGGCCTCAGCGGTCTGCTTCATCTGGCTGGCTAACAAAAATAGGGGGGACCCCACGCCATTTTTTTTTCGAAGGGAACCCCTATTTTTGTTAATCAGTTCCCTCTGACGTCACTGATTGTGTCCCTGGCTGACCTGAAGTGAAAGTGGAAAGCAATCAATTAAGCTTTCCACTTAAGGGCCCGTCTCACATAGCGATATCGCTACCGAGATCGCTGCTGAGTCACTAGTTTTGTGACGCAGCAGCGAGCTCACCAGCGATATCGCTGTGTGTGACATTCAGCGACGATCAGCCCCCCTGCCGGGTATCGCTGATTGTCGCTGAAATGTCAGGACCTTTTTTTGATCGCTGGTTTCCCGCTGACAGGCACGCATCGCTGCGTGTGACAGGCGGGAGACCAGTGATCCGCTGGTAACCAAGGTACACAGCGGGTTTCCAGGCGCGGGGCTGTGCCTAGAAACCCGCTGTGTACGTTGGATACCAGCGCCCTGATGCAGGGAGCTGGTATCCAAGTACACAGCGGGTTTCCAGGCACCGTGCAGCGCTTGGAAACCCGCTGTGTACCTTGGTTACCAGCTCCCTGCATCAGGGCGCTGGTATCCAACGTACACTGCGGGTAACTAAAGGCTGGTCTCACATAACGATACACCAGCGATCCCGACAACGATATGCACTTGTCAGGATCGCTGGTGTATCGCTACATAATCGCTGCTGAGCTGCCAAACAGGCAGCTCAGGCAGCGATCTGGGACAGCGACACTGCGGGTAACATCGCTTAGTTACCCGCAGTGTACCTTGGATACCAGCGCCCTGATGCAGGGAGCTGGTAACCAAGGTACACAGCGGGTTTCCAAGCGCTGCGCGGTGCCTGGAAACCTGCTGTGTACGTTGGATACCAGCGGATCGCTGGTCTCCCGCCTGTCACACGCAGCGATGCGTGCCTGTCAGCGGGAAACCAGCGATCAAAAAAAGGTCCTGACATTTCAGCGACGATCAGCGATACCCGGCAGGGGGGCTGATCGTCGCTGAATGTCACACACAGCGATATCGCTGGTGAGCTCGCTGCTGCGTCACAAAACTAGTGACTCAGCAGCGATCACGGTAGCGATATCGCTATGTGAGACGGGCCCTTAAGCGATGTTACCCGCAGTGTCGCTGTCCCAGATCACTGCCTGAGCTGCCTGTTTGGCAGCTCAGCAGCGATCATGTAGCGATACACCAGCGATCCTGACAAGTGCATATCGTTGTCGGGATCGCTGGTGTATCGTTATGTGAGACCCAGCCTTTACTCTCCTGTCAGCCAGGAGAGGAACTCATTCATTTGGGGGTTTACTGTGAGGCTGCAGCATTAGCTGCGGTCCCTGCAGTAAACATTAACCCTTTCTGAAGGATTACACCGTGGGACCTGACTGTGCATGGGATAGGTAAGAATAATTTTGCTTTTTTATTTTATTTTTATTAAAGGAAATGGTTTTTGCAGTCAAATAAAAGATGGTCAAAAACATGTGTCTTTATTTCATTAAAATGATTTTTAATTAAAGTGTGTGTGTTTTATTTTATTTCATGCAATAGGATTAATAATTGATAGTTGTCTAATTGACAGCTCTCAATTATTAACCTGGCTTAAGGTCACCTTTCAATAGCAAGGTGGCTTTAACCCCATATTAACCCATTCGCCACCGCTACAGGGCAATGGGAATAGACGGGCAAAGTGCCAGAAAGGGCGAATCTAATTATAGATTTGTCTTTTCTGGGGTGTCTGGGGGCAGATGTTAGTAGCCAGGGGGGGGCCAAAAATAATGGTCCCTCTCTGGGCTATTATTATCTGCCCCCACTCACTGGCTTTGTCTGTCTGGTTGCGAAAATAGGGCGGGAGCCCACGCATTTTTTTTCAGCAATTTTACACCTCATATATATATATATATATATACATGTCATTGAATTTGTGACACATATATATATATATATATTTATAGTTCATACACTTCTACATAGTATAATAGCCGCTAATTCAATTGCCGGCTTTTGTGAAAATGCAGACCCGACATGAAATGACACTTGGTTTACATAGAGTTAACCATGTCTTTTCATGTAGTTTGATATCTGATTTGCACAAACAATTACATGAGTGTAAAGGGTATGCCACACTAAACAACATCGCTAACGGGATCGCTAAAAAACGTCACTATTTAGCGATCCCGTTAGCGATGTTGTTGTGTGCGGCAGCTGCCAGCGACGAGCTTCCAGCTGTGATCTCGCTCGTCGCTGGAATCGTTCCGGACCCTATTTTTGTCGCTGGCGCCCCGCTGGGTAAGTATATATCGCTAAGTGTGGCACCTTTTTTAGCGATTTAGCGGTACTTTTGTACCGCTAAAGTCGTTAAGGAGATCGCTAACCGCGATAGCGTCCTAACGACATCGCTAAATAGGTAGCTACTAGCGATATAGAAACAATCCCCTAGCGATCTCATTAGTATGCGACGCTAACGAGATCGCTAGCGGATTGTGTAGTGTGGCAGTACCTTAAGTGTGCAAAATTTCACACCTGTAGGGGTTAATTAAAGGTGTAAATTCGTAGCAAAAAAGTCCGTTTTTTTTACAACGAATTTACACCTTTAATTAACCCCTACAGGTGTGAAATTTTGCACACATAGACTGATGTAATTGTTTGTGCAAATCAGATAGCAAACGACATGAAAAGACATGGTTAACCCTATGTACACCAAGTGTCATTTCATGTCGGGTGCTTCTGTCTTTTCACAGAAGCCGGCTTTACCCGGCAATTGAATCAGAGGATATTTTACTATGTAGAAGTGTAAAAACTATACATATATGTATATATATGTCACAATGACATGTATATATATATATATATATATATAATATGTATTCTATGTGTGTATATTTAGTGTTTACAAGGAAAGAATGGGGTTTTTTTAGTTACGATATTTTGTTCCCATAGACTTACATTGGATTTCCGGTATCGGTATCGGGTATCGCCGATATTTTAATGGTATCGGCGATACCATTCCGATTCCGATACTTTTGGATATCGGAAAGTATCGCTCAACTCTAGCAATGACTAGAATTTTATCTCATATGTCTTATGAAGGGATCGTTGTCCTTATGACTACAAAGTAGATTATTTCTGAATCTTAGTTCATATCTTCTCTTACAAGTAAGAAGGAATAGCCTAGTTTCTAGTATTTTAACTTACCGTATATACTCGTGTATAAGCCGAGATTTTCAGCCCATTTTTTAGGGCTGAAAGTCCCCCTCTCGCTTATACGCGGGTCATATACGGGGGTCGGCGGGGGAGGGGAGCGGGGGTGTCGGATCATACTCACCTCTCCGCCGGCGCGGTCTCTGCAGCCCCCTGCTTCTCCCACGATCTCCGGCTCCTTCCTGCAGCGGTCACATGGCACCGCTCATTAAAGTCATGAATATGTACATATTCATGACTTTAATGAGCGGTGCCATGTGACGCTGTAGGAAGGAAGCGCTGTGGAGAGCGCCGGGAGAAGAGGAGAGGCTGCAGGGACGCGCAGCGGAGGGGTGAGTATATGCTATATTTACCTGTCCCCGTGCCACCGTTGCGCACTGCTCCCTCTGTCCTGGCTGTAAATGATCAGGCAGAGGGCGCGATGACGTCGTTAGTGAGCGCCGCGCCCCTGCCTGATCATTCACTGCCGAGGACCAGGAAGCGGACGCAGCACTGCGGTGCAGAGAGGACAGGTAAATATCTCAGGTGCCGGGGTCCTGAGCGATCGGTGACACCGGCACCTGTCCCCCAGCGATGAGAGGTGAGTATGTCATTTTTTTTTTTCTTGCAGCAGCATATGGGGCATAATCTGGAACATATGGGGGCATAATATGGAGCATATGGAGGCATTAATATGGAGCATATGGGGGCATAAGCTGTGGAACATATGGGGCATAATCTGGAGCATATGGGGGCATAAGCTGTGGAAACATATGGGGGCATAATCTGGAGCATATGGGGGCATAATATGGAGAATATGGGGGCATAATATAGGGGGCATAAGCTGTGGAACATATGGGGGCATAATCTGGAGCATATGGGGGCATAATCTGGAGCATATGGGGGCATAATATGGAGGAATATGGGGGCATAATATGGGGGCATAAGCTGTGGAACATATGGGGGCATAAACTGTGGAACATATGGGGCATAATCTGGAGCATATGGGGGCATAATCTGTGGAATATATGGGGGCATAATCTGGAGCATATGGGGGCATAATCTGAGGATCATACGGGGGCATAATCTGTGAAATATATGGGGGCATAATCTGGAGCATATGGGGCATAATCTCTGAAGCATATTGGGCATAATCTGGAGCATATAGGGGCATAATCTGGAGCATATAGGGGCATAATCTGTGGAGCATATTGGGCATAATCTGTGGAGCATCATATGGGGGCATAATCATTTTTCACCCTAGGCTTATACATGAGTCAATAAGTTTTCCCAGTTTTTTGTGGCAAAATTAGGGGGGTCGGCTTATACACGGTCGGCTTATACATGAGTATATACGGTATATTAAAACTTTAGCACTCTTTTATGGATGTAATATAAAACAAACCTTCAGTCATCCAAAGCTGTTCTAAAAATAACTATATTCTTGACACCAATTAATGACTTAATTTTCGAATAGAACTTGAACGTTTAATGTTTATAGCCAAATTATTTTGTGGTGTTAGCGCTTGTAAAAAATGTACCTGCTTGATTTATATAGCTGTGCTGCTACTTACATGGTCCTCCTCTAACCTCTGGCAATCAGTTCTCATGAAGGTCTGAATAAAAGACAGAAAACATTCAACTTTTTGATTGAAAAAAATAAAAAAAAGAGATTTTATTTCACCTTTCATCATCTTGAGTGCCAAGTTCTACTTTCAGTGCTTCATAACATTTGTCAACCTAACCAAATGGCTGACCATGACAGATTAGCTTAAGCTTATCATGAACAAAAATTCCAATGTAAAGTTGTTTCACGATAATCAAGCAGCTTAGGCAGGATGAAAAACATACGAAGAACAAGCAAAATGGTCATTAGTCAGGTGAAATGATATTTTGCAACCAAATTAGATGTATAAGGATATAGAGAAGATCCAGCTTAAGGGTTCATACCCATCAACATTAAAAAAAATTCGGTCCAGTGTTGTTCCTGAAAAGTCGGATGAGTCTCATTGAAGTGACATGTGATTTTCATGCAAGTATAATGCAATCTTTATCTTTCAAAAGGTAGAAGAAAGAACAAGAGGATCTGCAATCTTGGACCTAATTCTTACCAACAGGGAGGAAATAGTTGAGGCAGTAAAGTGGCTGGAAATTTAGGACGCAATGATCATGCTATCCTCAAATTTTGGATTACAAGAGGAGGAAGACCAGCAAGGACTCAGACTTTAAAGTTGGACTTCAGAAAGGCAGATTTTAATGGACTTAGTCACGATCCACTTTTGGATTTGTGGCAGATCTGGTTCCATTGAGATAAACTTTTTTTCCTTTCAGGCCAGCGGGGGTTAAATATCAGTTTTTCACCGCTGACAAGCTGGTGTAATTGCATTGCTGCTGGGTCAGTTGATGTGGACGGTGACCACACCCACCATCCTTTAAAAGGTCACCTGATGCATCAGCTGACTGTCGGTGTTAAAGCAATCTGCAGTGACCAAGCTGGAGTAAGGAGCTCTCTGGGTGCAGTGGTGCTTCTGCTGCGTTAGCTTATTTGGTGCCTTTATTCTGCTATGCAGTGCTTTGCAGCATAGATTGGTGATCCACGGAAGTAGTCAGCTGGGACCAGTCGTGTAAGGACTGCTGCCCGGGAGCTATGATCTCTGCCGTCCTTCTACAACCTACCCCTTCTTCTCTGGTGGGAGCAGCAGAGGTGCTGCCAGGGAGTAGGGGCAAGACTTATCCCTCACCAAAAGTTAATCCTGAGTGTCTGTCACGCTGTTACTGCATACAGGAGGTCCGGGGTCTATGCTAACCCTAAGCTGGGGTCCTGACTAATCCCTCTACCTGGAGGTACTGTTGATGGTAGAGAGGTCCAGGCCGCCAGCGTAATCCCTACCTCCTGAGGATCCCTGAACCTCAGTGATCTAGTCCTGAGAAGGACCCTGATCACAACACAGGGGACTGAAAGGTATATGCCTAGACACAGTAATAGACGAACGAGACAGTACAAGGGGTAAACTAAAATCCACCTTGCATACAAAACTCACACCACAAAAAACAGAGGGAACACCAACGGGTACGGAGATAAATGATAAAGCGAGGAGGGGAAAAAAGACCACACCAGGTACTCTTCACTTCAGACTTCACAATACCACGATCCGCTCTGCTGGTCTGCATGAATGCTTTCACCGACACATTCCTAGCAGACTGGCAGGTATTTGAAGGAATCCCATTAATTGCAGCTGGGTGTGGCTGGCCTTGTCTAGCACAGAGAGAGAAAGAATTAACTCCCTCACTGCCGAAAAACACCAAGCACCAAAAACTCAGCTGCGCGAAGTCAGATTGTGTAATCGCGACGATCTTCGTGGCGACACACCCGTGACAGTACCCCCCCTTCTACGAGGGGCCTCCGGACCCTCAGGGCCAGGTTTATCTGAGTGAGTTGTGTGGAAGGCCCGAATTAATCGGTCTGCGTTAATATCCGACGCAGGAACCCACGTCCTCTCCTCAGGACCATACCCCTTCCAATGAACCAGGTACTGAAGGGACCGGCGATTAAAGCGTGAATCGATGATTTTCGACACCTGAAACTCCAAGTTACCATTGACCACCACAGGAGGAGGAGGTAAAGGTGACGGTATCACCGGCGCCACATACCTCTTAAGCAACGATCTGTGGAACACATTGTGAATTTTAAATGTAGGAGGGAGGTCAAGACGGAATGCCACCGGATTAATTATAGAACTGACCTTGTATGGCCCGATGAACCTGGGACCCAGTTTCCAGGAGGGAACCTTAAGTTTTATATTCTTGGTAGACAACTATACCAGATCGTTCACACTTAGGTCCGGACCAGACACTCTCCTCCTATCAGCCATACGTTTGTATCGGTTCCCCATAGTACTCAGATTATTCAGCACTCCTCTCCACACTGAAGCAAGTGACGATGAAAATCGTTCCTCCTCAGGAACCCCAGAAGAGCCCCCCCTATTGAAAGTACAAAACTGGGGGTGAAAACCATATGCCCCAAAAAACGGGGACTTACCAGTGGACTCGCTCCGCCTATTGTTAAGAGCGAATTCTGCCAGAGGCAAGAAAGAAGCCCAGTCCTCCTGGTTCTCTGACACAAAACACTGGAGATATGTCTCCAAGCTCTGGTTCAGACGCTCTGTCTGACAATTGGTCTGCAGATGAAAAGCCGATGAAAATGACAACTGCATCCCCCGCCGTGTACAAAATGCCTTCCAGAATTTGGACACAAACTGAGACCCCCGATCAGACACCACATCGGAGGGTACCCCATGAAGCCTCACAATCTCCCCAATGAACACCTGCGCAAGAGTCTTAGCATTAGGAAGAGCAGGAAAAGCTATAAAATGTGCCATCTTGCTGAACCTGTCCACTACAACGAGTATGACTGTTTTACCCGAAGACGGTGGGAGGTCCGTAATGAAGTCCATAGACAGATGAGTCCACGGACGCTCCGGGATCTTCAAAGGTAAGAGGGTCCCAGACGGGTGGGTATGTGGGGTCTTAGAGCGCGCACAAACCTGGCAGGACGCGACAAAAGTTACCACCTCCCTATGTAAGTTAGGCCACCAAAACCGGCGCGAGAGGAGATCCTCAGTTGCTTTACTCCCTGGGTGTCCTGCCAAAGCTGAATTATGGTGTGCCTCGATCACCTTTTGTCGCAACTGATTTGGAACAAACAGTCTCCCTGGAGGTCCTACAGGGGCGTCCCCCTGAGCCTCCAATACCTCCTCCTCAAGCTCAGAGCATACTGCCGACATCACCACCCCCTCCTCAAGGATCGGAACCGGGTCATCCGTCTTCCCGGCCCCAGGGAAACTGCGAGATAAGGCATCCGCCTTAACATTTTTTGACCCAGGACGATATGTGACGACAAAATTAAACCTGGTAAAAAACAACGACCACCTAGCTTGTCTGGGATTCAGACGTTTAGCGGACTCTAAATATAGCAGGTTCTTGTGATCGGTAATGACGGTGACCGGGTGGACTGCCCCCTCCAAAAAATGACGCCACTCCTCAAAAGCTAACTTAATGGCCAAGAGTTCCCTATTGCCGACATCATAATTCCTCTCAGCGGACGACAATTTTTTAGAGAAGAAGGCGCACGGATGCCATTTACCAGGGGACGAACCTTGTGACAATACAGCTCCCACCCCTACCTCGGAAGCGTCCACCTCTACAATGAACGGCTGTGACACATCAGGTTGAATAAGTATGGGTGCCGAAGCAAAACATTTTTTCAAGGAGGAAAACGCTTGACAAGCCTTGTCAGACCACCTTGAAAAATCCATCCCTTTTTTAGCCATGTCTGTGAGAGGTTTAACTATGGACGAGAAATTACGAATAAATTTCCGGTAGTAGTTAGCAAACCCCAGGAAACGTTGTAATGCCTTAAGATCCTCTGGCAGATCCCACTCAAGAACTGCCCGCACTTTCCCAGGGTCCATACGAAAACCGGATGCTGACACCAGGAATCCTAAAAACTGAAGTTCCTGTACGGCGAACACACACTTCTCCCATTTGGCGTACAGTTTATTATCCCGCAAGATCTGTAACACCTGCCTAACATGCTCCTGATGAGACACAAGATCCGGCGAGTAAATTAAGATGTCATCCAGATATATGACAACAAACTGTCCCACTAGGTGGCGAAAGATGTCATTAACAAAATGTTGAAACACCGCCGGGGCATTAGTCAGACCAAATGGCATGACAAGGTTCTCATAATGCCCCTCCGGAGTGTTAAACGCCATCTTCCACTCATCCCCCTCCTTCATCCTAATCAGATTGTACGCCCCCTGAGATCCAACTTAGAGAACCATTTGGCGCCCACGATCTGATTGAAGAGATCGGGAATAAGTGGGAGCGGATACGGATCTCGGACCGTAATCCGATTAAGCTCACGGAAATCCAGGCAAGGGCGTAGGCCTCCATCTTTCTTCTTCACAAAGAAGAACCCCGCGGCCACCGGGGAAGATGAAGGTCTAATATGCCCCTTAGCCAGACTCTCCGAAATATAATCCTTCATGGCCTGCATCTCAGGACCAGAAAGGTTATACAACCTAGATTTCGGTAACTTAGCTTCAGGGAGCAATTTTACAGAACAGTCATACACGCGATGAGGAGGTAGTTCTTGACACCCTTTCTCCGAGAATACATCCTCAAAGTCCACCAGAAATGGAGGTAAGGTCCTAGGAGCGACCGCACCGATGACCGTATTCATGCAGTTTTTATTACAGAATTCACTCCATTGGCTTATCTCTCTGGATTGCCAATTAATAACCGGGTTATGCTTAGTTAACCAAGGAAGGCCCAGCACTATAGGAGTGGGAAGACTCTCCAACACGTAACACGACAACAGTTCTTTATGTATCGCCCCCACTTGAAGATCTATGTTATGCACTGCTTGCAAAAAACTACCCTGACCGAGAGGTCTGGCGTCGATCGAGAATATGGGGACGGGTTTAGCCAACACACTCAATTGCATACCTTGAACCCGGGCAAAGCGAGCATCCACCAGATTAGCCCCGGCCCCACTATCCAGAAGAACAGATATCTTCTCAGTTCTCGCACCCACCACCACCTTCGCCGGTACGAGAAACTGAGACGAACTTAGGGACGAAATACTTACTCCCAGATTGCCGTCCACCACACAATCTGGGATCAATAGTTTTCCGGCGACTTCTCACTCTGCAAAGGACGGGATGGACACCCCCCAATAAAATGTCCCTTTTTCCTACAGAAGAAACAACTTCTTGTTTTGTGGCGCCCCACCGATCCCCTCCCCCGGAATGATGTCCCTCCTAATTGCATAGGCTCCTCTGGACTGACCAGGGGAACCTCCATATAAGGGACCCTTGAGGAAGGTGGAGTCATCACAGGGGGCGGAGTTACCCCGCACCTCTCCCGAAGCCGTCTGTCAATACGAATAGCAAGGGCCATAGCGGCTTCCAGTGATGTGGGAGGGTCATACTGTGCCAGCACATCCTTTAATTTGTCAGATAAACCTTGACAAAACTGGCTCCTAAGAGCCGGGTCATTCCACTGGGTGTCCGTGGCCCACCTACGGAACTCCGAACAGAATTCCTCCGCCGGACGATCTCCCTGCTGGATCCTATGTAACTTAGATTCAGCAAGGGAGACCCGATCCGGGTCATCATATACAAGATCCAGAGCTGCAAAAAACCTATCCACTGACTGGAGAGCTGGGGAGCCCGGGGGGAGAGAGAACGCCCAGGATTGGGGGTCTCCTTGTAGGAGCGAGATGACAATCCCCACCCTTTGTTCTTCACTCCCAGATGACCGAGGTCGCAGCCGAAAGTACAATTTACATGCCTCCCGGAAAGCAAAAAACTTGTCCCGCCCCCCAGTGAACCTGTCAGGGAGAACTACTTTAGGTTCTGGTCCGGCTTGCTCCGGGGGTACAAAACCTTGGACTTAACGTCCGCCAGCTCCATGGACAAACTCTGCAACTGCCGAGCTAGACTGGCTACTGGATCCATGGTGGCTGGAGAAAATCTTCACGGGTCGGTGAAAATGTCACGCTGTTACTGCATACAGGAGGTCCGGGGTCTATGCTGACCCTAAGCTGGGGTCCTGACTAGTGTTGAGCATTCCGATACCGCAAGTATCGGGTATCGGCCGATATTCGCGTTATCGGAATTCCGATACTTAATTCCGATACTTTTTCAATATCGTATACCGGAATCGGAAGTTCCCATAATTCTTTGAGAGGCAATGTGATTTTAGTCAGCCAATGAGGAATCCTACGAAGTGTGGGCACATCCTGTAATGCTGCGGTCATCTTAACTAATGGCATGGCTGTGATTGGCTGCTGAAATGATGTCAGAATGCACTATAAAAGGCGCCGCAGCCATTTTAGCGTCACTGTGCTGTGAACTCAGTAAGGGACAGAACGCTGCTGTGCTGACTCTGAGGGACAGTTAGATATTGCGATTTTGTGTACTACTGTGCTTGAGGCAGGCTAGTTTACCAACCGCTGTGTAAAGCTTCATTTTGCCAGTGTTGTTTTAACAGCTCTGTGCAAGGTGTGTGTGTGACAGTGCAGGTGACGCTGCAGTTTGCTCTGCATCCACCGCTGTTTGTAGGCATCTGCACCGGTCACTGACTCTTTTTTTTTTTTATTTTATTTAGTGGAATTGGTGCAGCTCCATTATATTAGAAAAAAATCAAATCTATTAGTGTGACGTGCTTCCATCCGTATACAATACATTGGTTGCAAACACTATAGAAGTACAGAAAGGAGCTTTTCACAGATAGTGAATAGTTGTGTTTCAGTGTTCACTGCAGTCTGTGAGGTTTTGATTTTTTGAGTGCAGATCACGCTCCAGTTAGTTCTTCAACCACTGCTGGTTGTAGTCTGCTGAGCGTGTGTCACTGCCTCATCCTTCACATTTTTCTCTAATTGGTGCTGCTCCATTTTAGTGGAAAAAAATCTAATCTATTAGTGTGACGCGCTTCCATCCGTATACAATACATTGGTTGCAAACACTATAGAAGTACACAAAGGGGCCTTTAACAGCTACAGAACAGTTGTGTTTCAGTGTTCACTGTAGTCTGTGAGCTTTTCATTTTGTGAGTGCAGATTACGCTCCAGTTTGTTCTTCAACCACTGCCGGTTGTAGTCTGCTGAGCGTGTGTCACTGCCTCATCCTTCACATTTTTCTCTAATTGGTGCTGCTCCATTTTAGTGGAAAAAAATCTAATCTATTAGTGTGACGCGCTTCCATCCGTATACAATACATTGGTTGCAAACACTATAGAAGTACACAAAGGGGCCTTTAACAGCTACAGAACAGTTGTGTTTCAGTGTTCACTGTAGTCTGTGAGCTTTTCATTTTGTGAGTGCAGATTACGCTCCAGTTTGTTCTTCAACCACTGCCGGTTGTAGTCTGCTGAGCGTGTGTCACTGCCTCATCCTTCACATTTTTCTCTAATTGGTGCTGCTCCATTTTAGTGGAAAAAAATCTAATCTATTAGTGTGACGCGCTTCCATCCGTATACAATACATTGGTTGCAAACACTATAGAAGTACACAAAGGGGCCTTTCACAGATACTGAACAGTTGTCTGCAGGGTTCACTGTAGTCTGTGAGGAATAACCACACTTAGGCCTTAACTTTTCTGACTTTCTTTATCAATCTACCAAGATGAAGAAGTCAGTGAGTAAGGCAAGTGGTCGTGGTCGAGGCCGTGGATTTGCAGCAGGGAGAGGACGTGGGGATTCTGTGGCTGCTGCCGCACCCAGTGACACAGCATCCACCAGTTTTCCCCGTGAGCGTTCCTTTATGCGCACTTTTGTAGGAGCTCAGCGTACCCCCCTGCTGCGTGAAGAACAAATTGAAGCCGTTGTTGGTTGGATGGCAGCCAATGCATCGACTTCAATAGCTTCCACCTCCTCTCAGGACCACAGCACTGTTGAACAACCATCAGTCTCTTCACCGCCTGCCAAATTGCCCAGGCAGTCAGAGAGCTCTGTACAGGAGCCAGCTGAGTCTCTGCTTCTGTTCTCAGAATCTGTTGGCTTGGAAACAGGGGCCCAGCCAAGCAGCATTCTGGAATGTGAAGAAGAGGCAGTATGCAGTGATGCACAACAGCTGTGTCTCTCTGAATCTGAAGAGGCGGGTGAGCCAGTGCCGATGGTCAGCACACCGCAGAACGCATCTGATGATGATGAGACTCAGTTGCCAGTTTCTGTTGAGCATGGTGCTGGCCAGACCACCCAACAACAGCAGGTGTTGGAAGAGGGTAGTGGTGGAGATGATGAGGTCCAAGACCCAACATGGCGTGAGGAACAGGAAGGTGGTGGGAGCAGCTCTGAGGAAGAGATTGCACCAACGGTCCAAACAGTAGGGAGAGGTAGGCTGCAGACTTGCTTGCCTGTAGCCTCCAGTTTGGCACCCGTTCGGAGCAGTTCTCTTCCAACAGCCAAACCGGGCGCTCCCAGGACTTGCTCTGCGTGGTCCTTTTTTGATACAGTTGCAGATGATATTTGCTATGTCAAATGCAAGCTGTGTAATCAAAAAATTAAAAGAGGTAAAAGTGTCAGTAACCTTAATACAACAAATATGTGGAAACATGTGCGGTCAAAGCACTTTGTTGAGTTACAAAGACACACTGGAGATGTAGGCCAACCTACAGCAGCACCTACATCTTCAGCTCGTGTTGGAGCCTCTTCCTCCAGTTCACACACAGCTGGTTCGGCTTCCTCAAAGGATCGCCATGGAAGAACCTCTGTCACTGTTGTCCAGAGACACAGTGTTATTCCACCCACAGCTGCAAGTTCCCTGTCATCCTCACACACCCAGGCCACAAAACAGCCATCGGTAGCACAGGCATGGGATAAAAGACGGCCATACTCGGCAAACCATCCACGAGCACAGGCTCTGAATGCTGGCATTGCAAAACTCCTGTCCCTTGAAATGCTGTCATTCAGGCTGGTGGAGACTGACAGTTTCCGTGAATTAATGGCATTGGCAGTCCCACAATACAATGTGCCAAGCCGATTTTATTTCAGCAGGCAAGCCGTCCCTGGTCTGCAAAAGCATGTTGAGGCAAAAATTAAACATGCGCTACTAAACGCCGTCAGTAGCAAGGTCCACCTGACCACCGATGCGTGGACCAGTACCCATGGCCAGGGACGATACCTTTCACTCACTGCCCATTGGGTGAATGTTGTGGAGCCGGGTACAGATCTTGCGAGTGGCGCTGTACGTGTTCTGCCAACTCCAAGGATTGCCGGAATCAAGTCTGTCCACATTGACTCCTCCTCCTACTCCAGTTCCTCAGAATCATCGCTGCAGGAGCCGTCACGGTCTACCTCCACATGGACCCGTGGACGCTTACCTGATGCGACCGATATGAGCACAGCCGTGGCCAAACGGCAACAGGCCGTTCTGAAATTAATTCCCATGGGGAATCAAGCCACACAGCGCAGGAGGTCTGGAAAGCCATCAAGCAGGAGAGCGACGTGTGGTTTTTGCCAGCGAATCTCCAGCCAGGCTTGGTAGTGTGTGACAATGGCCGAAATCTGGTGGCAGCTCTGGGCCTTGGCAACCTCACTCACATACCATGTCTGGCACATGTGCTCAACTTGGTCGTGCAGAGTTTTTTGAGGGACTATCCGGATCTTGATGCACTGCTGCACAAGGTCCGCCTAGAGTGCGCTCACTTGCGACGTTCCAGCATGGCCAGATCGCGCATTGCAGCTCTGCAACGCAGATTGCGCCTTCCTGAACATCGCATCATATGTGACGTATCCACCAGGTGGAATTCAACGTTACATATGTTGGAGCGGTTGTGTGAGCAGCAGCCAGCAGTTATGGAGTATCAGCTGCATCAGGCGCAATCAACACGCAATTTGCGCCGTCCACACTTCACCATTAATGAGTGGGCCACTATGAAGGACATGTGCCACGTTTTGCGTGCGTTTGATGAGTCAACGCGGATGGCGAGTGCAGATGATGCACTAGTCAGCCTGACTGTCCCCCTTATCTGCCTGCTTCAAAAAACACTGCAAGCAATAAGGGATGAGGTTTGGAAGAGGTGGAGGATGAGGAGTCACAAATTCCATCACCTTCTGGAAAGTCAGCGCAACGTGGTTCCTCACAAAGGGCTGGGCAGGGCTCACTTTGTGAGGAGGATGAGGAGGAGGAGTCAATGGAGGAGGAAGACATCGCTCCAGAGGGAGGTACACAACGCTCTAGTCAGTATGTAGAGCGAGGGTGGGGTGATGCAGAGCAGGCAGAGATAACGCCTCTTGCAGAGGACAGCGTTTCTTTGCCAGTTGGGAGTCTGCAGCACATGGTTGATTTCATGCTGCAGTGCCTAAGAAACGACCGCCGCATCGCCCACATTCTCACGACGTCTGATTATTGGGTGTACACCCTCCTAGACCCTCGCTACCGGGACAACGTCAAAAGCCTCATCACACCGTTGAACCGGGAGCGTAAAATGCGGGAGTACCAAGACACACTGGTGCAATCCCTAATGTTCTACCTTACTGCCGAGAGCACTGCTGCTGCTACTGCTTTACAAAGCAGCTCTGTGCGTCGAGGCAGTGTAGAGAGCTCTGCAACAAGAGGGAGCACACGCAGTGCCTCTGCACAGGGAAAGACCAGTATGTTAAAAATGTGGCAAAGTTTTGTGGCAGCGCCACAAATGTCTACACCATCCGAGAGGGCTCCAGTCAGCGGGAGGCAACGTATCCGTCAGATGGTGACAGACTACTTGGCTTTGCCTCTCAGTGTACTCCCAGATGGCTCTTCCCCATTCAAGTTTTGGGTCTCTAAGCTGGATACATGGCCAGAGCTTAGCCAGTATGCATTGGAGGTGCTGGCTTGCCCTGCTGCCAGTGTATTATCGGAGCGCGTCTTTAGTGCTGCGGGTGGTGTACTAACAGACCGTCGCATGCGACTATCCTCCGATAATGTAGACCGGCTTACTTTTCTGAAAATGAACAAGGCATGGATCTCGCCAGAATTTGTCTGTCCGTTTTCAGATTAAATAACTGGTTCGCAACGTTATCCATGTCTCCTGTTATGTTCATCTTTCTACCACCTGAACTCTACTCCCTGGGCTCCAACACTGCCAGTTGCTGCTCAGAAGTGTCGTGTCCACAGAACAAAACACAAGCTCTACTGTTAGTGGGGTTCAGTAACGCCAGCTGTTCCCCTGCTGTGTCAACGGCAAGAAGTCTCCTGTTCCCGACACATGGACAGAAAAACACATGACCAACATGCTCCAAATAGGGAAGAGCCGTCACCCTGCTTGTTATGCTGAAAACATGAAATTGTGAAGTTTTGCAGGCCTAGAATGATAAATTTTTATGACAAATATGGACAAATAATAATTTGTCATCACAGCGCATATCTGCACATGTCTATTAGAAATGGTAACAAAAAATAAAACATAGTCTACTCTTCACATTTTGAAATTAATGCATAAAAGTACATTTCAGACTTATGAATTAATGCTTTTTAAGGAACTTTATCTGTACCTGTAAGATAATGCAGTCAATGGATGTACGAATCATTAAATCCTCATCATCATCATCACGAGTTTTATTTATGACAGACATTATAAAATACACATACTGATGCCAACTGTAACTTCAAACACCATATATGAAATGGCCAGCATGTAAACATGGTAATAATGTCCAATAATAAATTATTACATCTAGAAAGTGCATCATGCATACTGACAATAGGTAGTTATACCTGCAAGTGCTGTTGAAACAACCACAAGAGATATAAATTAATACTGGTATATAGGTATCACAGTGCATAGTTACTCATGGACAATGTTGATGTAATACTGTATCTCAATTAAGTCAGCGTCAACCATTAGGCTTGTTAGTCTTGTACATTGTTAAAGAGGGAACGTAATTTTTTTGTTTGTCATAGGTGGAGTATTACACATTAAATTATTACTGCTGTATTTTTTTTTGCGTCCCTAGTGCGCAATAACGCAGCCTAACCTCACATTTGATAGTCAGCTAATTGCCACACGCTACCCTACCCTACGCGTGACAGTAGGAAGGTAGTGTTGACGGATAAAGCTTTGCGCAACCAGACATTCTTTTACCCTCTTCAACACTCTACAAGCAAAAAATGCATGATTTCAGCCGCAGACTTTATTGACGTACAGTATAACATCGGCATTACCCATCAGAGGCTGTCCACTGTCTGATACAGACATAGAATATACCTTTGCTATCCGTAGCCTTTGTTTCACCTACACTTGCAGGCACACACTTAAATTGTGACAAACAATGCCTAATGTTTTTTTAAATGGTTATTTTTTATTGTACATTATTGTGTCATCAATCACATTGATGAGTCCATGCTGGACATGTCATACATGCTATAGAAAGTTACGATTTTATGAACTTAAATAATTGAAATGTCTGTGACTGTCACATAAAATTTGCGATGATGATGATGAGTGACTATTACAAAATCCATTGTCTTCACTATGTTATGGTTTAACATAGCGTTCCTTAAGCATTATTCATAAAAAAAAAAATGGACTTTTATTCTTAAATTTACAACACTATATTTTGTTACCAATTTTTTGGGTGTTGTGTTGTTCCATTTATTTTTGGCATGTGCATATATGCGTTTATATTTGTATTTTCTTTATTTTTCCTTCTTGAAATTAGAAAACATGTGTATCTTTGTACCGTGTTAGCCAGTAGATAGAAAAATATTTAGACTTCAGAGTCAGCAGTGGTTGATACCTTTTAATGGATAACTGAAAAGATGGAAACAAATTGCAAGCTTTCAAGGCTACTCACGTCTCTTCATCAGGGAAAGACTAACTAAAAAAATTAAGCATCACATATTTCTATACACAACAGGACACAGGAATAGTGCAATAGGTAAGACAAGTAAGTGACGTGTATCAGAACTGTCATTATCTCACAGGGATGAACATAAATATTGGAACAGTTCCTAGATAAGGATAGAAAGTTTGATTGCCCTCTCATTGGCGTATTTTTTTGGGTTTTCATGACCCTGGAAGGGCATAGACGCAGATTCCTTAATTGATATAGAATGACATAAATCCATGTGATCTATTCATTCCATCACTAACAGTGTCAAAGGTCATGATGAGCTTATATTCTGAAACCTTTGTACGTTTCTCATATTTGAAGTTATATTTTAATACCAGTAATTCCATATCCATGATGCTATGACCGGGCATACAAAAGTCTTTTGCCACAGGTAAATTCATTAATTTATCTGTGATTGTGTGGCGCTGATAATTCATCCTTGTTCTCCTTTTTGTTGCCGGTCTCCCCTCACTTGTCCCTCCCTCACTTGTCTTAGCTATTCCTGTGTCCTGTTGTGTGTAGAAATATGTGATTCTTCATTTTTGGCTTTACTCTTAGCCTGATGAAGACACCTGAGTAGTCTCGAAAGCTTTGAATTTGTTACCATATTTTCAGTTAGCCATTAAACGTTATCAACCACAGAGGACTGTCAAGTATAAATATTTTTCTATTCTTGTAATTGAAATTTATCATTTTATTGTTGTAGTAAAAGTTCATTTATTCTTGTTTGAAGTACATACATTTGCAATGGCCACGTAACAAGGCAATAACTCAATATTTTGTGCCTACACCCTCCTTGACCCTGGGCTTCAACAGCGCCAGTTGCTGCTCAGAAGTGTTAGATGCACAGATGAAAACAATCGCTGATGTGTTTGTGGGGTTCAGTAACGCCTGCTGTTCCCCTGCTGTGTGTCTGGCAAAAATTACTGCTGCTAACTACAACTTCAACTTCAAACGTCTCATACTAGGCCTCTGCCTACACCCTCCTTGACCCTGGGCTTCAACAGCGCCAGTTGCTGCTCAGAAGTGTTAGATGCACAGATGAAAACAATCGCTGATGTGTTTGTGGGGTTCAGTAACGCCTGCTGTTCCCCTGCTGTGTGTCTGGCAAAAATTACTGCTGCTAACTACAACTTCAACTTCAAACGTCTCATACTAGGCCTCTGCCTACACCCTCCTTGACCCTGGGCTTCAACAGCGCCAGTTGCTGCTCAGAAGTGTTAGATGCACAGATGAAAACAATCGCTGATGTGTTTGTGGGGTTCAGTAACGCCTGCTGTTCCCCTGCTGTGTGTCTGGCAAAAATTACTGCTGCTAACTACAACTTCAACTTCAAACGTCTCATACTAGGCCTCTGCCTACACCCTCCTTGACCCTGGGCTTCAACAGCGCCAGTTGCTGCTCAGAAGTGTTAGATGCACAGATGAAAACAATCGCTGATGTGTTTGTGGGGTTCAGTAACGCCTGCTGTTCCCCTGCTGTGTGTCTGGCAAAAATTACTGCTGCTAACTACAACTTCAACTTCAAACGTCTCATACTAGGCCTCTGCCTACACCCTCCTTGACCCTGGGCTTCAACAGCGCCAGTTGCTGCTCAGAAGTGTTAGATGCACAGATGAAAACAATCGCTGATGTGTTTGTGGGGTTCAGTAACGCCTGCTGTTCCCCTGCTGTGTGTCCGGCAAAAATTACTGCTAGCTACCTAATCATGGTGAAAAAAACATGACATCTCAAAGTGTCTAGTGCTACACATAGATATGAGGCTACACCATGATTTCTAAGCTGTAAACATTTGAAACGTCAACTTTCAAACCATAAAATGATTTGTCTTTGTCACAAATCTGTAACAAAATAATTGTGACATATTATTACAGATATGCACATGTCGAAAACAAATGCAAACACAAAAGCCTACTTATGCTATAGGATACTGATGGTCAACCTTGTCACTCCATAGCTTAGACAAATCCAACTCACATCATGATGACTCAAATACTGCAATGTTGGAAGTGCATAATGTGGGTTGAACTTTGACAACTGCTGCAGTGCGAAGGTTATACTTCAGTGTTCTTGCCTTTGAAATAAAAGCATACAAGTAAATATAATATCCAATGTTGATTAAGGGACGTGATGTACACCTGTAATATTGTGCAAACAATGCATGTAGGAATAGTCCTCTTCAACATTACTTATATTTGTGTCATTTTAAAAAATACATATTTGATTAGAAAGTTAACAGCCCATATCATAAAGGTCCTTCATGTAAACATGATAATCGCTAACAAAAATCATGCATTACCTTGGTAAAGTCAATAGTGCATAGTCACAATAGCAAAATATATACCTGTAAGTGGTGCTGAAAGAACGACAACTGATAGAATAGGTGAATGATATCTATTTATCAGACTGAATAGCGACACCTGTACAATGTCGATATAATACTGTACCTTAACAAAACAGCTGTGTCACACCTCACACGCATTTTTCTTGTAGCTTGTTATGTAATAGGGCACATGCGTGTATGTTTCATCATAGGTGCATGTTTACTGAGTAAAGCAGTCATGACAACGCCTTTGTGTTGTCGGTACGCTTGCGATGATGAACGATGCGCACCGTGAATGTTAGTCTGCGTCATAAGACGCACAGACGCTCCAATACCCAACGCGTCACAGCAGGAAGCCAGTCTGTGCGTCCAAACAAAGGCGCAAGCATACATGCACGTACCCTTTTATAAAGCTATATAAAAAAAAGGATGTAGTAGTAACGCACACTTTATTGAGGTACAGTATTACATCGCCATTCACCATCTGTGGCTATGCAGTCTCATCTATATATACCTTATCTATCCGTTGTCATGCTTGCAAGTCCACAGTCAGGCATAAATAGCTGTTTTCACTATGCACTTTTTAAAGGTTTTTTTTGTTAATATAAATGATTGGCACATATTATCAGTATTACATGATGGAAATTTTAGATATTTTTAAAAACTTTTTAGTGATATTATTCAGCAAATGAAAATGGTGTACATACTGTTACTTATCCATCATTAATGGATTCTGATATGTACTTGTATGCTTTTATTTAAAAACCGTATAGCAGATTATTTAACCGATTTTTATTGTGGTTTGCATTGCTTTTCAACATGTTAATGTATGCGTTTATGTTTGTCAATTATTAATTTACATATATTTTTTAAAGTAAAATCATCATCTTATGGTACTAAAGGTTATATTTCTCTTGTTTGGAGTATAGACATTTTTAATTGACACGTAACAAGGAAAATACTTGATCTAGTATTTAAACATCCTCCTTGACCCTGGGCTCCAACACCGCCAGTTGTTGCTTGGAAGTGCTGTTAGCACAGTCTACACTTGCTCCTGTGTTACTGGGGTTCAGTAATGTCAGCTGTTCCCTGCTGTGTGAACGGCAAACAGTCCTGCTGCCTCCACCATGTTCTCTTCTCATCCCTGGGCTACAACACCGCCAGTTGTTTCTCGGAAGTGCTGTTAGCACAGTCTACACTTGCTCCCGTGTTACTGGGGTTCAGTAATGTCAGCTGTTCCCCTGCTGTGTGAACGGCAAACAGTCCTGCTGCCTCCACCCTGTTCTCTTCTCATCCCTGGGTTACAACACCGCCAGTTGTTTCTCGGAAGTGCTGTTAGCACAGTCTACACTTGCTCCCGTGTTACTGGGGTTCAGTAATGTCAGCTGTTCCCCTGCTGTGTGAACGGCAAACAGTCCTGCTGCCTCCACCATGTTCTCTTCTCATCCCTGGGTTACAACACCGCCAGTTGTTTCTCGGAAGTGCTGTTAGCACAGTCTACACTTGCTCCCGTGTTACTGGGGTTCAGTAATGTCAGCTGTTCCCCTGCTGTGTGAACGGCAAACAGTCCTGCTGCCTCCACCCTGTTCTCTTCTCATCCCTGGGTTACAACACCGCCAGTTGTTTCTCGGAAGTGCTGTTAGCACAGTCTACACTTGCTCCCGTGTTACTGGGGTTCAGTAATGTCAGCTGTTCCCCTGCTGTGTGAACGGCAAAAAGTCCTGCTGCCTCCACCCTGTTCTCTTCTCATCCCTGGGTTACAACACCGCCAGTTGTTTCTCGAAATGCTGTTAGCACAGTCTACACTTGCTCCTGTGTTACTGGGGTTCAGTAATGTCAGCTGTTCCCCTGCTGTGTGAACGGCAAAAAGTCCTGCTGCCTCCACCCTGTTCTCTTCTCATCCCTGGGTTACAACACCGCCAGTTGTTTCTCGGAAGTGCTGTTATCACAGTCTACACTTGCTCCTGTGTTACTGGGGTTCAGTAATGTCAGCTGTTCCCCTGCTGTGTGAACGGCAAAAAGTCCTGCTGCCTCCACCCTGTTCTCTTCTCATCCCTGGGTTACAACACCGCCAGTTGTTTCTCGGAAGTGCTGTTAGCACAGTCTACACTTGCTCCTGTGTTACTGGGGTTCAGTAATGTCAGCTGTTCCCCTGCTGTGTGAACGGCAAACAGTCCTGCTGCCTCCACCATGTTCTCTTCTCATCCCTGGGCTACAACACCGCCAGTTGTTTCTCGGAAGTGCTGTTAGCACAGTCTACACTTGCTCCCGTGTTACTGGGGTTCAGTAATGTCAGCTGTTCCCCTGCTGTGTGAACGGCAAACAGTCCTGCTGTCTCCACCCTGTTCTCTTCTCATCCCTGGGTTACAACACCGCCAGTTGTTTCTCGGAAGTGCTGTTAGCACAGTCTACACTTGCTCCCGTGTTACTGGGGTTCAGTAATGTCAGCTGTTCCCCTGCTGTGTGAACGGCAAACAGTCCTGCTGCCTCCACCATGTTCTCTTCTCATCCCTGGGTTACAACACCGCCAGTTGTTTCTCGGAAGTGCTGTTAGCACAGTCTACACTTGCTCCTGTGTTACTGGGGTTCAGTAATGTCAGCTGTTCCCCTGCTGTGTGAACGGCAAAAGTCCTGCTGCCTCCACCCTGTTCTCTTCTCATCCCTGGGTTACAACACCGCCAGTTGTTTCTCGGAAGTGCTGTTAGCACAGTCTACACTTGCTCCTGTGTTACTGGGGTTCAGTAATGTCAGCTGTTCCCCTGCTGTGTGAACGGCAAAAAGTCCTGCTGCCTCCACCCTGTTCTCTTCTCATCCCTGGGTTACAACACCGCCAGTTGTTTCTCGGAAGTGCTGTTAGCACAGTCTACACTTGCTCCTGTGTTACTGGGGTTCAGTAATGTCAGCTGTTCCCCTGCTGTGTGAACGGCAAACAGTCCTGCTGCCTCCACCATGTTCTCTTCTCATCCCTGGGCTACAACACCGCCAGTTGTTTCTCGGAAGTGCTGTTAGCACAGTCTACACTTGCTCCCGTGTTACTGGGGTTCAGTAATGTCAGCTGTTCCCCTGCTGTGTGAACGGCAAACAGTCCTGCTGCCTCCACCATGTTGTCTTCTCATCCCTGGGCTACAACACCGCCAGTTGTTTCTCGGAAGTGCTGTTAGCACAGTCTACACTTGCTCCTGTGTTACTGGGGTTCAGTAATGTCAGCTGTTCCCCTGCTGTGTGAACGGCAAACAGTCCTGCTGCCTCCACCCTGTTCTCTTCTCATCCCTGGGTTACAACACCGCCAGTTGTTTCTCGGAAGTGCTGTTAGCACAGTCTACACTTGCTCCCGTGTTACTGGGGTTCAGTAATGTCAGCTGTTCCCCTGCTGTGTGAACGGCAAAAAGTCCTGCTGCCTCCACCCTGTTCTCTTCTCATCCCTGGGTTACAACACCGCCAGTTGTTTCTCGGAAGTGCTGTTAGCACAGTCTACACTTGCTCCTGTGTTACTGGGGTTCAGTAATGTCAGCTGTTCCCCTGATGTGTGAACGGCAAAAAGTCCTGCTGCCTCCACCCTGTTCTCTTCTCATCCCTGGGTTACAACACCGCCAGTTGTTTCTCGGAAGTGCTGTTAGCACAGTCTACACTTGCTCCTGTGTTACTGGGGTTCAGTAATGTCAGCTGTTCCCCTGCTGTGTGAACGGCAAAAAGTCCTGCTGCCTCCACCCTGTTCTCTTCTCATCCCTGGGTTACAACACCGCCAGTTGTTTCTCGGAAGTGCTGTTAGCACAGTCTACACTTGCTCCCGTGTTACTGGGGTTCAGTAATGTCAGCTGTTCCCCTGCTGTGTGAACGGCAAAAAGTCCTGCTCCCTCCACCCTGTTCTCTTCTCATCCCTGGGTTACAACACCGCCAGTTGTTTCTCGGAAGTGCTGTTAGCACAGTCTACACTTGCTCCTGTGTTACTGGGGTTCAGTAATGTCAGCTGTTCCCCTGCTGTGTGAACGGCAAACAGTCCTGCTGCCTCAACTTTAATTTCCATGGGTACCTTCTGCTACCCATCCGGGTTCCAGTACCGTCAGCTGGTTCTCCGCAGTGCCTTTGGCCTAGGTGCCTCCATGTCGGTATCCGAGTTCCAGCAACGTCTGCTGGTCCTTGGTAGTGCTTTGGAGCACAGGTACCTCCTGCTTAGTAACCCTGTCCCAGTAACGTCAGCTGGTCCTCGGTTGTGCCATTGGCTCTTTTCCTTCTGCTGACCTCCGGGTTCCAGCACAGTCAGCTGGTCCTCGTTACTTTCATTGGCTCTTGTACCTTCTGCTACCCATCCGGGTTCCAGTACCGTCAGCTGGTTCTCCGCAGTGCCTTTTTCCTAGGTGCCCCCATGTCGGTATCCGAGTTCCAGCAACGTCTTCTGGTCCTTGGTAGTGCTTTGGAGCACAGGTACCTCCTGCTTAGTAACCGTGTCCCAGTAACGTCAGCTGGTCCTCGGTTGTGCCATTGGCTCTTTTCCTTCTGCTGACCCTCCGGGTTCCAGCACAGTCAGCTGGTCCTCGTTACTTTCATTGGCTCTTGTACCTTCTGCTACCCATCCGGGTTCCAGTACCGTCAGCTGGTTCTCCGCAGTGCCTTTGGCCTAGGTGCCTCCATGTCGGTATCCGAGTTCCAGCAACGTCTGCTGGTCCTTGGTAGTGCTTTGGAGCACAGGTACCTCCTGCTTAGTAACCGTGTCCCAGTAACGTCAGCTGGTCCTCGGTTGTGCCATTGGCTCTTTTCCTTCTGCTGACCTCCGGGTTCCAGCACAGTCAGCTGGTCCTCGTTACTTTCATTGGCTCTTGTACCTTCTGCTACCCATCCGGGTTCCAGTACCGTCAGCTGGTTCTCCGCAGTGCCTTTGGCCTAGGTGCCTCCATGTCGGTATCCGAGTTACAGCAACGTCTGCTGGTCCTTGGTAGTGCTTTGGAGCACAGGTACCTCCTGCTTAGTAACCGTGTCCCAGTAACGTCAGCTGGTCCTCGGTTGTGCCATTGGCTCTTTTCCTTCTGCTGACCCTCCGGGTTCCAGCACAGTCAGCTGGTCCTCGTTACTTTCATTGGCTCTTGTACCTTCTGCTACCCATCCGGGTTCCAGTACCGTCAGCTGGTTCTCCGCAGTGCCTTTGGCCTAGGTGCCTCCATATCGGTATCCGAGTTCCAGCAACGTCTGCTGGTCCTTGGTAGTGCTTTGGAGCACAGGTACCTCCTGCTTAGTAACCCTGTCCCAGTAACGTCAGCTGGTCCTCTGTTGTGCCATTGGCTCTTTTCCTTCTGCTGACCCTCCGGGTTCCAGCACAGTCAGCTGGTCCTCGTTACTTTCATTGGCTCTTGTACCTTCTGCTACCCATCCGGGTTCCAGTACCGTCAGCTGGTTCTCCGCAGTGCCTTTGGCCTAGGTGCCTCCATGTCGGTATCCGAGTTCCAGCAACGTCTGCTGGTCCTTGGTAGTGCTTTGGAGCACAGGTACCTCCTGCTTAGTAACCGTGTCCCAGTAACGTCAGCTGGTCCTCGGTTGTGCCATTGGCTCTTTTCCTTCTGCTGACCCTCCGGGTTCCAGCACAGTCAGCTGGTCCTCGTTACTTTCATTGGCTCTTGTACCTTCTGCTACCCATCCGGGTTCCAGTACCGTCAGCTGGTTCTCCGCAGTGCCTTTGGCCTAGGTGCCTCCATGTCGGTATCCGAGTTCCAGCAACGTCTGCTGGTCCTTGGTAGTGCTTTGGAGCACAGGTACCTCCTGCTTAGTAACCGTGTCCCAGTAACGTCAGCTGGTCCTCGGTTGTGCCATTGGCTCTTTTCCTTCTGCTGACCCTCCGGGTTCCAGCACAGTCAGCTGGTCCTCGTTACTTCCATTGGCTTTTGTACCATCACCAACAGGACAAAGAAGGTTAAGACAAACTACAAGATACAGAACAAGAGACAGAAGAACAATAAGCAGAAGATCAAAAAGCAGAAGAACATTAAGTATAAGACCAAAATGAAGAGCAAAATATATGCTCTAAATTCTAAGCAGAAGAAGACTAAGCAGTGTATGGGGGTGAGTCCGTTCCTCCTCGTGGTGCCCCTGGAAAATGCCTGATGCTGCTGCAGGCTAAACTGAACGCGGACAAATACTGTTGTAATTAAAATCTTTCGTGACAGCAAGAACGGAAGGATGAAAATTCAGAGTTTTACAGATTACAAGTACAGGAATGTCTGTCACAAATAAGAATATGATGAAAAGGATGAATAGGAAGAAGATGAAGAAGTAGAATATGAAGAATAATAACTGTTTAATAAGAACAATATAAGTAATGTTAACAAAAAGATGAATAGCAAGAAGTTTTAGAAGATTAAGAAGGTGAAGATGAAGAATAATTTGATGAGAAAGATGATGCTGCTGAAGATTATGAAGGAGAAAGTGTGTGAAAAGTTAAAAAGGTGAAGACCATGGAAGTTGTGAAACAGACATATTTGACAAAATAGAAAAAAGGTTAACAACATTGTGAATTTCTTCGTCAATCCGAACGTATTTCCTAAAAAAAAAAAATTAATGCTATTCCATTGGATTGGGTTAAACATCTATGCCTTTAATGTCTCCTCAACCTCCCCCAATACATTCTACATTACTCTTTGTTGTTTTCCTTCATGTACAATTAACCTACAAGGCAAGAATGGGGTTTTTTTTATTTCGATATTTTGTTCCCATAGACTTACATGGGACTTCCGGTATCGGTATCGGGTATCGCCGATATTTTTTGTGTATCGGCGATACCATTCCGATTCCGATACTTTTGGATATCGGAAAGTATCGCTCAACTCTAGTCCTGACTAATCCCTCTACCTGGAGGTACTGTTGATGGTACAGAGGTCCAGGCCGCCAGCGTAATCCCTACCTCCTGAGGATCCCTGAACCTCAGTGATCTAGTCCTGAGAAGGACCCTGATCACAACACAGGGGACTGAAAGGTATATGCCTAGACACAGTAATAGACGAACGAGACAGTACAAGGGGTAAACTAAAATCCACCTTGCATACAAAACTCACACCACAAAAAACAGAGGGAACACCAACGGGTGCGGAGATAAATGATAAAGCGAGGAGGGGAAAAAAGACCACACCAGGTACTCTTCACTTCAGACTTCACAATACCACGATCCGCTCTGCTGGTCTGCATGAATGCTTTCACCGACACATTCCTAGCAGACTGGCAGGTATTTGAAGGAATCCCATTAATTGCAGCTGGGTGTGGCTGGCCTTGTCTAGCACAGAGAGAGAAAGAATTAACTCCCTCACTGCCGAAAAACACCAAGCACCAAAAACTCAGCTGCGCGAAGTCAGATTGTGTAATCGCGACGATCTTCGTGGCGACACACCCGTGACAGTGTCGGAGTCCTCTTAGGAGGAGGTGTCAGGGGAAGGTGGATAGTGCATAGTGGGGGTGTGAGTGTGGTGACACAGGGAGACTATTCTGTTGTCAGTTCTTCAAAGAGTTCACCATCTTGTGGCAAATGCATGTGTGGCAATAAACGTTCAGGTCCGGACCTGTGTGTGAACGAGTATTTGTGGGTGTTCACCAAAAACATCAGGTGGAAGTGTGCTACTGGAACCTGGAGTTCTAGAGTGATTGTGCAATATCAGGTGTCAGCCATTCTCGGCCTGGGGACTTTCCAGCTGGAGTTACCCCCAGTAATGCACGTACACAACACTTTCCACAAGTCGGTGCTCTGGAAATTTGTGGCGCCTCCAAAGCCTACGTTATTATCACCTCCATCTGGCTGCGTTCATCATAAACCTGAGGGTCATGTGACTGCAGAGGTGAACTCTGGTTGATTAAGGCATCCTCTCCCTATGTCACTTTCTGGTGAGGTCCAGTGTTGAGGGTCCATAGGCCCCTTATTGAAAGGGGGGTACTGTCATGATCCATTTTTGGATTTGTGGCAGATCTTGTTATATTGAGTTAAACTTTTTTTCCTTTCAGGCCTGCGGGGCTAAATGTAAGTTTTTCCCGCTGGCACGCCGGTGTAATTGCATTGCTGCTGGGTCAGCTGATGGGTGCTGTGACCACTCCCACCATACTTTAAAAGGTAACCTGATGCATCAGCTGACTGTCAGTGTTAGAGCAATCTGCAGTAACCAAGCTGGAGTAAGGAGCTCTCTGGGTGTAGTGGTTCTTCTGCTGAGTTCGCATATCTGGTGCCTTTGTTCTGAACTGTAGAAAATAAACTAAAAGAGCTATCATCCTTGAATTGCACATAGTCACTATTGCTGAATACCTCAGAGTCCAACGGATCCCACGTGGACTTCGGGTTCCCCTACAGCCTACGTTTTTAGGGATAATAAAGAATACTGCACCACATTTGAGCAAATCCTCAACAAGTGCTCTTTTGATTTGATGACCTTGACTCTATCTCATCTACAAAAGAATCTCGACGCCGTTAATTCGCAAATATGTGCGATCGAAAACCAGCTCTCAAGTACCATGTCACCTGGGGACTTCCAAGACTTAAAGACAAAGAATCAAGATGTCCTACGAGTTCATCGCACCGAAGTGGAGAAGAAGAAACGGTCCAAATTCTTAAGGGATGCAGAGGATTACCTGCAAAACCGGGTCTATCACTGGCGCGACACCCAACGTTACACGAAACGACGCACCTCCCAAAGCTCCTCGGGCTCTGCCGACAGTCGCCCTGGTACCTCCAATATCTCCTCAGGAAACCCCGCTTCTTTTTTAGGGAACAGTCGAGGCCGATCACGAGGAAGACGCGGAGGGGTGGACAGTGCCGCCGGGGAGTACAGAAACCAGATATCCACGAGATCGCAGTACCGATCTACCGCTGGTGATTAATATATCATCTAAGCTTTTGGACTCTAATCAATTATCTCTTCTCCAAAAAGGATTGTCTTTTTGTCCCTCCTACAGGTTTAGTACTTTTGAGCTACATATGGATCTTCAGAGGTTTTACCGTAATCTACGGTTACGTGCCCACTTTTCTAAACAGCCCACTTCACAGGTTTTTCCAGTTGGCATTCCACCTCCACCACTCGAATTAAAAAATTTGGGCCTTAGGCTACACAGTACTTTTATGCCACCAAAGGATAACGCACCCATTGAAATGTATATCTCCCTGGTAGAGAGGGACATCAATCTATTGACCCGTGACATTAATCTGGGCAAATTTCATTATCAGGCCAATCTCACACCCTCTGAAAGATCCTCACTCGATTCGCTTGTGTCGGATAAGTCACTAATAGTGAAACCTGCAGACAAAGGCGGGGCTACGGTTATCATGGATAGAGCAGACTACATGGAGGAGGCATATAAGCAACTTAGCGATACCAATGTCTACCGGGCTTTACCTCACAGTCCCCTCTTTCAATTAACAACCAAAATTAAACCTGTTATAGATTTCCATTTACAAAGGGGCACCATCGATAAAAAACTCAGGGATTTTTTGATTAACCCCTCTCTGACATCTGACGTACTAACCCGTCCATAAAACCCGTGACAATCTGACCACGGACGGGATAGTACGTCATAGCGATCAGCTGCGCTCCTGGGGGGAGCGCAGCGGATCGCCGCCGGGAGTCAGCTGATTATCACAGCTGACACCCGGGACTGTGTGCCAGGAGTGGTCACAGACCACTCCCGGCACATTAACCCCTTGCACACCGCGATCAAACATGATCGCGGTGTACTGGGGGCACAGGGGAGCATCGCGCAGGGAGAGGTCTCCCTGCGCGCCCCCCTGAGACCCTCAGAACAGCGCGATGTAATCTCGCTGTTCTGAGGGCTTCCTCCCTCCCAGGACCCGGATCCAAGATGGCGCCGGGGTCCTGGAGGGAGGCGGCTTCCTCAGTGCCTGCCGAGTGCAGGCACTGAGAAGCCTGCAGCGCTGCCTGTGAGATCGCTGGTCTCACAGTGTGCTGTGCACACTGTGAGACCAGCGATCTGACATTTTCCAGTGATGTCCCACCCTGGGACAATGTAAAAAAGTAAAAAAAATAAAAATAAACGTGTAAAAAAAAAAATTCCAAAATAAATTAAAAAAAAAAAAAAAATATTCCCCAATAAATTCATTTCTTCCTGTAAATAAAAAAAATAAAACAATAAAAGTACACATATTTGGTATTGCCGCGTCCGTAACGACCCCCCTATAAAACTGTCACACTAGTTAACCCCTTTTGTGAACCCTTTAAAAAAAAAAAACAAAGCAAAAAATCAGTGCTTTATCATCATACCGCTGAACAAAAAGTGGAATAACACGCGATCAAAAAGACGTATATAAATAAACATGGTACCGCTGAAAATGTCATCTTGTCTCGCAAAAAACGAGCCATCACACAGCATCATCAGCGAAAAAATAAAAAAGTTATAGCTCGCAGAATAAAGCGATGCAAAAATAATTATTTTTTATATAAATTGTTTTTATTCTATAAAAGCGCCAAAACATAAAAAAATTATATAAATGAGGTATCGCCGTAATCGTACTGACCCGAAGAATAAAACTGCTTTATCAATTTTACCACAGGCAGAACGGTATAAACGCCTCCCCCAAAAGAAATTCGTGAATTGCTGATTTTTGTTCATTCTAACCTCCCAAAAATCGAAATAAAAAGCGATCAAAAAATTTCACATGCTCAAAAATAGTACCAATAAAAACGTCAACTCGTACCGCAAAAAATAAGACCTCACATGACTCTGTGGGCCAAAATATGCAAAAATTATAGCTCTCAAAATGTGGTGATGCAAAAACTATTTTTGGCAATAAAAAGCGTCTTTTAGCGTGACAGCTGCCAATCATAAAAACCCGCTATAAATAGTAAATCAAACCCCCCTTTATCACCCCCTTAGTTAGGGAAAAATAATAAAATTACAAAAATGTATTTATTTCCATTTTCCCATTAGGGTTATGGTTAAGGTTAGGGTTGCGGCTAAAGTTAGGGTTAGGGTTGGCGCTAAAGTTAGTATTAGGGTTATGGTTGGGATTAGGGATAGGGGTGTGTTAGGGTTAGGTTTGTGGTTAGGGTTGGGACTAGGGTTAGGCGTGTGTTGGGGTTAGGGTTGGAGTTAGAATTGGGGGGTTTCCGCTGTTTAGGCACATCAGGGGCTCTCCAAATGTGACATGGCGTCTGAACTCAATTCCAGCCAATTCTGCGTTGGAAAAGTCAAACGGTGCTCCTTCCCTTCTGACCTCTGCCATGCGCCCAAACAGTAGTTTACTCCCACATGGGGTATCAGCGTACTCTGGACCCTAAGAGTTATTGTGCAATTTGTCCTATTTCTTCTGTTACCCTTGGGAAAATAAAAAACTGAGGGCAAAAATATAATTTAAAAAAAAAAATGATTTTTTTTTTGTTTTTACGGCTGTACGTTATAAACTTCTGTGAAGCACTTGGGGCTTCATAGCGCTCACCACACATCTAGATAAGTTCCTTGTGGGGTCTATTTTCCAAAATGGGGTCACTTGTGGGGGGTTTCCACTGTTTAGGCGCATCAGGGGCTCTCCAAATGCGACATGATGCCCCCAGACCATTCCATCAAAGTCTACAATCCAAAACGTCACTACTTCCCTTCCGAGCCCCAACGTGTACCCATACAGTAGTTTTCTCCCACATATTGGGTATCAGCGTACTCAGGACAAATTGGACAACAACTTTTGGGGTCCAATTTCTCCTGTTACCCTTGTGAAAATAAAATATTGGGGACAAAAAAATCATTTTTGTAAAAAAAAAAAAAAAAATGTATTTTACGGCTGTACGTTATAAACTTCTGTGAAGCACTTGGAGGTTCAAAGTGCTCACCACACATCTAGATAAGTTCCTTGAGGGGTCTAGTTTCCAAAATGGTGTCATTTGTGGGGGGTTTCCACTGTTTAGGCAGATCAGGAGCTCTCCAAACACGACATGGCATCCAGCCAATTCTGCGTTGAAAAAGTCAAACGGCACTCCCTCCCTTCCAAACTCTGCCATGCACCCAAACAGTGGTTTACCCCCACATATGGGGTATCAGCGTACTCAGGACAAATTGCACAATAACTTTTGGAGTCTTGTTACCCTTGGGAAAATAAAAATTGGGGTGAAAAGATCATTTTTGTGGAAAAAATATGATTTTTTAATTTTACGGCTCTACGTTATAAACTTGTGTGAAGCACTTGGGGGTTCAAATTGCTCACCAAAGATCTAGATAAGTTCCTTAGGGGGTCTAGTTTCCCAAATGGGGTCACTTGTGGGGTGTTTCCACTGTTTAGGCACATCAGGGGCTCTCCAAATGCAACATGGCGTCCAATCTCAATTCCAGCCAATTTTGGTTGGAAAAAGTCAAATAGTGCTCCTTCCATTCCGAGCTCTGCCGTGCGCCCAAACAGTGGTTCCCCCCCACATATTGGGTATCAGCATACTCAGGACAAATTGGACAACAACTTTTGTTGTCCAATTTCTCCTGTTACCCTTGGGAAAATAAAAAATTAGTGACTAAAAATAATTTTTGTGGGAAAAAAATAGGATTTTTTATTTTCATGCCCAGGCATTATAAACTTGTGTGAAGCACTTGGGGGTTCAAAGTGCTCACCAAAGCTATAGATAAGTTCCTTAGGGGGTCTAGTTTCCAAAATGTGGTCACTTGTGGGGGGTTTCTACTGTTTAGGCTCATCTGGGGCACTGCAAACGGAACATGACCCCTGTAGCGCCCGCGTCCCTGCCTGCTGCCAGACAGGGACGTCGCTCTCCTCACCTGCGCTCAGCGTCCTCAGTGCTCCCAGCCTCCTCTGCGCCTCTGGCATCCTCGGCGCCCTCCTTCCGCCCTGCTGGTCCCGCGCGCTCCTTCCCTGCTACTGGCCTTAGGGCGCGCGCCCGCACCCTCCCCACTCTTAAAGGAGCCGCGCGCATTTTCCAAATCAGTCTCCAGCCAATGCTGGAGGACTCCACCCTATATTAAGGGCTTCCTCCTTAATGTAGGTGCCCGAGCAATGTTGTTCCTGTGCAGTCTAACTCTGTTTCAGCCATCAGCTCCTGATTCCAGTTACCTGCCTGTTACCTGTCGGCTTGCCTGTCTGCCATCCGTCTGCAGTTCCATCCAGAGGTTCGGACGTCATCTGCAGAGATCCCCGGCTCTTGCCTGCTCACCTAGGAGCGATCATCTGCCATCCGACTGCAGCTCCATCCGGAAGTTCGGACATCATCTGCGGAGATCCCCGGCTCTTGCCTGCTCACCTGGGAGCGATCATCTGCCATCCGACTGCAGCTCCATCCGGAAGTTCGGACATCATCTGCAGAGATCCACGGCTCTTGCCTGCTCACCTGGGAGCGATCATCTGCCATCCGACTGCAGCCTACCTGGAGGCTCCACCATATCAGGTCGTATATGCCTGCCCTGTTCTAGAGACTGCCTGGTCACTTGCCGTGACAACCTGCCTGTCCAGAGACTGCCTGGTCACTTGCCGTGACAACCTGCCTGTCCAGAGACTGCCTGGTCACTTGCCGTGACAACCTGCCTGTCCCAGAGACTGCCTTGGTCACTTGCTGTGACAACCTGCCTGTCCAGATACTGCCTGGTCACTTGCCGTGACAACCTGCCTGTCCCAGAGACTGCCTTGGTCACTTGCTGTGACAACCTGCCTGTCCAGATACTGCCTGGTCACTTGCCGTGACAACCTGCCTGTCCCAGAGACTGCCTTGGTCACTTGCTGTGACAACCTGCCTGTTCCAGAGACTGCCTGGTCACTTGTCGTGACAGCCTGCCTGTCCAGAGACTGCCTCGGTCACTTACCGTTACAGCCGGCCTGCCCAGAGACTTCCTTGGTCACTTGCTGTGACAAACCTGCCTGTCCAGAGACTACCTATATCCCCTGCCGTGATTCCCTGCCCTTTTCCCGGGTGCCACCCGCTCTCTTACAAGTAGACTCTCTTGTATAATAAAGCTTTGTGGTTCCACCAACCTGACCTGTCTCGTCAGTAGTTCCACCCACCAGACCCGTTACAGTTTGCTCGGGCCATGGAACCCGGTGGCACCCAAACCCCTTCACTCCCGGAACTGTGTCATGAGCTGTCTCGCCAGAGGTCTCAACAGGAGGCTATCCTGGGTCACCTGCGGAACGTGGACACTCTGAATTCATCACCAGCAACCATCGCTGGAGCCATGACTCATAATCCGTCAGTCCCGCTGATTCCCAATTCCGTGGTTTCCATTCCCGGACCCCGACTGTCAGCTCCTCCTAGGTTTGGAGGCGATCCTGCTTTGGCTCGGGGTTTCATTAATCTGTGCACCCTGCATTTTGAACTCCTGGCACACCAGTTTAACTCTGACAGGGCCAAAATTGCCTTCATCATGTCCCATCTCACCGGAGAGGCCCTGGCCTGGCTTAATCCTCTCTGGGAGAGAGAGGATCCTCTGGTATCTGACCTGCCTGCTTTTCTCTCGGCCTTCCGGAAGGTATTCGACGAACCTGGACGGAAGACTTCCTCTGCATCATCTCTGCTGCGTCTCCGTCAGGAGAGTCTCACCGTTGGTCAATATGCCATACGGTTCCGGACTTTAGCCTCAGAACTAGCTTGGGACAATGAAGCTCTAATTTCGGTCTTCTGGGAGGGTCTGTCCGGCCGTATTAAAGACGAACTTGCCGGTCGGGACATTCCAACCTCTCTAGATGATTTAATAAATCTTGCCAATCGAATTGATCTACGGTTCCAGGAACGAGCCAAAGAGATCACCCGTAAAAAAAAATTTCCCATCTTGCACCCTCGGGTCAGAGATCCATAACCTCTTACGTTTCTCCTCAGGTGCACACTGCTGAGCCTATGCAGGTCGACCAGACCAAGATGGTCAAAGCCCGTCAGGACTCACGCCGTGCCGAGAAAAGTTGCTTCTACTGCGGCAGTAAGGAGCACTGGATCCAAACCTGTCCGGAGAAGTCGGGAAACGCCTGTGTCTAGGTTCGCTCGGAGAGGTCAATCTAGACAAAAATAAATCCTCTTCATCCCTGCTGCTGTCGGTTTCAATTCTGCTCGGTAAGAACCGCCACTTCGAAATGGCCCAACTTGATTCTGGAGCAGCTGGGAATCTCGTGTCACAGGCTCTAGTAGAGAAGTATCACATTCCCACCAAACCTCTTGTTGAACCTGTATCTGTTGCTGCTGTGGATGGGGGCCTCCTACCTCGTCCCATCCGACTTATCACCGAAGTCATAACCCTGCAGGTGGGAATGTTGCATTCTGAGAGCATCTCGTTTCATGTTTTACCCGGACTCTCTCATGCTTTCTTACTAGGTCTGCCTTGGCTCCAAAAACATGCACCTGTGCTCGACTGGCAGAATGGAGAGGTTCTTCGCTGGGGACAGGACTGTCATAAAACGTGTCTAGTGCCTGTTCATCCTGTCTATTCTTCTCCTACACCTGCTAATCTACCTGGACTCCCAATTCCATATTGGTCATTTGCTGATGTCTTCAATAAAAAGGAAGCAGAGACATTACCCCCGCATAGACCATATGATTGCCCGATTGACCTGTTGCCCGGTACTACGCCTCCCCGTGGGCGTATTTACCCGTTGTCTGCTGCTGAGACCAGGTCGATGTCCGAATATATCGAGGAGAACTTAGCAAAGGGATTCATCCGGAAATCTACCTCCCCAGCGGGAGCAGGTTTCTTCTTCGTTAAAAAGAAAGACGGATCTCTCCGTCCCTGTATTGACTACAGAGGCCTAAATTCGATCACGGTGAAGAATAAGTACCCTCTTCCGCTCATTCCAGAACTGTTTGATCGTCTTAGAGGGGCTAGAGTCTTCACCAAACTAGATCTTCGTGGAGCATACAACCTGGTTCGTATCCGTCGAGGAGATGAATGGAAGACGGCATTCAACACCCGGGACGGCCACTACGAGTACTTGGTGATGCCCTTTGGTCTCTGTAATGCTCCAGCAGTCTTTCAAGAGTTGGTCAATGACATCTTCCGGGACCTCCTCTACTCCTGTGTTGTGGTGTACCTTGACGACATCTTGGTCTTCTCTCCGGATCTTCAGTCTCACCGGAGGGATGTTCGTCAGGTTCTGCTCAGGCTCAGGCAGAATCACCTCTTCGCCAAATATGAGAAGTGCCTCTTTGAGCAGACTTCGCTTCCGTTTCTGGGCTACATTATTTCTCAGACAGGCCTACGAATGGATCCAGAAAAACTGTCTGCCATCGAGAAATGGCCCCGACCAGAGGGGTTGAAGGCATTCAGCGGTTTCTGGGATTCGCCAACTATTACCGTCTCTTCATACCGCACTTCTCTTCCAGGACTGCTCCAATCTCAGCGCTCACTCGCAAGGATGCTAACCCCAAACAGTGGACGACCGAAGCAGAGGAGGCCTTCCTTTCTCTTAAACAGGCCTTCTCTTCCGCTCCAGTGCTGCATCGCCCGGATGGCAACAAGCAGTTCTTCCTGGAGGTGGACGCTTCTTCTGCTGGAGCCGGAGCGGTTCTTACCCAAAAATCGCCATCCGGGAGGATGGTATCTTGCGGTTTCTTCTCCAAACTCTTCTCCTCCTCCGAGTGCAACTACTCCATAGGAGATCGAGAGTTATTGGCCATTAAGTTGGCATTGGAGGAGTGGCGTTACCTACTCGAAGGGGCTCTTCATCCGGTAATCATCTACACGGACCACAAAAATCTGGCATACCTCCAGCAGGCACAGAGACTTAATCCTCGCCAAGCCCGGTGGTCCTTGTTTTTTGCCCGCTTCGATTTTCTTTTGCATTTTCGCCCAGCTGACAAAAACGTCAAGGCGGATGCCTTGTCTCGGTCTTTCCTGGTGTCGGATCTCGAAGATGAGCCTAAACATATCATCGATCCCGCCAGAGTGATGCAGGTGGCTCCCGTGAGTCTAAATCGTCTCCCTCCTGGTAAGACGTTCGTATCAGAAACCGATCGGAAGAGAATCCTACATTGGGGTCACTCGTCTAAACTCGCTGGCCACGCTGGTCAAAAAAAGACCCTCCAACTCATTACCCGGCATTATTGGTGGCCTACCCTGCACAAAGACGTAATAGACTTTGTTTCTGCCTGTGTTTCCTGTGCCCGCAACAAAGTTCCGAGACACCTGCCTACCGGCCGTCTTCTTCCGCTTCCTGTACCCGCTGCCCCCTGGCAGCATATAGCCATGGACTTCATTACTGATCTCCCCGTCTCTGCTGGTTGTACAGTCATTTGGGTGGTCACTGACCGCTTTTCCAAGATGGCTCACTTCATTCCTCTGCCAGGTCTTCCGTCTGCACCCGAGTTGGCTAAAGACTTTATCCGCCACATCTTCCGTCTTCATGGTCTGCCTCGTCACATTGTGTCGGATCGTGGGGTTCAGTTCACCTCACGTTTCTGGAGAGCCACTTGTAAGTTGCTAGACGTCACCCTGGATTTTTCCTCCGCTTACCACCCACAGTCCAATGGACAAGTTGAACGAATAAATCAGAATTTGACCAGTTATCTTCGACACTTCGTTAATGCCCACCATTCTGACTGGGTGGAGCTCCTGCCTTGGGCCGAATTCTCCTACAATAATCATGAGAGCGAATCTTCCACCAAGTCTCCGTTTTTTGTAGTCTTCGGTCAGCACCCTCGGATCCCTGTCCCTGTTTCCATCTCTGTGGACAATCCAGCTGCGGAATCTCTGGTTAGAGAATTCTCCTCCATCTGGGAGAGTACCCGGTCCGCACTCATTCAGTCATCCGAGCGCATGAAAAGACATGCTGACAAAAAACGTCTGGATCCTCCTCAATTCCGTCCTGGGGACAGAGTCTGGCTTTCGTCCAAATATGTTCGACTCAAAATTCCGTCCTACAAGTTAGGTCCTCGGTTCATCGGTCCTTTTGAGATCATCAGTCAGATCAATCCGGTGTCCTATAAATTGAAACTCCCGGCCAATTTGAGAATTCCTAATTCTTTTCATGTATCTCTCCTCAAACCTGTGGTTCTTAACTCTTTTTTTAAGTCTACAGGTACACCTCCTGCTCCAGTGTCTGATGATGATGAATTTGAGGTAGAGAACATTCTGGCCACAAAAAGGGTAGGAAGAAAGACTTATTTTTTGGTGGATTGGAAGGGGTTTGGTCCTGAGGAGAGAACTTGGGAGCCTCGGGAGAACATCCATGCCCTCTTATCCTAGCTAAATTTCTTTCTGGCCTAAAGAAGGGGGGCCTAGAGGGGGGGGTACTGTAGCGCCCGCGTCCCTGCCTGCTGCCAGACAGGGACGTCGCTCTCCTCACCTGCGCTCAGCGTCCTCAGTGCTCCCAGCCTCCTCTGCGCCTCTGGCATCCTCGGCGCCCTCCTTCCGCCCTGCTGGTCCCGCGCGCTCCTTCCCTGCTACTGGCCTTAGGGCGCGCGCCCGCACCCTCCCCCACTCTTAAAGGAGCCGCGCGCATTTTCCAAATCAGTCTCCAGCCAATGCTGGAGGACTCCACCCTATATTAAGGGCTTCCTCCTTAATGTAGGTGCCCGAGCAATGTTGTTCCTGTGCAGTCTAACTCTGTTTCAGCCATCAGCTCCTGATTCCAGTTACCTGCCTGTTACCTGTCGGCTTGCCTGTCTGCCATCCGTCTGCAGTTCCATCCAGAGGTTCGGACGTCATCTGCAGAGATCCCCGGCTCTTGCCTGCTCACCTAGGAGCGATCATCTGCCATCCGACTGCAGCTCCATCCGGAAGTTCGGACATCATCTGCGGAGATCCCCGGCTCTTGCCTGCTCACCTGGGAGCGATCATCTGCCATCCGACTGCAGCTCCATCCGGAAGTTCGGACATCATCTGCAGAGATCCACGGCTCTTGCCTGCTCACCTGGGAGCGATCATCTGCCATCCGACTGCAGCCTACCTGGAGGCTCCACCATATCAGGTCGTATATGCCTGCCCTGTTCTAGAGACTGCCTGGTCACTTGCCGTGACAACCTGCCTGTCTAGAGACTGCCTGGTCACTTGCCGTGACAACCTGCCTGTCCAGAGACTGCCTGGTCACTTGCCGTGACAACCTGCCTGTCCAGAGACTGCTTGGTCACTTGCCGTGACAACCTGCCTGTCCCAGAGACTGCCTTGGTCACTTGCTGTGACAACCTGCCTGTCCAGATACTGCCTGGTCACTTGCCGTGACAACCTGCCTGTCCCAGAGACTGCCTTGGTCACTTGCTGTGACAACCTGCCTGTCCAGATACTGCCTGGTCACTTGCCGTGACAACCTGCCTGTCCCAGAGACTGCCTTGGTCACTTGCTGTGACAACCTGCCTGTTCCAGAGACTGCCTGGTCACTTGTCGTGACAGCCTGCCTGTCCAGAGACTGCCTCGGTCACTTACCGTTACAACCGGCCTGCCCAGAGACTTCCTTGGTCACTTGCTGTGACAAACCTGCCTGTCCAGAGACTACCTATATCCCTGCCGTGATTCCCTGCCCTTTTCCCGGGTGCCACCCGCTCTCTTACAAGTAGACTCTCTTGTATAATAAAGCTTTGTGGTTCCACCAACCTGACCTGTCTCGTCAGTAGTTCCACCCACCAGACCCGTTACAACCCCCATCAACGTCTGCATTCCAAAACGTTACTACTTCCTTTCCAAGCCCTTCCGTGCGCCCAAACAGTTCCCCCCCCCACATATTGGGTATCAGCGTACTCAGGACAAATTGGCCAACAACTTTTGGGGTCCAATTTCCTTGGGAAAAATCAAAAATTTGGGACTAAAAAATCATTTTTGTGGAAAATTGTTTCTTTTTTTTTTCACACCCAGGCATTATAAACTTTTGTGAAACACTTGGGGATTCAAAGTGCTCACAACAGATGTAGATAAGTTCCTTAGGGGGTCTAGTTTCCAAAATGGTGTCACTTGTGGGGGGTTTCCACTGTTTAGGCGCATCAGGGGCTCTCCAAACGCGACATGGCGTCCGATCTCAATTTCAGCCAATTTTAGTATGAAAAAGTCAAATGGCGCTCCTTCCCTTATGAGCTCTGCTGTGCACACAGACAGTGGTTTTCCCCCACTTATGGGGTATTGGCGTACTCAGGAGAAATTGAACAACAACTTTATCTGTCCACTTTCTTCTTTTACCCTTGTGAAAATAAAAAAAAAGTTTGTAAAAGATCATTTTTGTGGCTAAAAAGTTAAATATTTATTTTTTCCTTCCACGTTGCTTCAGCTCCTGTGAAGCACCTGAAGGGTTAATAAACTTTTTGAATGTGGTTTTGAGTACCTTGAGGGGTGCAGTTTTTAGAATGGTGTCACTTTTGGGTATTTTCTGCTATATAGACCCCTCAAAGTGACTTCAAATATAAGGTGGTCCCTAAAAAAAATGGCTTTGTAAATTTTGTTGTAAAAATGAGAAATCGCTGGTCAACTTTTAACCCTTATAATTTCCTAAGAAAAAAAAATTTTGATTCCAAAATTGTGCTGATGTAAAGTAGACATGTGGGAAATGTTATTTCTTAACTATTTTGTGTGACATATTTCTCTGTTTTAAGGGAATAAAAATTCAAAGTTTGAAAATTGCAAAATTTTCAAAATTTTCGCCATATTTGCATTTTTTTCAAAAATAAACGCAAGTTATATCGAAGAAATTTTACCAATAATGTGAAGTACAATATGTCACGAGAAAACAATCTCAGAATCGCGCAGATCCGTTGAAGAGTTCCAGAGTTATAACCTCATAAAGAGACAGTGGTCAGAATTGTAAAAATTGGCCCGGTCATTAACGTGCAAACCACCCTTGGGGGTGAAGGGTTAAAACAGACCCAATTACATCGTTTTTTTATATCTTACCGAAAATACATAAGAGACTCCACAAACCACCTGGTAGACCCATTGTGTCTCTTACCGATTCCATCCTAGCTCCACTATCCATTGTCTTAGAGAAGATCTTGACACCATATGTTAAGAAAACAAAATCTTTCCTACTGACACTAACGAATTTATTCGACTCATCAAATCTCTGGGTCCACTTTCTACATCGGCATTCCTTGCCACATGGGATGTACAAAGTTTATACACTTCTATTACACATGAGAAGGGTATGTCGGCAGTGGACAGGCTTCTACATGAAGCTGGTGTGGATGCTAACGTCAGACATTTTTGTGCTGACTTACTTGAGTTAGTCCTAAAAGAAAACTACTTTCTATTCGAAGACAACTACTATATTCAATTACAGGGTACCGCTATGGGTGCTAATGTGGCACCCCCTTTTGCTGTTACCTACATGTCCTTCTTTGAAGAAGACTTTGTCTTCACTCATCCTCTTTTCTTCAGTCACTCAGTCAGCTGGCGTCGCTACATAGACGACATTTTTTGTATCTGGGATGGGCCCCTTGAATCACTTATTGAATTCGATCAACATATCAATGGCATTTGGCCAGAATTGAAATTCACGGTGCAATATAGTACCACACATATTAACTTCTTGGACACCATAATCCATAAGAACAGACAAGGATCCCTCTCAATTGATCTATTTACTAAACCAACAGACAGAAATAGTATTTTACATTTCACCAGCTGCCACCCACCTGCCATCAAAAACTCTATTCCCATATCCCAATTTCATAGAGTTGAGAGGATTGTGACTGACTCCGATATCAGATCACTGTGACTAACTGAAATGGAAAATAAATTTATATCCCGAGGATATCCACCACAAACACTAACTAAGGCCAAACAGAACACTACACGTTCTAGGGTAATCAACAACCAAGGCCGAATCCCTTTTGTCAGTACCTGCCACCCTTTTTCTGACCTTGTATTGTCTTCTATCAGAAGACATTGGAAGTTACTTACCAGGAGTTACCCTAATATCCCTGAATTTGGCTCACCAGTCCTCACGTGCTATCGCCGCGCAAAAAATCTTAGAGACAAATTGGTCAAAGCCGATGTGGGCTCCAATGTTACCGTACCTAGACAGACCTTTTTACAGACACCGAGACAAGGTACTTTTCCTTGTCTCCGGTGCCTACAGTGTAATACTGTTCAGAAGGGCTCCAGGGTCTCTCACCCCCACACTGGGGTTGGCATTTCTATCAATGGATTTTTCTCATATGACTCATCATACGTCATTTATGTGATCAAATGTCCCTGTGGTCTGGCTTATGTGGGTGAAACCACCCAGGCCATCAGGGATCGAATCTCACAACACAAATCCAACATCCGCACCAAGAAGCTCCATCTTCCCCTCCCGTATCACTTCAATGAAAAAAAACACAATGTTTCACAACTTAGATTTCAGGTTGTTGAACAAGTTGACATCAATAGAAGGGGTTCCAATAGACTCAAGCTTTTGAAAAAGAGAGAGGCCTATTGGATCCATACTCTACAAACCTTGGATCCAAAAGGTCTCAACAGAGATTATGACGTATCTTCGTTTCTTTGATTTTCCATTTATTTGATAATATGTTTACCACCATTACGTGATATGTGGCTACAGTATTCTGTTATTCCCTTTATTCATGTATAGCAATTTTTCTTGTTTTTTTCTAGAATCGCTAACTTCACCTTTAGTCCTCCATCTGGGCACCCTTCACTACTTTATCCTCATGGTATGGTATACACATCTCTCACCCTTTTGCCTTTCAGGTTTTCATTTTTTCATATTCATTATTTGTGTCCTCACATTCAAATACTCACCATACCTATTTTGCCTTTTTTACCAAACCATATGAATTTTATAGCAGTTTTTCTTATCCCCCCCGTTTTCACCCCAGCTCAGTATTCTTGTTGATTTTTCTTATATTTTATACATCCCTTTTTCAGCGTTTGCACTGATCTAGGTCCTCTTTATGGCCCTTTCTAGATAGCAATAATTCTCTACTAACTCAGTATTTCTCCTCATTCTAACTGCACATGTGTAATCCCCTACATTAGGGCATATTCCAGCCTCCTAGGAGTTTTGTGCTCAGTTAGCTCATCACTTTTATCTTTTATTACTATTTTACTGTCACTTTGAATTTCACCCTCTCTCACTATTTTCCCCCTTTGTTTTGATCTCATTACCACTCTGTAGCAGCGATCTATCCCTATGTCTCATGGTTCCCTCCTCCCTGCCTGACACGCAGGCACAGACTCTTCTTCTGACTGCTGTGTCACATGACCGCTCTGACTCAGCGTTCACTTCCTGTAATCTCGCACATAAAACCCGGAAGTCTGGCCACACGCTGAGCTCCTACCTCAGCAGGTTCCTGCTTTTTCTTCTCCTCACAGCGTGGCCTTGGACCTGGACTCCCAGGTACTGCCTTTAACATGTCTCTCCTCCCCTGTTTACCTGCTCTTGTCTTATTTCTACCTGGCATGTTTTTTCATTCCATCTTCTCTTTTACACAGTGCCTCTCAGTGGCAAGCTTTGCCTTTTTTTCCAAGCGCTTTCTACATCGACTCCTGGGTGTTTGTCTCTCTACCTCTAGGTCCCTTTCTCTGCTTCTATTATTTCTTACTCCACTTTCACTATCATGCTCTCATTTCTTCAGTTTCAATTTTCTGTGGTGAGTCCCTGGTCCCTGATCCACAGCTCCAGGTCTTCTCCCATTTACCCAGGGTATTATACATTTAGGTAATTAGTGATCTTTTCCCTACCCTATTTTTTCATTTTTATTTTTTTTTTCTCTTTGGTCTGGTAAAAAATTGCAACTGTTTACATACATGTCCGTATATTTCTTTTTAGCAGTCACTGAAGGTTATACTTCATTAGTCCAGGTATTCAGCATTTGTCTTACCTTTCAATGCTTGTTGTTTTCTCACTATTTACCTTTCTCTCTTTTAGTATCACGCAATCGCTCATATTACTCCACCTTGAAACCACAAGATATACTATGGAATAACTTGGTATCCTTTTCTTTTCCTCTATATGCTCATATAAGTACTTTATCACAATCATTATTCACACTTCTGTTTAACTCCTTAACCATGTGTTCCTCTCAGCACCTTTTAATCAGTGGACTTGTGCTCATCCTTGTTCCTTTTGGGTGATTTTGGATTGAACTCACATTCGCTGTTATTGTTGTTATTTTTGATGTATATCCAATGTATCGACTATCACTTTTATATTTTGAGCCACAATTTATATGCATTTATGACATGCACTGTTCTTGATTTTTTTCCGTTTCTGTATATATTTTCAGCGTTCCTTTGACATTTATTCTGATGAAGGTCCCATTATTGGACCGAAAACGTTTAATTGTTTCATGTCTGGATGCATCTTCATTAAATGATTTTTCGTGTCACAATTTGAGTGCCAAGTTTTTTTGAACTACATTGTTCTGAACTGTGGTGCTTTGCAGCAGAGAGAGCTAAGTGTGGTGTTTTTGTTACCTTGTCCCTTTTGTGTCTGTCACTTCCCCTTGTGTTTATTACCTGCATAGGTAAGGCTAGTGCTCCTTGCTGGCCAGTGCACTAGCCAGGGCAATTATAGGTGACAACTAGTTACAAAAGTTACAATTTGTAACAATCCCGAAAAGAAGGAAGAATTGAAAGCATTCAAAGAGTCCAGGGCAGATGAATACAAATCTTAATCACTTGTTAAAAAGGAAAAAAATGTATATCAAATAGAAACAGGGGAGTATATCTAAAGAAGAATACAAATGCTGTTTGCAGTGAATGCAGGGCAAGCATTAGAAGAGCTAAAGCCAGTAATGAATTAGGCTTGCAAGGCATACCAAAAGCAGTAAAATGTTATTTTTGGGGTATGCAAAAGCAAAAGAAAAATCAAAGATGCTATAGGATTTTTACAGGATGAAAAGGGTGTAGTGTTCAAAAATGATGTTGAGATGGCCAAACTTTTAAATTTCTATTTGGTATCTGTGTTCTTTAAGAAAGCAATTGCAACATTAACTGATCTTCATGGTGCTATCGAAGGAATAAAATAATCCATACTATCTATAGTCAGAGAGAAAGCTAAATTAAATTCATTTAAACCTCCTGGTGCATATTAATTACAACCTAGGGTACTGAAAGAGTTAGCAGAGTAAATTACAAAACCACTAACCAGAATCTCTGAAAAATTCTGGAGAACAGGAGAAGTCCCAGAGGATTGGAGAAGGGCAAATGTTGTCCCTATCTTCAAAAAGGGGAAGAAGATGGAGCCAGGACATTACAGACCAGTAAGAATTACTTCTATACCAGGAAAGATATTTGAACAAATTATTAAACCGCATGTATGCTAGCACTTGGATACAAATACAGTAATTAACCAGAGCCAGCATGGGTTTGTAGAAAACAAGTCATGCCAGACTAATTTAATTTCCATCTGAGATGGAATCACTGACTGGGTGGATCAGGGAAATGCGGTATTGTACATCTCGACTTCAGCAAAGCATTTGATAAAGTGTCTCACACTTTGCAAAAATTTCTACATTTTCTGTTTTGTCAGTCAAGATGGGGTGCAGAGTAGAGTTGAGCGATACTTTCCGATATCCAAAAATATCGGATCGGAATGGTATCGACGATATCCACAAAATATCGGCGATACCCGATACCGATACCGGAAATCCAATGTAAGTCTATGGGAACAAAATATCGTAATTAAAAAAAAAACATTCTTGGCTTGTTGGATAATTGTACATGAAGGAAAACAACAAAGAGTAATGTAGAATGTATTGGGGGAGGTTGAGGAGACATTAAAGGCATAGATGTTTAACCCAATCCAATGGAATAGCATTAATAATTTTTTTTTTTAAAGACGTTCGGATTGACGAAGAAATTGACAATGTTGTTAACCTTTTTTCTATTTTGGCAAATATGTATGTTTCACAACTTCCATGCTCTTGGCCTTTTTAACTTTTGCCACACTTTCACCTTCATAATCTTCAGCAGCATCATCTTTGTCATCTAATTATTCTTCATCTTCACCTTCTTTATCTTCTTCTTAAACTTCTTGTTATTCATCTTTTTGTTAACATTACTCATATTGTTCTTATTAAACTATTATTCTTCTTCATATTCTACTTCTTCATCTTCTTCCTCTTCATCTTCTTCATCATATTCTTATTTGTGACAGATATTCCTGTACTTGTAATCTGTAAAAGTATGAATTTTTCTTCCTTCCGTTCTTGTTGTCACAAAAGATTTAAATTACAACAGTATTTGTCCGTGTTCAGTTTAGCCTGCAGCAGCAGGCATTTTCCAGGGGCACCACGAGGAGGAACGGACTCACCCCCATACACTGCTTAGTCTTCTTCTGCTTCTAATTCACAGCATATATTTTGCTCTTCATTTTGGTCTTATTTTTCATGTTCTTCTGCTTTTTGATCTTCTGCTTATTGTTCTTCTGTCTCTTGTTCTGTATCTTGTAGTTTGTCTTAACCTTCTTTGTCCTGTTGGTGATCTTCTTCTGGGTAATCTTTTATTTCCTCTTTGTGATGGTGTTCAGGCTGGTTGGCTTGATGCTCGTCGTCCTTGGGGTTGTCATCTTCTTCGGGATGGTCTTTACGGTTGTATAACTTCCGAGAACCAGTTGACGATACTGGAACCCGGACGGGTAGCAGAAGGTACAAGAGCCAATGCAAGTAACGAGGACCAGCTGACTGTGCTGGAACCCGGAGGGCAGCAGAAGGAAAAGAGCCAATGGCACAACCGAGGACCAGCTAACGTTACTGGGACACGGTTACTAAGCAGGAGGTACCTGTGCTCAAAAGCACTACCAAGGACCAGCAGACGTTGCTGGAACTCGGATACCGAACTGGAGGCACCGAGGCCAAAGGCACTGCGGAGAACCAGTTGACGGTACTGGAACCCGGACGGGTAGCAGAAGGTACAAGAGCCAATGCAAGTAACGAGGACCAGCTGACTGTGCTGGAACCCGGAGGGGCAGCAGAAGGAAAAGAGCCAATGGCACAACCGAGAACCAGCTAACGTTACTGGGACACGGTTACTAAGCAGGATGTACCTGTGCTCAAAAGCACTACCAAGGACCAGCAGACGTTGCTGGAACTCGAATACCGAACTGGAGGCACCGAGGCCAAAGGCACTGCGGAGAACCAGTTGACGGTACTGGAACCCGGACGAGTAGCAGAAGGTACAAGAGCCAATGCAAGTAACGAGGACCAGCTGACTGTGCTGGAACCCGGAGGGGCAGCAGAAGGAAAAGAGCCAATGGCACAACCGAGGACCAGCTGACGTTACTGGGACACGGTTACTAAGCAGGAGGTACCTGTGCTCAAAAGCACTACCAAGGACCAGCAGACGTTGCTGGAACTGGGATACCGACATGGAGGCACCGAGGCCAAAGGCACTGCGGAGAACAGTTGATGGTACTGGAACCCGGACGGGTACCATAAGGCACCCATGAAAATGTAAGTTGACAGGCCGCAAGCTGTCCGCAGTTACCAAATCACACAGTCCTACAGTGGGTGCTTGTCCTATTGTCACAACGGAAACAGACTTTATTTAGATATCCCACAGCACACATAGGAATCACCTAAACTGCAGGCACCATAGAGTCGGCTAACCCGAATGCAACACGACAGGACAACTTATTGGAGGCTAATTAACGTTGACACTGCCAGTAAACAGCTGTCGTGCTGTAACCAGGCTGGGCAGGAGTCAGTACCCATGCCAATTACTTCCGAGCAACAACTGGCGGTGTTGGAGCCCAGGGATGAGAGGAGGACAGGGTGGAGGCAGCATGACTTTTTGGCATACACACAGCAGGGGAACAGCTGACATTACTGAACCCCAGTAACACAGGAGCAAGTGTTGACTGTGCTAACAGCACTTCCGAGCGTTCCTTTATGTGCACTTTAGTAGGAGGTCGGCGTACCCCCCTGCTGCGGGAAGAACAAATTGAAGCCGTTGTTGCTTGGATGGCAGCCAATGCATCGACTTCAATTGCTTCCACCTCCTCTCAGGAACACAGCACTGTTGAGCAACCATCTGTCTCTTCACCGCCTGCCAAATTGCCCAGGCAGTCAGACAGTTCTGTACAGGATCCAGCTGAGTCTCTGCTTCTGTTCTCAGAATCTGTTGGCTTGCAAACAGGGGCCCAGCCAAGCAGCATTCTGGAATGTGAAGAAGAGGGAGTATGCAGTGATGCGCAACAGCTGTGTCTCTCAGAATCTGAAGAGCGGGTGAGCCAGTGCCGATGCTCAGCACACCGCAGAACGCATCTGATGATGATGAGACTCAGGTGCCAGTTTATGTTGAGCATGGTGCTGGCCAGACCACCCAACAGCAGCAGGTTTTGGAAGAGGGTAGTGGAGATGATAAGGTCCATGTCCCAACATGGCGTGAGGAACAGGAAGGTGGTGGGAGCAGCTCTGAGGAAGAGATTGCCCCAACGGTACAAACAGGAGGGAGAGTTAGGCTGCAGACTCGGTTGACTGTAGCCTCCAGTTTGGAACCTGTTCGGAGAAGTTCTCTTCGAAAAGTCAAAACGGGCGCTCCCAGGACTTGCACTGCGTGGTCCTTTTTTGACACAATTGCAGATGATATTTGCTATGTGAAATGCAAGCTGTGTAATCTAAAAGTAAAAACAGGTAAAAGTGTCAGTAACGTCAATACCAGTAATATTATTATTATAGATTTTAATAGCGCCATTTATTCCATGGCGCTTTACATGTAAAGAGGGGCAAATATAGACAATTACAGTAAACATGAGCAATACAAGGCACACACAAGTACAGAAGGAGAGAGGACCCAGCCCGCGAGGGCTCACAATCTACAGGGGTGGTTGAGGATACACTAGGAGAGGGAAGAGCTGATCGTGTGGTGGTTCAGTAGACTGATGATCATTGCAGGTTGTAGGCTTGTCGGAAGAGGTGGGAAATATGTGCAAACATGTGGGTACAAAGCACGTAGTTGAGTTACAAAGACACACTGGAGATGTAGGCCAACCTACAGCAGCACCTACATCTTCAGGTCGTGTCGGAGCCTCTTCCTCCAGCTGACACACAGCTGGTTCGGCTTTCTCACAGGATCGCCATGGAAGAACCTCGGTCAATGTTGTCCAGAGACAAAGTGTTATTCCACCCACAGCAGCAAGTTCCCTGTCATCCTCACACACCCAGGCCACAAAACAGCCATCGGTACCACAGGCATGAGATAAAAGACGGCCATACTCTGCAAACCATCCACGAGCACAGGCTCTGAATGCTGGCATTGCAAAACTCCTGTCCCTTGAAATGCTGTCATTCAGGCTGGTGGAGACTGACAGTTTCCGGAACTTAATGGCATTGGCAGTCCCACAATACAATGTGCCAAGCCGATTTTATTTCAGCAGGCAAGCCGTCCCTGGTCTGCAAAAGCATGTTGCGTGAAAAATTAAACATGCGCTACTAAACTTCGTCAGTACCAATGTCCACCTGACCACCGCTACGTGGACCAGTACCCATGGCCAGGGACGATACCTTTCCCTCACTGCCCATTGGGTCAATGTTGTGTAGCCGGGTACAGATCTTGCAAGTGGCGCTGTACGTGTTCAGCCAACTCCAAGGATTGCAGGAATCAAGTCTGTACACATTGACTCCTCCTACTCCAGTTCCTCAGAAACATTGCTGCAGGAGCCGTCACGGTCTACCTCCACATGGACCAGTGAACGCTTAATAATAATAATAATCTTTATTTATATAGCGCAAACAGATTCCGCTGCGCTTTACAGTTTAACAGTTTCAGAACACAAGTAATAAGTAACAACGTTAACAATAAAATAATTAAAGCAATAGAAGCCGCCCCTGCTCTTGAGAGCTTACAATTTACAATGAGGTGGGGGAGCTACAAAGTACAGGTGTTTATATACAATGGTCTATTTACAATGATGGTCCAGCCATTTTGAGGGAGTGAGGGATGGATGGAGATAGTGAATGGGTTACACACACACACTTACACATAGAATGACTTTGGGCCTGGGGTCCGATATATGACCGCTACTCTGAGGGAGAGGGGACGAAAGAGCATGATGGTGTGGACCTCAAAAGAAGGGAATGAGAGTGATGGAATTGGGGGGATGACCTGGAAAGTGCATTGTGGGGACAGGAGTATGCCGACTCCACCACCATGTCTGTTTGAGGGTCTCGGCGAATGTGAGAACTATAAGCCACCATAGGAAATGGCAGGAGGGGAAACCGTGTCAGAATCCTGAATCCAGGTTTCAGTCAGGGCCAACAGATGAAGAGAGTTGTTCAGAAAGTAGTTGTGCAGGAAGGTTAGCTTGTTGCATGCAAACCGTGGATTCCAGAGGGCACAGTTAAACGAAGGAGATGAGGGAGTGCAATTAATATTAATAAGATTATTATGGTTTCGATATGAGGTAGGGTAGGGATTGAGGTTGGGGATGGTGGACCAGGGTTGGGGGAGATGTCCCCTGAAATCAATAGGAGTAGGAAGATAAAGAGCAGGTAGTTGTTGGTGTTGTAAGTTGGTTTTTTCAGTGATGTGTTTCGGCTAGATGGGCTGAGGTTTCTCAGGAAGGTGATGAGTGCATGGGAACTGTACATGGGAGAGGAAAGTATGGAGGGGCTCATGTGTATGAGTCGTGATGAAGGGGGGATGGGGCGGTGTTTGTGGAAGGCAAGGGAACACAGGAGGATACAGTTAATGTACATAATTAAAAACATAACAAAAAACAAGAAACAAATATCCTAAAATAAAATTTAAAATATATTGCAAAACATGCATGAGGTTGTAATAATAATAATAAGGGTATTTGATAAACATAATATTTATGAAAATGTTTTGTTCAGGATTAAAAATATAGCAAAGTGTGGACTACCTTATTCCAGCCCTGATTAACTGCCATGAATAACTACCGTTTACTCAATGCTTGTCTTCTATGATGCTTTGCTTTCTGTGATGCGTGCACCCCACACATGCACCACACAACGCTTAGCTGTTGCGACCGATATGAGCACTGCCGTTGGGCAAACATCAACAGGTCGTCCTGAAATTAATTTCCATGGGGAATCGAAGCCACACAGCGCAGGGCTCTGGAATGCCATGAAGCAGGAGAGCGACGTGTGGTTTTTGACAGCGAATCTCCAGCTAGGCTTGGTAGTGTGTGACAATGGCCGAAATCTGGTGGCAGCTCTGGGCCTTGTCAACCTCACTCACATACCATGTCTGGCACATGTGCTCAACTTGGTCGTGCAGAGTTTTTTGAGGGACTATACGGATATTGATGCACTGCTGCACAAGGTCCACCTACAGTGCGCTCACTTGCGACGTTCCAGCATGGTCAGATCGCGCACTGCAGCTCTGCAACGCAGATTTCGCCTTCCTGAACATCGCATCATATTTGACGTACCCACCAGGTGGAATTACACGTTACATATGTTGGAGCGGTTGTGTGAGCAGCAGCCAGCAGTAATGGAGTATCAGCTGCATCAGGCGCAATCAACTCGCAATTTGCGCCGTTCACACTTCACCACTACTGAGTGGGCCTCTATAATAATAATAATAATAATCTTTATTATATAGCGCCAACAGATTCCGCAGCGCTTTACAGTTTAACAGTTTCAGAACAAAAGTCATAAGTAACAACGTTAACAATACAATAATTAAAGCAATATAAGCCGGCCCTGCTCGTGAGAGCTTACAATCTACAATGAGGTGGGGAGATACAAAGTACAGGTGTTTATATACAATGTTGTATTTACAATGATGGTCCAGCCATTTTGAGGGAGTGAGGGATGGATGGATGGAGATAGTGAATGGGCTACACAGACACACACCCACACACACACACACAACACACACACACACACACATAGAATGACTTTGATTAGTGAATGTGATAGGCCGCTCTGAACAAATGTGTTTAGAGGGAGCGCCTGAAACCATGCAAATTGTGGATAGTCCTAATTTCTTGGGGTACAGCATTTCAGAGGATTGGCGCAGCGCGGGAGAAGTCTTGGAGTCGGGAGTGGGAGGTACGGATTAGTGCAGAGGTTAGTCCAAGGTCATTTGCAGAGCGCAGCAGTCGGTTAGGCCGCTAGATAGAAATGAGGGAGGAGATGTAGGGGGGTGCTGCACTGTGGAGAGCTTTGTGGGTGAGAACAAGTACTTTGAATTGGATCCTATAATGGATGGGCAGCCAGTGTAAGGACTGGCGAAGGACTCTATGAAGGACATCTGCCACGTTTTGCGTGCGTTTGATGAGTCAACGCGGATGGCGAGTGCAGATGATGCACTAGTCAGCCTGACTGTCCCCCTTATCTGCCTGCTTGAAAAAACACTGCAAGCACTAAGGGATGAGGTTTTGGAAGAGGTGGAGGATGAGGAGTCACAAATTCCATCACCTTATGTACAGTCAGCGCAACGTGGTTCCTCACAAAGGGCTGGGCAGGGCTCACTTTGTGAGGAGGATGAGGAGGAGTCAATGGAGGAGGAAGACATCGCTCCAGAGGGAGGTACACAACGCTCTAGTCAGTATGTAGAGCGAGGGTGGGGTGATGCAGAGCAGGCAGAGATGACGCCTCTTGCAGGGGACAGCGTTTCTTGGCCAGTTGGAAGTCTGCAGCACATGGTTGATTTGATGCTGCAGTGCCTGAAAATGACAGCCACATCACCCACATTCTCACCATGTCTGATTATGGGGTGTACACCCTCCTAGACCCTCGCTACCGGGACAACTTTCAAAGCCTCATCAGACCGTTGAACCGGGAGCGTAAAATGCGGGAGTAACAAGACACACTGCTGCAATTATTATTATTATTATACATTTATATAGCGCCATTTATTCCATGGCGCTTTACATATGACAAGGGAAAAATCTAGACAGGTACAATAAAGATGTGCTGGACAAGGGACACACAAGTATAGAAGGAGAGAGGACCCTGCCCGCGAGGGCTCACAGTCTGCAGGGATGGGTGAGAATGCAATAGGAAAGGGTAGAGCTGGTCGTACGATGGTTGAGTTCACTGAGGATCATTCCAGGTTGTAAGCTTGTCGGAATCCATAATGTTCTCCATTCCAGCCGAGAGCACTGCTGCTGCTACTGCTTTACAAAGCAGCTCTGTGCGTCGAGGCAGTGGAGACAGCTCTGCAACAAGAGGGAGCACAAGCAGCGCCTCTGCACAGGGCAAGACCAGTATGTTCCAAATGTGGTGAAGTTTTGTGGCAGCGCCACCAATGTCTACACCATCCGAGACGGCTCCAGTCAGCAGGAGGCAACGTTTACGTAAGATGGTGACAGACGACATGTCTTGCCCTCTCAGTGTACTCCCAGATGGCTCTTCCCCATTCAATTTTTAGTCTCTAAGCTGGATACATGGCCAGAACTTAGCCAGTATGCATTGGAGGTGCTGGCTTGCCCTGCTGGCAGTGTATTATCGGAGCGCGTCTTTTGTGCTTCAGGTGGTGTACTAACAGACCGTCGCATGCGACTATCCTCCGATAATGTAGACCGGCTTACTTTGCTGAAAATTAACAAGGCATGGATCACGCATGAATTTGCCTGTCCTGTTTCCGATTAAATAACTGGTTGGCAACGTTATACATGTATCCTGTTATGTTCATCTTTCTACCACCTGAACTGTACAGTCATGGCCAAAAGTTTTGATAATGACACAAATATGATATTTTCACATGATCTGCTGCCCTCTGGTTTTTATGTGTGTTTGACAGATTTTTTTTTATCACAGACAGAAATATAATTGCAAACATATGAGTAACAAAAGCTTATATTGACAGTTAGAATGAGTTAATGCAGCAAGTCTAATTTTACAGTGTTGACCCTTCTTCTTCAGGACCTCTGCAATTCTCCCTGGCATGCTCTCAATCAACTTCTGGACCAAATCCTGGCTGATAGCAGTCCATTCTTGCACAATCAATGCTTTCATTTTGTCAGAATTTTTAATTTTTTTGTTTGTCCACTAGTGTTGAGCGATACTTTCCGATATCCCTAAGTATCGGAATCGGAATGGTATCGCCGATACCATTAAAATATCGGCGATACCCGATACCGATACCGGAAGTCCCATGTAAGTCTATGGGAACAAAATATCGGAACTAAAAAAACCCCATTCTTTCCTTGTAAACATTAAATATACACACATAGAATACATATATATATATATATACATGTCATTGTGACATATATATATACATATATGTATAGTTTATACACTTCTACATAGTAAAATATCCTCTGATTCAATTGCCGGGTAAAGCCGGCTTCAGTGAAAAGACAGAAGCACCCGACATGAAATGACACTTGGTGTACATAGGGTTAACCATGTCTTTTCATGTCGTTTGCTATCTGATTTGCACAAACAATTAAATCAGTCTATGTTTGCAAAATTTCACACCTGTAGGGGTTAATTAAAGGTGTAAATTCGTAAAAAAAACGACTTTTTTGCTACGAATTTACACCTTTAATTAACCCCTACAGGTGTGAAATTTTGCACACATAGACTGATTTAATTGTTTGTGCAAATCAGATAGCAAAGGACATGGTTAACCCTATGTACACCAAATGTCATTTCATGTCGGGTTCTGCATTTTCACAAAAGCCGGCAATTGAATTAGCGGCTATTATACTATGTAGAAGTGTATGAACTATAAATATATATATGTGTCACAAACTCAATGACATGTATATATATATATATGAGGTGTAAAATTGCTGAAAAAAAATGCGTGGGCTCCCGCCCTATTTTCGCAACCAGACAGACAAAGCCAGTGAGTGGGGGCAGATAATAATAGCCCAGAGAGGGACCATTATTTTTGCCCCCCCCCGGCTACTAACATCTGCCCCCAGACACCCCAGAAAGGGCAAATCTCTAATTAGATTTGCCCTTTCTGGCACTTTGCCCGTCTATTCCCATTGCCCTGTAGCGGTGGCGAATGGGTTAATAAGGGGTTAAAATGACCTTGCAATTGAAAGGTCACTTTAAGCCAGGTTAATAATTGAGAGCTGTCAATTAGACAACTATCAATTATTAATCCTATTGTATGAAAGAAAAATCAAACACACACACTTTAATAAAAAAGAAGTTTAATGAAATAATCACACAGTTTTTGACCATATTTTATTTACCTGCTAAAACCATTTCCTGTAATAAAAATAAAATAATAAAGCAAAATTATTCTTACCAATCCGATGCACAGTCAGGTCCCACGGTGTAATCCTTCAGAAAGGGTTAATGTTTACTGCAGGGACCGCAGCTAATGCTGCAGCCTCACAGTAAACCCCCAAATGAATGAGTTCCTCTCCTGGCTGACAGGAGAGGAAGTGGAAAGCTTAATTGATTGCTTTCCACTTTCACTTCAGGTCAGCCAGGGACACCATCAGTGACGTCAGAGGGAACTGATTAACAAAAATAGGGGTTTCCTTCGAAAAAAAAATGGTGTGGGGTCCCCCTATTTTTGTTAACCAGCCAGATGAAGCAGACCGCTGAGGCCTGGATTTTCAGGCTGTTAAGGAGCCAAGATCCATGGACCTTGCCAGCCTGATAATACCAGGCCACAGCAGTCTGCATATCTTGGCTGATTAACAAAAATAGGGATCCCCTCGAAAAAAATTAGCGTGGGGTCCCCCCTATTTTTGTTAACCAGCCAGATGAAGCAGACCGCTGAGGCCTGGTTTTTCAGGCTGGTAAGGATCCAATATCCATGGACCTTGCAAGCCTGATAATACCAGGCCACAGCAGTCTGCTTAGCTTGGCTGGTTAACAAAAATAGGGAATCCCCTCGAAAAAAAAAACGGCGTGGGGATCCCCCTAATTTTTGTTAACCAGCCAAGTAAAATGCAGACTGCTGCGGCCTGGTATTAAAAGACTGTCAAGGCCCATGGATTTTGGCTCTCAACAGCCTGATAATACCAGGCTACAGCAGCCCCACATTTGGCGCATCAAAAGATGTGCCAATTGTGGCACTTTACCCGGCTCTTCCCACTTGCCCTGTAGCGGTGGCAAGCGGGGTAATAAGGGGTTATTGTCACCGTTGATTGCACGGTGACAATAAGCCCGGTTAATAATGGAGAGGTGTCAATAAGACACCGATCCATTATTAATCCCAAAGTTATTAAATGTTTAAAAAAAAGACACAGCAAGAAAAAAGTCTTTTAATGAAATAAAAGAGACAACACAGTTTTCATTTTTTTTATTACTCTCTCATTCCTGCGACGCCATCGATCTCCTGTAAAAAAATAAAAAAAACAAACCAACAGTATACCACCTGTCCGACGCAGTCCATAGTAACGATTGTACCACGACGATCCAGCTCTGCTACATCGGAATGACAGGCAGAGCCTGTCATCCTGGCGCAGCACAGCTGCTTACCAGCTTCCCCGGCGGTGACGTCATCGGACTGCTTTACGGCCGCGATTACCCAGCAGTCACTGCAGTTATCGCGAGATACTGCATGTGACCGCCGGGGAGAAGAGGATGGCGGCCATTAAGCAGCCCGGGATGTGACCGCCGGAGATCTTCTGCCGGGTAAGTGCCGCTGACTCCTGACAGACCCGACCGACGGACACAGACAGTGACAGTGACAATTCCGATTCCGGTATCCGATATGACGAAAATATCGGAACTCGGGATCGGAATTCCGATACAGCCAATATCGGCCGATACCCGATATTTGCAGTATCGTATCGCTCAACACTATTGTCCACCCATCTCTTGATGATTGACCACAAGTTTCTCAATGGGATTAAGATCTGGGGAGTTTCCAGCCCATGGACCCAAAATCTCTATGTTTTGTTCCCTGAGCCATTTTGTCACTCCATAACTTAGGCAAATCAAACTCACATCATGCCTCAAAAGCTGCAATGTTGGAAGTGCATAATGTGGGTTGAACTTTGACAACAGCTGCAGTGCGAATGTTTGCCTTCATTGTTCTTGGCTTTTAAATAAAAGCATACAAGTAAATATAATAATACCTGAAAACCTCAGACTACAGTGAACACTTCACACAACTGTTCAATAGCTGTGAAAGCCCTCTTTGTGTAATTCTATATTCTTTGCAACCAATGTATTGGATACGGATGGAAGCATGTCACACTAATAGATTTTAATTATTTGAAATTGAATGTAGCAGCACCAATTTTAGAAAAATGACAAGGATGAGCCAGGGACAGACACTCAGCAGAGTACACGCAGCGGTGGTTGAAGTAAGTGGAGCGGGATCTACACTCCTACCAAAATTTAAACCTCAGACTAGAGTGAACACTGAACACAACTGTTTACTTGCTGTGAAAGGCCTTTTTGTGGACTTCTATTATGTTTGCAAGCAATGTATTGTATTTTGATGGAAGAGCGTCACACTAATAGATTTTAGTAAATTTAAAATAGAATAAAGCAGCACCAATTTTAGAAAAATGACAAGGATGAGCCAGTGACAGACACTCAGCAGAGTACACGCAGCGGTGGTTGAAGTAAGTGGAGCGGGATCTACACTCCTACCAAAAATTTAAACCTCAGACTAGAGTGAACACTGACACAACTGTTCACTTGCTGTGAAAGGCCTTTTTGTGGACTTCTATTATGTTTGCAAGCAATGTATTGTATTTTGATGGAAGAGCATCACACTAATAGATTTTAGTAAATATAAAATAGAATAAAGCAGCACCAATTTTAGAAAAATGACAAGGATGAGCCAGTGACAGACACTCAGCAGAGTACACGCAGCGGTGGTTGAAGTAAGTGGAGCGGGATCTACACTCCTACCAAAAATTTAAACCTCAGACTAGAGTGAACACTGAACACGACTGTTCACTTGCTGTGAAAGGCCTTTTTGTGGACTTCTATTATGTTTGCAAGCAATGTATTGTATTTTGATGGAAGAGCGTCACACTAATAGATTTTAGTAAATTTAAAATAGAATAAAGCAGCACCAATTTTAGAAAAATGACAAGGATGAGCCAGTGACAGACACTCAGCAGAGTACACACAGCAGTGGTTGAAGTAAGTGGAGCGGGATCTACACTCCTACCAAAAATTTAAACCTCAGACTAGAGTGAACACTGAACACAACTGTTCACTTGCTGTGAAAGGCCTTTTTGTGGACTTCTATTATGTTTGCAAGCAATGTATTGTATTTTGATGGAAGAGCGTCACACTAATAGATTTTAGTAAATTTAAAATAGAATAAAGCAGCACCAATTTTAGAAAAATGACAAGGATGAGCCAGTGACAGACACTCAGCAGAGTACACGCAGCGGTGGTTGAAGTAAGTGGAGCGGGATCTACACTCCTATCAAAAATTTAAACCTCAGACTAGAGTGAACACTGAACACAACTGTTCACTTGCTGTGAAAGGCCTTTTTGTGGACTTCTATTATGTTTGCAAGCAATGTATTGTATTTTGATGGAAGAGCGTCACACTAATAGATTTTAGTAAATTTAAAATAGAATAAAGCAGCACCAATTTTAGAAAAATGACAAGGATGAGCCAGTGACAGACACTCAGCAGAGTACACGCAGCGGTGGTTGAAGTAAGTGGAGCGGGATCTACACTCCTACCAAAAATTTAAACCTCAGACTAGAGTGAACACTGAACACAACTGTTCACTTGCTGTGAAAGGCCTTTTTGTGGACTTCTATTATGTTTGCAAGCAATGTATTGTATTTTGATGGAAGAGCGTCACACTAATAGATTTTAGTAAATTTAAATAGAATAAAGCAGCACCAATTTTAGAAAAATGACAAGGATGAGCCAGTGATAGACGCTCAGCAGAGTACACGCAGCATTAGTTGAAGAAGTAACTGGAGCGTGATCTGCACTCAAAAAAAAAAAAAAAAACTCACAGACTGCAGTGAACACTGAAACACAACTGTTCACTATCTGTGAAAGGCTCCTCTCTGTACTTCTATAGTGTTTGCAAGCAATGTATTGTATCAGGATGGAAGCACGTCACACTCATAGATTTTAGTTTTTTTCAATAGAATGGAGCAGCAACAATTTTAGAAAAATGACAAGGATGAGGCAGTGACACACGCTCAGCAGAGTACACGCAGCATTAGTTGAAGAAGTAACTGGAGCGTGATCTGCATTAAAAAAAAAATACCTCACAGACTGCAGTGAACACTGAAACACAACTGTTCACTATCTGTGAAAGGCTCCTTTCTGTACTTCTATAGTGTTTGCAACCAATGTATTGGATACGGATGGAAGCACGTCACACTATAATTTCAATTGAATGGAGCAGCAAGAATTACACTAAAGAAAAAAATAAGTCTGTGAGTGACACGTGCAGATGCCTACAAACAGCGTTGGATGCAGAGAAAACTGCAGCGTCACCTGCACTCTCACACACACACTTGCAGAGCTGTGAAAACAACACTGCAAGGCAAAAGGAAGCTTTACACAGCGGTTGGTAAACTAGCCTGCCTAAAGCACAGTACAGAAAATCGCAATCTCTAACTGTCCCTCAGAGTCAGCAGAGCAGCGTTCTGTCCCTATCTGAATTCACAGCACAGTGATGCTAAAATGGCGGCGGCGCCTTTTATAGTGCATTCTGACATCATTTCAGCATCCAATCACAGCCATGCCATTAGTTAACATGACTGCAGCAGTACAGGATGTGCCCACACTTCTTAGGATTCCTCATTGGCTGACTAAAATCACATTGCCTCTCAAAGAATTATGGGAACTTCCGATTCCGGTATACGATATATGGAAAATATGGGAACCAAGTATCTAAAGTCCGATACAGCGAATATCGGCCGATACCCGATACTTGCGGTATCGGAATGCTCAACTCTAGTGCAGAGTGTACATTAATGAAAAAAAATGAATTTTTTTTTAATTTACCAAATGGTTGCAATGAAATATAGTGAAAAATGTAAAGGGTCTGAATACTTTCTGTACCCACTGTACATGTCACTGACATAATTGTAGCTATCTGTTCTTTGTATAAATGTATTCTATTTATTCTAGTCTGACTTGTCACACTTTGATTTTACTGCAATTTTTTTTCTCAGTCCTATCTGATCTTAAAAAAAATTGCAGATGAGCAAGGACTCATAGAAAAACATTAGTCAGCGTGCAGTCTGATTTTTCATCGAGTTGCACTCGTCCATTTTATCACAAATGAGTATGAGCTCTAAGACGACATAGCAAATTCCAGACTTTATTAACCTCTTTCTGATGTCAGGCGTAATAGTACGCCGAAGTCTGACTCCTTCCCTTTGATATGGGCTCCGGCGGTGAGCCCACATCTTTGGTCGGCGCTCAGAGCAAGTGAGTAATTCTACTACGTAGAGGCGATGTGATCATTGCCTGTATGTAGCATAGCCGATCAGTTTGTCGCAGCTTTTAGTCTCCAATGAAGCATGCCAAAATAGTAAAAAAAAATGTTTTTAAAAATATAAAGAAATAAAAAAAAATATAAAAGTTCAAACCACCCCATACAAAATAAAACAATAAGAAAACAAGCATACACATATTTGTTATTGCCACATTCAGAATCGCCTGATCTATCAATAAAAAAAAGATTAACTTGATCGCTAAACAGCGTAGCAGGAAAAAAAGTAAAAACCCCAGAATTATGTTTTTTTGGTCGCTGCAGCATTGCATTAAAATGCAATAACGGGCGAACAAAATATGGTATCATTAAAAAACATCAGCTTGGCGCGCAAAAAATAAGCGGCATTCATCAGAATGTTCAACTCTTTATTCCTGCAGCATAAAACAGGTAAATATGAGAGGATCAAAGGGGATCACGAGTCCTCCTTCTTTTACCTGCTTTATGCTGTTGAGTTGTAAAGAATTGTAAACTCTGTGAGTGCCGCTGGCATACATCTAATTCAATTATAACATGCCTAACTATATCTTTGAGCTGATATCAATAGATGGAAAAAAACGTGGGCAGGCAGTTTTTAAAAAACGTGTATCATGTACTTACATGCTAGTTTGGAATTATGGAATAGCATTGTTGGTAAGTTTTACTTTTCATATTATCTTTTGGTCTGAACAAAAGAAAATTGTTCTCAGCAGCACATTGTTCTGTGTAAACAGGACCTGTGCTGTTGAGAATAATGGCAGCCTACGAGCAGTGAACTATGTCTTGCAGATCTTTTGCTGAGAATCTGAAGCAAGGTCAGTCTGTCTAAACAGGCTGTTAAACAACAGTCTACTGACGAACATATTGGCGGTCGTTTAACGCCATGCATTCTGCGGTGTAAATTCACTCTTATAGTCACAGATCTCTGCATACAATAGCAAGGGATATAAAGGTTTCTACTTGTGATTCTTCTGTTTCCTACTGGATAAATGTAGGAAAATACCATATAAACTTATGCGGTTATATAATATCTGGGCATTTGTTTAATATAATTTATGTGCTTCTGCATATTTTAGCTTTTTTGAGAATATTTTTACGTTTCATTGTAATAGAAAATGTCATTTTGCTCCCTTGAAACAGTAAACAATATGCTGTTGCCTGATCTGTTGTTCTTATTAAGTGTCTCTGTATAGATATTCAAGCACACCATGATATCTTGCTGTGAAAAGGCAATACCCCATTAACTTCCTAGCATGCCTAAAGCAAATTATTAAAGGGATTGTGGAAAGAATAAAAATAATTTTTCAAAGAGCTGAAACTGGCTTAAATTAAGAAAGTAAATGATACTATATCACATGTGTCACTCGTATTTAGAGTTTCCAAGTAACACTCGGCCAAGCAAAATTTTTTACAACACAAGATTTCTCAACAAATCCAATGATATTGCAAATATGGTAAATTATTTGCATTTAGTAGATCATATAACCAGTGATATTCCAAGGTGGAGCCTTAAATTTGTGATAAATACTTAAGTAGTGTTGTGCAGGAATATGCAATATACAGGGCAATGGCATTATATGTAATCATGTGTTAAATGGAATCAGTGCTCCTGAAGTGAAAGGGTAAATATGTGCTTTATCTCACCAAATGTAACTTTAGCTTGCGTATAAATCTTTTAAAAACCTTTTACAATCGATGGAAGCTGTCAGCTGATATTAGTCTTTGTGTTCACAGCCTTCTTCACCTTTGCATTGTACGGTGATGGAGCCAGTGGGGATGGAGGCTGTTTTCTTAAATCAGAAAAGGTTTTTTGGTTGATGTGATGTTTTCTTTAAGAAAGAGCTCCAAATGTATTCCCTGTGGCCACAATCGTGAATACTTTAAAACAATAGCTGTAGTTTTTGAAAATGTTTATGGTTTTATTTTGGGAAATTCCCAAAGGTTTTCATTCAGGTAAATATTTTCTAGGTGAATACTAAAGTCAAAAGTCTTTATAAAAGTCTAGTTTTCTTCTTTAGTTTTATCTCAGAAAAAAAGTCAGATTCTCCTATAGGAAGAAGTAAGGAATAAGAGTTAAACATACAAAATTACATGTGAATATTATACTAACACAGTAACATAGAATATCCTTAGTTTATAGATGGAAAAATGTAGTAATTGTTACTGTAGGCTCTCAAGGTTGTTGGTACATAGAGCTTGGGTATAGTCACTTTTTTCTAGCCTGTATCTTAAAGCAGAAAGGAATGTGCCACATTTTCACTGTTATTTAAGAAGTAAGTCAAGATTATATGACCTACCTCCTGTATGATACTCCAGTACATCGCATACATTGTTCTTGGAAACCTTAATTGTCTTACAGAGATTGCAGCTTTTGCTGTCAATAATATGACCAGCCTTGGAAGAACACATTGTGGAATATTTATTAATACTGTCTGATTCTTAAATGGGGCAAATTTAGGCTAGGTAGCCTTAAAATGTGCCAAATTTTTCACCGCGGTTCATGCTGTTAGATTTATCTGCCGAATGTGCCAGATTTATCAAACAAACAGGAAATCTCTTCATGTGTTGCAGCTGTTGAACAGCCACGAGACATGCAACCACGAGGACTAAAACATATGATTGGAGCACGCCGAAGACACTTGGTTAGCACCCGAGTAAGCTTGAGTAACACCTTATCTGAGCACGTTCGTTCATCACTAGAGGACACTATTTCTTGTTAAACAAGGCACAGAAAACTTCTATTACACATAGTAAATATGGTGCAAGCCATGAAATACAGTTTTTGGAAATTATGGCAGAGTTTTGCACACTTAGCTGGATAAATAAGTCCCTTGTGTTTTTAGGGGTTTGACATCTTTGACCAACTTTTTTAACCAACCAACTTTTTTCCATATGCTTTATTAGGTCAAGTATCGGTAATAGGGTTACTCTGTTCGGGGAAACCTGTTAAGGGAGAAAGACTTGTATAAAAGTAATCAAAAATGTCAATGGATTATTTGGACATCAATTGCACAAACTACTTGGATTCTTCCCATGTGTAGATGCTTCACATGCATATAATGCTTCACCACCTCAAATAGTTTTCCTAGTAGTAGTAGTACCTCAAAATGTACCTCACTAAAAATGGGTTGTTTAAAGTGGTCAAAGTCTAAGGTCAGTCAGTGCCAAAAATCTGTGGTTGTCAAAGATCATTAAGAACCTTACATGAAGGTGTATTGAATAAATGATGGAAAAACTTACTGTTATTATGTTTAGCATATTTTATTTTAGAATTTTTTTGTCAGTATGCATAAATTGTAATGAACCATTTCACGTGTATGATGATAGTCATGATTCAGAGCATTTGATTTTCTTTATTGTTGTTCTTTATTATTGTTAAAGATATTTTAGCAAGGTGTCTCTGCCTTCTGCCTCCCTCCCCCGGCAGAGATGCCAGCTTATTCACCACCACAGCCCCTGTCTCCTCCTTCTAGGTCTGCGGGTGCATGCACTGCTTGAAGATCTCTAGGCACTGTGCTTAGGGTGCGGGCTCTCACGCTTCCCGTCTCTTAAGGGAGCAACGAGCATCCTGCTAAAGTGTCCCCACAATTGCTGGAGGACACGTGCTATTTTAGCCACCTCCTCCATTATGGAGGTGCCTGAGCAACGTTGTTTGCATGTTCTAACTAGAGATGAGCGAATATTTAAATGTTCGGTTCGGATTACGATTGCCGAATTTGCAATATTCGCCGATTAATTCGTTGAATATTTGCCCAACATAACCGAACGCCTTTTAATTCAATGGGAGGCAAAAACAAACGAATGTACAACACTTTACAACACCCCCAAATGCTGCCAAAACACATCAAATGAAGGACAGACACCAGGAAAGTGGCCACAATTCACCCACAGTTCAAATTTTAGCATGAAACTGCAGAATACAGCCAGGCATGAGGTATCGAGGTCTGGAACAGCATTTACAGCTTTCAATTGAATGTCACAGTAAGACGAGGGATCGGTGTAGGACCCCTTTGCTGGGAGCTCTGATACTACATGCAACACCTCTACCTGCTTTCATGCTGAGCCACACTCAGGTGGCACAAATATCAGTTTTGTAGACTATCATTGTCATAAAAGTTTAAGGATAGTAACACGGGTAGTTGAGTCCAAGGAAGTGGTGGTCTGATGGTGTCAGAAGCCCACTGCTACAGGCAACATGCATTAAGGAGACCCAACCAGGAGTGTTCACACTTCCAAAAGTTACTGACAGTCACCACAAAAGTGGCATCAATTTCACCACAGTATATATAGTATAATAGGGACCGACAGGTCTTCCACTACACCCAATACACCAGATGGACTCCCAACCAGGAGTGTTCACATTTAAACAAATGAGGGCCTTACACCACAGAAGTGTCATCAATTTTTCCACAATAGAAATAGTATAATAGGGACCCATAGGTCTTCCACTACACCAAATACAGCAGATGGACAACCAACCAGAAGTGTTCACATTTAAACAAATGAGGGCATTACAGCAGAGAAGTGTCATCAATTTCCCCACAATAGAAATAGTATAATAGGGACCTATAGGTCTTCCACTGCACCCAATACAGCAGATGGACACCCAACCAGAAGTGTTCACATTTAAACAAATGAGGGCCTTACACCAGAGACGTGTCATCAATTTACCCACTGTAAAAATAGTATAATAGAGACCTATAGGTCTTCCACTAAACCCAATTCAGCAGATGGACACTCAACCAGGAGTGTTGTTCACATTTACAAAAATTACTGGCAGGCACCACAAAAGTGGCATCAATTTCACCACAATATAGATAGTCAAAGTGCAGACCTGAATCCAATCGAGAATCTGTGGAAAGAGCTGAAAACAGCTGTTCACAAACGATCTCCATCCAACCTCACTGAGCTTGAGCTGTTTGGCAAGGAAAAATGGGCAAGAATTTCAGTCTCTCGATGTACAAAACTGATAGAGACATACCCCAAGCGACTTGCAGCTGAAATTGCAGCAAAAGGTGGTGCAACAAAGTATTACAGTAAGTTAAAGGGGCCGAATAATATTGCACACCCCACTTTTCAGTTTTTGTATTTCCACAAAAATTTAAAATAACCAATACATTTTGTTCAACTTCACAATTGTGTCCCACTTGTTGTTGATTCTTCACCAAAAATTAACGTTTGGTATCTTTATGTTTGAAGCATGATATGTGGGAAAAGGTTGAATAGTTCCAGGGAGCCAAATACTTTCGCAAGGCACTGCATACACCGATTGCTGTACTCTGGAGCTGCAGGTAGAAGGAACCTTTGAAAATGAAAAAGTTATGTGTCAGACTAAACTTAAGAATCTCAGTGAGGAAATCAACCATCGCTGGAGAGTTATTAGACATAGAGAGAAAGCTTTTAGCTGCATGTATACCATCAGAATGCTTAATACTGGTATACAGTGATTCAACATTCCAAGTAACTAATGTTGTATTGTCGTCGATGTGTAAGCCAACTATTTTTTTAAAAAAAAATCAAAATCGATGAATTTTCCTACATTCTCCAAAAAGTTGGAATTACCTGAAACAATCGGTCTGCCAGGTAGTGATGTGAGGTTTTTATGTACCTTCGGTTGTAGGTAAAATGTGGGTATACATGGTTCCTTAATTGTTAGTGCTTGACATGATTCTTTGTATATGGTACCCTCAGCATTGGCCCTATTCAGAATAGCATCCAATTCAGATACAAAAGTTGATAATGGGTTATAGGTTAGTTTTTTTTTATAGAAACCTTGTTCCTCAGTTGTTTAAACACTTCTGCCTCATACATTAATACATTATTGTTGGCCAAATCACAACGTTGCCCCTCTTATCAGCGGGTTTGATTACAACATCAGTCCATATCTTTAATTTATCTAGGCTTTTTCGCTCTTCAAAGTTTAAATTACCATTCATGATTCGTCGAGGTATCTTTTTAAATTCCTCACTAACCTCCTTCACAAACAAATCAATATTGTTACAAGAAGAGAAGGGAGGAAATTTTTTGGAGCAAGGTGCAATACATGGAGGAATCTTACCTCCTTCGGATACCAAATGTTCCTGGGCAAGCTCATTTATGATCTGTAATGCCTCCTGCTCCGTGTCTGTAGGGAACAGAATATGTACAGTCTCATCATGGAAATATTTCTTAAACATCAAGAATCTTGCAAAAATATGTAAGTCCTTAATGGCAGAAAATATATCAAAATGAGAATCGGGACTGAAGGAGAGGCCTTTATGAAGAACCTCTAGATCTGTTTTTGAAAGGCAATGAGTGCTCAAATTAATTACCTTAAGATGATTGTCATCAGGGGAGTGATCAATTTTACATCTGTAGGGTGAATTGCGTAAGTTCCGTTGACATTTGAACGCATCTTTATAGGATGCAGAAGAGGAAGCAGAAGCATCAGAATATTCACTAAGAGAAGGGACATAAGACATGGACGTGGTTCCAGTACGGATAATGTCTGGTGTCGGCGGTCTTTTCCATCGATAAATCTTATTCATTTTTCCCAGACATCCAATTCCATCTCCATCGATAGATTAATGTACTGGAGATTCTCCGCTGTTAGTTGAGTTTTTACCAAAGTATAGGTATTTTTAAGCCGTTGGTCAATGTTAGTGAGACTTTTACTATTCAGATTAATAAGTAGTTCCATAGTTGCCCCCATATTGTTAGGGTCTGCGGAACGCACCTAATAGATATTGTAGAGAGGTGCGTTCGCAGCCCGGGGTCCACCGTGCAGGCGAAGCCCGCTGCTAGTAAGATGGCGAAGGTAGCGAACTCTGTTATCCCGCAGAGTCGCTAAAATAAACGCCGTAGCGCTCTGTGGCAGTTAGTGCGAACTCTGTTAATCCCCAGAGCTGCTAACGGGAATGCCACAGCGCTATATGGCGATAAGTACAAACTCACTTAGCTTCAGTGAGCCGCAAAGTAAAACGCTAGGGCGCTGTGCCAGCGTTAGAAAGCGAACTCTGTTGCGTCACAGAGCCGCTGAGAAAAAGACTGTGTCCTGTTAGACTCACAGGGAACACAGATGACTGCTAAGCGGATTGCAGTCTGAGGTCATGCAGTCTCATTCAGTCAGAACACAAGCAACAATGTCCTCACCGGAGTAGCCGGTATTCTAATGGCGTTTTCAGCCGAGCCCTGAACACGTGCATACAATCTCCTCACCGGAGGTGCCGGTATTCTAGAGGTTTATTTCAGCCAGACCTAACCACATGCATACATGACCTCACTGGCGCAAGCATGTAACAGATTTGATACTAGCGCATGGCGGCCCAGCCATGCCACCCTTTTATAGTAACAGCTATAGGTCCTGCCAGAAAAAGGACCAATGAGAAACTGTTCCAAAACACATGTAGTTTCAGGACCTTCCTGGCTGACCAATAGGAGCTGCTGCAGTACCTGAACATGTGACCCCTGATCTCCAATGAGAGATCTTACCCTGGGTATGCTCAGAAGGGGAAACGCAGGACTTCGTCCTAAAGACGTCTGCTCCAGCACTGGCTATAATAGAAGATCCAGGAGGGGCAGCAGCAAGTCTCTGCACAGTATTGGAATGGACAAGACGCTGGGACTGACGTCTCTGCTGAGCAGGCTCCACTGCGGCCAGAGACGGATGGGGGACCGCAGTGGGAAAGGCTCGAGATTCCCCTTGTGCAGCATTGGGAACTCGAACCCTAACACATATGCTCCAGATTATGCCCCCATATCCTGCACAGATTATGCCCCCATATGCTGCACAGATTATACCCACATATGCTACAGATTATGCCCCCATATGCTGCACAGATTATGCCCTCATATGATCCACAGATTATGCCCCATATGCTCCAGATTAGGCCCCCATATGCTCCACAGATTATGCTCCATAGTATAGGTCCCTTATGCTGCCGCGCTGCTGCAAAAAAAAATCACATACTCACCTCTCGTCGCTGGGGGCCAGGTGCTGGTGTCCTGAGCAGGCGGTGACACTGGCGCGCTATGGGGGACAGGTGCCGGTGTCACCGCTCGCTCAGGACCCTGGCACCTGAGATATTTACCTGTCACCGGACCGGTCCACTGCTGCGCACTGCTCCCTCTCCCGGGTCCTAAGCAGTGAATATCAGGCAGGGGGCGCGGCGCGCACTAACGACGTCATCGCGCCCTCTGCCTGAACATTCACAGCCAGAGGAGTCGGACGAGGGAGCAGCGCGCAGCGGCGGTCCGGAGAAAGGTAAATATCGCTATACTCACCCCTCCGCCGGCGCGTCACTCTCTGCAGCGTCTCCTCTTCTCCCGGCGGTCTCCGCAGCACTTCCGTCCTACTGCGGTAACGTTGTACCGCTCATTAAAGTCATGAATATGTGCATATTCATGACTTTAATGAGCGGTACCATGTTACCGCTGCAGGAAGGAGCCGGAGATCGTGGGAGAAGTAGGGGGGCTGCAGAGACCTCGCCGGCGGAGGGGTGAGTATGATCCGACGGCGGTCTTTTCCATCGATAAATCTTATTCATTTGCAAATCCTTCATACCTCTTGCTAATTTATTGCCATTATTCTCTTGTATACCTTTTACCCAGACATCCAATTCCATCTCCATCAATAGAGTAATGTACTGGAGATTCTCCGCTGTTAGTTGAGTTTTTACCAAAGTATAGGAAAGATGTATATCTTCGTACCGTGTTAGCCAGTAGATAGAAAAATATTTAGACTTGAGAGTCCTCAGTGATTGATACCTTTTAATGGCTAACTGAAAAGATGGTAACAAATTGCAAGCTTTCGAGACTACTCAGGTCTCTTCATCAGGCAAAGACTAAAACAAAAACTGAAGAATCACATATTTATACACAAGAGGACACAGGAATAATGCAATAGGTAAGACATGTGACGTGAAGCAGAACTGTCATTATGGCAGAGGGATGAACATAAATATTGGAACAGTTCATAGATAAGGAGTGAGAGTTTTATTGCCCTCTGATTGGGGTCTGGTATTGTGTTTTGATGCCCCCTGGTCAGAGAAGCAGATTCCTTAATTGATGTACACAGACATGAATCCATGTGACACGTTCATTCCAGCACTAAGAGTGTCAAAGGTCATCATAAGTTTATATTCCCAAATCTTTCTATCTTTCTCAGATTTGAAGTTAGCTTTTAATACCAGTAATTCCATATCCATCATGCTATGACCGGGCATACAAAAGTGTTTGGCCACAGGTAGATCCATTCTTTTTTCTCTTATTGTGTGGCGATGAGAATTCATCCTTGTTCTCAGTTTTTGCCCGGTCTCCCCCACATACAGACCCCCAGTTGGACATTTCGTACAAATAATTAGGTACACCACATTAGATGTGATGCAGCTGAAAGTACCTGGGATCTTGTAGTCCTGATGGGAGTTGGGGATCTTTATCTTGTCCGTGGTCATTATAGATGGACAGGTTTTGCACTTCTTCTGTTTGCAAGGAAAGGTTCCTGCAGCTGTTGGGGAGGACAGGGAGCTTCTGACAATGATGTTTCTTAGATTTGGGGGCTGCCTAAAACATAGTAGTGGGGGGTCTGGAAATATGGATTGTAATCGGGCATCTTTTTGTAGTAAAGGTTGTAGTTTCCGTGCAGCTCCCCTTAGCATCTCCAGATTTGGATTGTAGGTGACCACTAGAGGCACCCGGTTATTTTCTTCTTTAGCTTTGTAGCAAAACACATAAAAAACTCTATTGTCTACAGCCAAGCCATCAGATACAATCGTATATGTTCCAACTCTATGGATAGAGATGAACACCTTATTCGCCTCAGAAAGACCTTTTTGAACCAGGGCTACCATCCAAGAACAATTGAGAACCAAATTACAAGAGCCACCAGAATATCAAGGAATCACCTGCTACATTACAAAGCTAAAGAAGAAAATAACCGGGTGCCTCTAGTGGTCACCTACAATCCAAATCTGGAGATGCTAAGGGGAGCTGCACGGAAACTACAACCTTTACTACAAAAAGATGCCCGATTACAATCCATATTTCCAGACCCCCCACTACTATGTTTTAGGCAGCCCCCAAATCTAAGAAACATCATTGTCAGAAGCTCCCTGTCCTCCCCAACAGCTGCAGGAACCTTTACTTGCAAACAGAAGAAGTGCAAAACCTGTCCATCTATAATGACCACGGACAAGATAAAGATCCCCAACTCCCATCAGGACTACAAGATCCCAGGTACTTTCAGCTGCATCACATCTAATGTGGTGTACCTAATTATTTGTACGAAATGTCCAACTGGGGGTCTGTATGTGGGGGAGACCGGGCAAAAACTGAGAACAAGGATGAATTCTCATCGCCACACAATAAGAGAAAAAAGAATGGATCTACCTGTGGCCAAACACTTTTGTATGCCGGTCATAGCATGATGGATATGGAATTACTGGTATTAAAAGCTAACTTCAAATCTGAGAAAGATAGAAAGATTTGGGAATATAAACTTATGATGACCTTTGACACTCTTAGTGCTGGAATGAACGTGTCACATGGATTCATGTCTGTGTACATCAATTAAGGAATCTGCTTCTCTGACCTGGGGCATCAAAACACAATACCAGATCCTAATCAGAGGGCAATAAAACTCTCACTCCTTATCTATGAACTGTTCCAATATTTATGTTCATCCCTCTGCCATAATGACAGTTCTGCTTCACGTCACATGTCTTACCTATTGCATTATTCCTGTGTCCTCTTGTGTATAAATATGTGATTCTTCAGTTTTTGTTTTAGTCTTTGCCTGATGAAGAGACTGAGTAGTCTCGAAAGCTTGCAATTTGTTACCATCTTTTCAGTTAGCCATTAAAAGGTATCAACCACTGAGGACTCTCAAGTCTAAATATTTTTCTACCAAAGTATAGGTATTTTTAAGCCGTTGGTCAAAGTTAGTGACACTTTTACTATTCAGATTGATAAGTAGTTCCATAAATTTTTTAGAGGTGTTATTGCAGACCTCCTACTAATTTTTGTTAACTCATCATCCTCAATAGGGAATGAAGGTATGACCTTTACTCGTAATCCCCTATGGATCAAATCCTTAGTGATATAGTTTTGAAGAAAAGCCCTGTTCCACCATAGTTGTGTCTGTTATGCACAAGATTTTTTTATGAGCCACTAGTATTGGACCCACCGCTACTGAACAGTTGGTTTATTCGGCTAAGCCAGGACTGTTCCTTGGCTTTAAAATCCATGTCGCTAGAGGGATAACCTGTATATTAGAAAATACACTAAACTCAAGGCAAAGTGCACACCAATTAATAATTTTGGGTGATAAAATGTCACAGTGAAGGGAGTATCATAACCACCAAAAGTGCACCTACGGATAAATGTAAA
>JARQOD010000001.1:789514622-789546051 GCA_033576555.1 Oophaga sylvatica | reverse complement strand
GATCAAAAATTCCATCACCTTTGTACATCAGCGCAAGGGGGTTTTCCCTCACAAAGGGCTGGGCAGGGCCCTTTTTGTGGGGGGGAGGGGGAGGAGCCCAATGGAGGAGGAAGACATCGCTCCAGGGGAAAGGTACACAACCTTTTCGTATTTTGGGAAGGGGTGGGGTGAGGGGGGGCGGGCAGAGATGCCCTTTTGCAGGGACAGCGTTTCTTGGGGGGGTTGGAGTCTGCAGCACATGGTTGATTTGTTTGCTCAGTCCCCTGAAAATGACAGCCACTCACCCACTTTCCACCCATTTTAAAAATTTTTGGGGTGTACACCCCCTAAACCCTCGCTCCCGGGACAACTTTCAAAGCCTCATCCCCCCTTTTGAAACCGGGACGTAAAATGCGGGAGTAACAAGCACACTGTGCAATTTTTTTTAATTTTTAAAACTTTTATAGCGTTTTTTAAAAATTTCCATGGTTTTTTACATATGAAAAGGGAAAAATCTAGGGGGGTACAATAAAGTGGCTGGACAAGGGAACACAAGTATAAAAGGAGAGAGGACCCTGCCCGCGAGGGCTCACAGTCGGGGGGGGGGATGGGTGAAAATTTGAATAGGAAAGGGTAGAGTGGTTACAAAGGTTGATTCATGAGGATCTTTCCCCAGGTTGTTTTTTGCGGAACCCTAAGCTCCTTTTCCAGCCGAAGCACTGTGCTGCAAAGTTTTAAAAACAGCTGGGTGCGTCGAGGCAGGGAGACACTCTGCAACAAAGGGAGCACAAGCAGCGCCCGCACGGGGGAAAAACCCTTTTCCAAATGTGGTGAATTTTTTTTGGGGGAGCGCCCCAATGCTACCCATCCGAGACGGCTCCAGTCAGCAGGAGGCAACTTTTACGTAAGTGGTGAAAAAGACATGTCTTCCCCCCCCCCCGTGTACCCCAGAGGTTTTTCCCCCTTAAAATTTTGAGTCCCCTAAGCGGGGATACAGGGGCCCAAAAAATTAGCCGTATGTTTGGGGAGGTGCGGCTTCCCCTGCGGGGAGGTTTACGGAGCGCGGCTTTTGTGCTTAGGGGGTGTACTAACAGACCGTCGCATGCGATTCCTCCATAAGTAGACCGGCTTACTTTGCTAAAAATTTTAAAAAAGGGAGGGGTCACGCTGAATTTCCCCGCCCCGTTTCCGTTTAAAAAAACGGGTTTTGGGAACTTTTACATGTATTTTAAAGTTCATCTTTCAAACCCCCTGAACTGTCAGTCAGGGCCCCCAAAAATTTTGAAAAAGACACAAATATGATATTTTCACATAAACTGCTGCCCTTTTTTTTTATGTGTTTTGACAGATTTTTTTTTATCACAAAACGAAAAAAAATTTTGCAAAATTGATAAAAAAAGCTTTATTGACAGTTAGAAGGGTTTTTAAAAATGAAAAAAAAGCCCAAATTTTTACGGTTGACCCTTCTTCTTCGGGGACCTTGAAATTTTTCCCCCTTGGATGCTCTCAATAAACTTCTGGCCAAATCCTGGCTATGCAGTTTTTTTTCCCCCAAAAATCAAGTTTTTCTTTTTTGTCAAAATTTTTTTAATTTTTTTTTTTTTGCCCACTGGGTTTGAGCATATTTCCCCGATATCCCTAAGTATCGGAATCGGAAAAAGGGTATCGCCGAAAACCATTAAAATATCGGCGCCCCAAACCCGATACCAAACCCCCCATGTAAGTTATGGGAAACAAAATATCGAACAAAAACCCCCCCCCCCCTTTTTTCCCCTTGAAAATTTTTAAAAATATACAAAATAGAATACAATAATATATTATACATGTCATTGGGGAACAAAAATATATACTTATGTTTTTTAAATACATTCTACATAGTAAAATATCCCCTGATTCAATTCCCGGGGGTAAACCCGGCTTCAGTAAAAGAAGAAGCCCCCACTTTGAATAACTTGGTGTACATAGGGTTAACCATGTTTTTATGTCGTTTGCTATCTTTTTTCACAAAAAATTTAAAACGTTTGTTTGAAAAATTTTTACCCCTTTGGGGTTAAAATTAAAAGGGGGTTTTAAAAAACGTAAAAAAAAAACTTTTTTTTTCTACGAATTTAACCCCCTTTTAAATTTAACCCCCACAGGTGGAAATTTTGCACAAAAACTGATTTAATTGTTTGTGCAAATCAGATAGCAAAGGACAAGGGGTTTAAAAATATGTACCCCAAAAAGTCATTTATTGGGTTTTTCCCTTTTCAAAAAAACCCGGGAAATTTAATTAGCGGCTTTTAATGTAAAAAGGGGATAACTAAAAATATTAATTGTGCCCCCCCCAAAAATCAATGAATGAAAAATTTTATATATAGGTGTAAAATTGCTAAAAAAAAAAAGCGGGGGCTCCCCCCCTTTTTTTGCAACCCCAAAAGCCCCAAACCTGAGGGGGGGGAGATAAAAAAGCCCAGGAGGGCCTTATTTTTTCCCCCCCCCCCCCGGGGGACAAACCCCTCTGCCCCCAGACACCCAAAAAGGGCAAATCTCTAATTAGTTTTTTCCCTTTTTGGCATTTTTTCCCGCTTTTCCCCAAAAGCCCCCCCCTGGGGAAAAGGGGGAAAAATTGGGGGGGGGGGGGGGGGGGGGGGGCCTTGCAAAATTGGGAAAGGGGCCCCTTTAAGCCCAGGTTAAAATTTTTAAGCTGTAAAATTAAAAAACTATCAATTATTAACTTTTTTAAAGAAAGAAAAATCAAACACACACATTTTAAAAAAAAAAAATTTAATGAAAAAACACACAGTTTTTTTTACCATAAATTTTTTTAAAGGGTAAAAAACCCCCTTTCCCGTAATAAAAAAAAAATAAAAAAACAAAATTAATTTTTACCAATCCGATGCCAGTCAGGGGGCCCCGGGGGTAATCCCCTTTTTAAAAAAGGGAAAATTTTTCCCCAGGGACCGCAGCTAATGCTGCAGCCCCAGTAAACCCCCAAATGATGAGTTCCTCTCCTGGGACAGGAGAGGAAATGGAAAGCTTAATTGAATTTCTTTTTCCCCCTTTTACTTTAGGCGCCCCGGGGGGAAACCAAACAGTGCGTCAGAGGGAACGATTAACAAAAATAGGGGTTTCTTCGAAAAAAAATGGGGGTGGGGGCCCCCCCCCTTTTTTTTTTTAAACCCGCCAGATAAGCCCAAGGGGAGGCCTGGATTTTCAGGTGTTAAGGAGCCCCAAAACCCCCCGGGCCTTGCCAGCCTGAAATCCAGGCCACAGCATCGCATATCCCTTTGGGTGATTTTAAAAAAAATAGGGACCCCCCGAAAAAAATTTCGTGGGGTCCCCCCCCTTTTTTTTAACCAGCCCAAGAAGCGACCGTGAGGCCGGGGTTTTTCAGGCTGGGAAGGATCCCAAAATTTCCTTTTGGGGGTTTTCAAGCCCGATAATACCAGGCCAAAAGCAGTCTGCTTTCTTGGCTTGGGGTTTAAAAAAAAAAGGGAATCCCCCCCGAAAAAAAAAAAAAACGTGGGGGGCCCCCCAAAATTTTTTTTTAAACCCCCCCCCAAATAAAATGCAGATGCTTTCGGCCTGGAAATTTAAAAAACCCGTCAAGGCCCGGATTTTGGGGGTCAAAAACCCGATAATACCAGGGTACAGCACCCCACATTTGGGGGATAAAAAAAAGTGCCCCAATTTTTTGGGGGTTTACCCGGCTCTTCCCCCCTTGCCCTGTGCGGGGCAAGCGGGGGGGAAAAAAGGGGTTTTTTTTAGTTTTATTTACGGACAATAAGCCCGGTTAAAAAAAGGGAAAGGTTCAATAAGAAACCCCATCCATTATTAACCCAAAGTTATTAAATGTTTAAAAAAAAGACACAAACAAGAAAAAAGTCTTTTAATGAAATAAAAAAGACAACACTTTTTCATTTTTTTTTTTTCTCTCCTTCCTGCGACGCCATCGATCCCGTAAAAAAAAAAAAAAAAAACCCCAACAGTATACCCCCTTCCGCGCAGCCTAGTAAGATTTACCACGACGATCCGCTTGTACACGGAAGACAGGAGAGCCTGTCATCCGGGCAGCCCCTGCTTCCCCCGCTTCCCCGGGGGTGACGTTGGACTGTTTACGGCCGCGTTTCCCAATCACGCGTTACGCGAGTATGCAGTGCCCCCGGGGGAGAAGGGGTGGGGCCCCCTTTAAGCAGCCCGGGTTGGCCCCGGGAGATCTTCTCCCCGGGTAAGTCCGCTGACCCCTAAGCCCCCGACCGAGGGACACGACATGACGTGACAATTCCGTTCCGGTATCCGTTTGACGAAAAATATGGAATGGGAGGGAATTCCGATACCCCCAAATATGGCCAAACCCCAAAATTTGCAGTATCGTACGCTAACCCCTTTGCCACCCTCCTTGTGTTTGACCCAAGTTCTCAGGGGTTAAGATTTGGGATTTTCCAGCCCATGGACCCAAAATCTCTATTTTTGTTCCCTGAGCCATTTTGCACTCCATAACTTAGCAAATCAAACCCCATCATGCCTCAAAGTGCAATGTTGGAAGTGCATAATGTGGGGTTTAACTTTGACAACAGCTGCAGTCGAATGTTTGCCTCATTTTCTTGGCTTTTAAATAAAAGCATACAAGAAAATATAATAATACCTTAAAACCTCAGACTACAGTGAACACTTCACACAACTGTTAAAAGCTGTGAAAGCCCTCTTTGTGTAATTTTATATTTCTTTTCAACCAATGTATTGGATACGGATGGAAGCATGTCACACTAATAGATTTTTAATTATTTGAAATTGAATGTAGCAGCACCAATTTTTAGAAAAATTTACAAGGATGAGCCAGGGACAGACACCAGCAGAGTACACGAGCGGTGGTGAAGTAAGTGGACGGATCTACACTCCTACCAAAATTTAAACCTCAGACTAGAGTGAACACTGAACCAACTTTTACTTGCTGTGAAAAGGCCTTTTTGTGGACTTCTATTATGTTTGCAAGCAATGTATTGTATTTTGATGGAAAGGGGTCAACTAATAGATTTTATAAATTATAAAATAGAAAAAGCAGCACCAATTTTAAAAAATGACAAGGAGAGCCAGTGAAACACTCAGCAGAAATACACGCAGCGGTGGGTTTAAGTAAGTGGAGCGGGATTTACACTCCTACCAAAAATTTAAACCCAGACTAGAGTGAACACTGAACACAACTGTTCACTTGCTGTGAAAGGCCTTTTTTTGGACTTTATTATTTTGCAAGCAATGTATTGTATTTTGAGGAAGAGCGTCACACAAAAAGATTTTAGTAAAATTAAAATAGAATAAAGCAGCACCAATTTTAGAAAAATGACAAGGATGGATGGGCAGACCCTCAGCAGAGTACACCCGCGGTGGTTGAAGTAAAATGGACGGGTCTACACTCCTACCAAAAATTTAAACCTCAGACTAAGGAACACTGAACCCCAACTGTTCACTTGCTGTGAAAGCCTTTTTTTGGACTTCTATTATGTTTGCAAGCAATGTATTGTATTTTGATGGAAGACATCACACTAATAGATTTTGTAAATATAAAATAGAATAAAGCAGCACCAATTTTAGAAAAATGACAAGGATAGCCAGTGACAGACACTCAGCAAGTACACGCAGCGGTGGTTAAGTAAGTGGGCGGGGTCTACACTCCTACAAAAATTTAAACCTCAACTAGAGTGAACACTGAACACACTGTTCATTGCTGTGAAAGGCCTTTTTGTGGACTTCTATTATGTTTGCAAGCAATGTATTGTATTTTGATGGGAAAGCGTCACACTAATAGATTTTTGTAAATTTAAAATAGAATAAAGCAGCACCAATTTTAGAAAAATGACAAGGATGAGCCAGTGATAGACGCTCAGCAGAGAAACACGCAGCATTAGTTGAAGAAGTAACTGGAGCGTGATCTGCACTCAAAAAAAAAAAAAAAAACTCACAGACTGCATAAACACTGAAACACAACTGTTCACTATCTGTGAAAGGCTCCTCTCTGTACTTCTATAGTGTTTGCAAGCAATGTATTGTATCAGGATGGAAGCACGTCACACTCATAGATTTTAGTTTTTTTCAATAGAATGGAGCAGCAACAATTTTAGAAAAATGACAAGGATGAGGCAGTGACACACGCTCAGCAGAGTACACCAGCATTAGTTGAAGAAGTAACTGGAGCGTGATCTGCATTAAAAAAAAAATACCTCACAGACTGCAGTGAACACTGAAACACAACTGTTCACTATCTGTGAAAGGCTCCTTTCTGTACTTCTATAGTGTTTGCAACCAATGTATTGGATACGGATGGAAGCACGTCACACTATAATTTCAATTGAATGGAGCAGCAAGAATTACACTAAAGAAAAAAATAAGTCTGTGAGTGACACGTGCAGATGCCTACAAACAGCGTTGGATGCAGAGAAAACTGCAGCGTCACCTGCACTCTCCACACACACCTTGCAGAGCTGTGAAAACAACACTGCAAGGCAAAAGGAAGCTTTACACAGCGGTTGGTAAACTAGCCTGCCTAAAGCACAGTACAGAAAATCGCAATCTCTAACTGTCCCTCAGAGTCAGCAGAGCAGCGTTCTGTCCCTATCTGAATTCACAGCACAGTGATGCTAAAATGGCGGCGGCGCCTTTTATAGTGCATTCTGACATCATTTCAGCATCCAATCACAGCCATGCCATTAGTTAACATGACTGCAGCAGTACAGGATGTGCCCACACTTCTTAGGATTCCTCATTGGCTGACTAAAATCACATTGCCTCTCAAAGAATTATGGGAACTTCCGATTCCGGTATACGATATATGGAAAATATGGGAACCAAGTATCTAAAGTCCGATACAGCGAATATCGGCCGATACCCGATACTTGCGGTATCGGAATGCTCAACTCTAGTGCAGAGTGTACATTAATGAAAAAAAATGAATTTTTTTTTAATTTACCAAATGGTTGCAATGAAATATAGTGAAAAATGTAAAGGGTCTGAATACTTTCTGTACCCACTGTACATGTCACTGACATAATTGTAGCTATCTGTTCTTTGTATAAATGTATTCTATTTATTCTAGTCTGACTTGTCACACTTTGATTTTACTGCAATTTTTTTTCTCAGTCCTATCTGATCTTAAAAAAAATTGCAGATGAGCAAGGACTCAAGAAAAACATTAGTCAGCGTGCAGTCTGATTTTTCATCGAGTTGCACTCGTCCATTTTATCACAAATGAGTATGAGCTCTAAGACGACATAGCAAATTCCAGACTTTATTAACCTCTTTCTGATGTCAGGCGTAATAGTACGCCGAAGTCTGACTCCTTCCCTTTGATATGGGCTCCGGCGGTGAGCCCACATCTTTGGTCGGCGCTCAGAGCAAGTGAGTAATTCTACTACGTAGAGGCGATGTGATCATTGCCTGTATGTAGCATAGCCGATCAGTTTGTCGCAGCTTTTAGTCTCCAATGAAGCATGCCAAAATAGTAAAAAAAAATGTTTTTAAAAATATAAAGAAATAAAAAAAAATAAAAAGTTCAAACCACCCCATACAAAATAAAACAATAAGAAAACAAGCATACACATATTTGTTATTGCCACATTCAGAATCGCCTGATCTATCAATAAAAAAAAGATTAACTTGATCGCTAAACAGCGTAGCAGGAAAAAAAGTAAAAACCCCAGAATTATGTTTTTTTGGTCGCTGCAGCATTGCATTAAAATGCAATAACGGGCGAACAAAATATGGTTATCATTAAAAAACATCAGCTTGGCGCGCAAAAAATAAGCGGCATTCATCAGAATGTTCAACTCTTTATTCCTGCAGCATAAAACAGGTAAATATGAGAGGATCAAAGGGGATCACGAGTCCTCCTTCTTTTACCTGCTTTATGCTGTTGAGTTGTAAAGAATTGTAAACTCTGTGAGTGCCGCTGGCATACATCTAATTCAATTATAACATGCCTAACTATATCTTTGAGCTGATATCAATAGATGGAAAAAAACGTGGGCAGGCAGTTTTTAAAAAACGTGTATCATGTACTTACATGCTAGTTTGGAATTATGGAATAGCATTGTTGGTAAGTTTTACTTTTCATATTATCTTTTGGTCTGAACAAAAGAAAATTGTTCTCAGCAGCACATTGTTCTGTGTAAACAGGACCTGTGCTGTTGAGAATAATGGCAGCCTACGAGCAGTGAACTATGTCTTGCAGATCTTTTGCTGAGAATCTGAAGCAAGGTCAGTCTGTCTAAACAGGCTGTTAAACAACAGTCTACTGACGAACATATTGGCGGTCGTTTAAACGCCATGCATTCTGCGGTGTAAATTCACTCTTATAGTCACAGATCTCTGCATACAATAGCAAGGGATATAAAGGTTTCTACTTGTGATTCTTCTGTTTCCTACTGGATAAATGTAGGAAAATACCATATAAACTTATGCGGTTATATAATATCTGGGCATTTGTTTAATATAATTTATGTGCTTCTGCATATTTTAGCTTTTTTGAGAATATTTTTACGTTTCATTGTAATAGAAAATGTCATTTTGCTCCCTTGAAACAGTAAACAATATGCTGTTGCCTGATCTGTTGTTCTTATTAAGTGTCTCTGTATAGATATTCAAGCACACCATGATATCTTGCTGTGAAAAGGCAATACCCCATTAACTTCCTAGCATGCCTAAAGCAAATTATTAAAGGGATTGTGGAAAGAATAAAAATAATTTTTCAAAGAGCTGAAACTGGCTTAAATTAAGAAAGTAAATGATACTATATCACATGTGTCACTCGTATTTAGAGTTTCCAAGTAACACTCGGCCAAGCAAAATTTTTACAAACACAAGATTTCTCAACAAATCCAATGATATTGCAAATATGGTAAATTATTTGCATTTAGTAGATCATATAACCAGTGATATTCCAAGGTGGAGCCTTAAATTTGTGATAAATACTTAAGTAGTGTTGTGCAGGAATATGCAATATACAGGGCAATGGCATTATATGTAATCATGTGTTAAATGGAATCAGTGCTCCTGAAGTGAAAGGGTAAATATGTGCTTTATCTCACCAAATGTAACTTTAGCTTGCGTATAAATCTTTTAAAAACCTTTTACAATCGATGGAAGCTGTCAGCTGATATTAGTCTTTGTGTTCACAGCCTTCTTCACCTTTGCATTGTACGGTGATGGAGCCAGTGGGGATGGAGGCTGTTTTCTTAAATCAGAAAAGGTTTTTTTGGTTGATGTGATGTTTTCTTTAAGAAAGAGCTCCAAATGTATTCCCTGTGGCCACAATCGTGAATACTTTAAACAATAGCTGTAGTTTTTGAAAATGTTTATGGTTTTATTTTGGGAAATTCCCAAAGGTTTTCATTCAGGTAAATATTTTCTAGGTGAATACTAAAGTCAAAAGTCTTTATAAAAGTCTAGTTTTCTTCTTTAGTTTTATCTCAGAAAAAAAGTCAGATTCTCCTATAGGAAGAAGTAAGGAATAAGAGTTAAACATACAAAATTACATGTGAATATTATACTAACACAGTAACATAGAATATCCTTAGTTTATAGATGGAAAAAATGTAGTAATTGTTACTGTAGGCTCTCAAGGTTGTTGGTACATAGAGCTTGGGTATAGTCACTTTTTTCTAGCCTGTATCTTAAAGCAGAAAGGAATGTGCCACATTTTCACTGTTATTTAAGAAGTAAGTCAAGATTATATGACCTACCTCCTGTATGATACTCCAGTACATCGCATACATTGTTCTTGGAAACCTTAATTGTCTTACAGAGATTGCAGCTTTTGCTGTCAATAATATGACCAGCCTTGGAAGAACACATTGTGGAATATTTATTAATACTGTCTGATTCTTAAATGGGGCAAATTTAGGCTAGGTAGCCTTAAATGTGCCAAATTTTTCACCGCGGTTCATGCTGTTAGATTTATCTGCCGAATGTGCCAGATTTATCAAACAAACAGGAAATCTCTTCATGTGTTGCAGCTGTTGAACAGCCACGAGACATGCAACCACGAGGACTAAAACATATGATTGGAGCACGCCGAAGACACTTGGTTAGCACCCGAGTAAGCTTGAGTAACACCTTATCTGAGCACGTTCGTTCATCACTAGAGGACACTATTTCTTGTTAAACAAGGCACAGAAAACTTCTATTACACATAGTAAATATGGTGCAAGCCATGAAATACAGTTTTTGGAAATTATGGCAGAGTTTTGCACACTTAGCTGGATAAATAAGTCCCTTGTGTTTTTAGGGGTTTGACATCTTTGACCAACTTTTTTAACCAACCAACTTTTTTCCATATGCTTTATTAGGTCAAGTATCGGTAATAGGGTTACTCTGTTCGGGGAAACCTGTTAAGGGAGAAAGACTTGTATAAAAGTAATCAAAAATGTCAATGGATTATTTGGACATCAATTGCACAAACTACTTGGATTCTTCCCATGTGTAGATGCTTCACATGCATATAATGCTTCACCACCTCAAATAGTTTTCCTAGTAGTAGTAGTACCTCAAAATGTACCTCACTAAAAATGGGTTGTTTAAAGTGGTCAAAGTCTAAGGTCAGTCAGTGCCAAAAAATCTGTGGTTGTCAAAGATCATTAAGAACCTTACATGAAGGTGTATTGAATAAATGATGGAAAAACTTACTGTTATTATGTTTAGCATATTTTATTTTAGAATTTTTTTGTCAGTATGCATAAATTGTAATGAACCATTTCACGTGTATGATGATAGTCATGATTCAGAGCATTTGATTTTCTTTATTGTTGTTCTTTATTATTGTTAAAGATATTTTAGCAAGGTGTCTCTGCCTTCTGCCTCCCTCCCCCGGCAGAGATGCCAGCTTATTCACCACCACAGCCCCTGTCTCCTCCTTCTAGGTCTGCGGGTGCATGCACTGCTTGAAGATCTCTAGGCACTGTGCTTAGGGTGCGGGCTCTCACGCTTCCCGTCTCTTAAGGGAGCAACGAGCATCCTGCTAAAGTGTCCCCAGCCAATTGCTGGAGGACACGTGCTATTTTAGCCACCTCCTCCATTATGGAGGTGCCTGAGCAACGTTGTTTGCATGTTCTAACTAGAGATGAGCGAATATTTAAATGTTCGGTTCGGATTACGATTGCCGAATTTGCAATATTCGCCGATTAATTCGTTGAATATTTGCCCAACATAACCGAACGCCTTTTAATTCAATGGGAGGCAAAAACAAACGAATGTACAACACTTTACAACACCCCAAATGCTGCCAAAACACATCAAATGAAGGACAGACACCAGGAAAGTGGCCACAATTCACCCACAGTTCAAATTTTAGCATGAAACTGCAGAATACAGCCAGGCATGAGGTATCGAGGTCTGGAACAGCATTTACAGCTTTCAATTGAATGTCACAGTAAGACGAGGGATCGGTGTAGGACCCCTTTGCTGGGAGCTCTGATACTACATGCAACACCTCTACCTGCTTTCATGCTGAGCCACACTCAGGTGGCACAAATATCAGTTTTGTAGACTATCATTGTCATAAAAGTTTAAGGATAGTAACACGGGTAGTTGAGTCCAAGGAAGTGGTGGTCTGATGGTGTCAGAAGCCCACTGCTACAGGCAACATGCATTAAGGAGACCCAACCAGGAGTGTTCACACTTCCAAAAGTTACTGACAGTCACCACAAAAGTGGCATCAATTTCACCACAGTATATATAGTATAATAGGGACCGACAGGTCTTCCACTACACCCAATACACCAGATGGACTCCCAACCAGGAGTGTTCACATTTAAACAAATGAGGGCCTTACACCACAGAAGTGTCATCAATTTTTCCACAATAGAAATAGTATAATAGGGACCCATAGGTCTTCCACTACACCAAATACAGCAGATGGACAACCAACCAGAAGTGTTCACATTTAAACAAATGAGGGCATTACAGCAGAGAAGTGTCATCAATTTCCCCACAATAGAAATAGTATAATAGGGACCTATAGGTCTTCCACTGCACCCAATACAGCAGATGGACACCCAACCAGAAGTGTTCACATTTAAACAAATGAGGGCCTTACACCAGAGACGTGTCATCAATTTACCCACTGTAAAAATAGTATAATAGAGACCTATAGGTCTTCCACTAAACCCAATTCAGCAGATGGACACTCAACCAGGAGTGTTGTTCACATTTACAAAAATTACTGGCAGGCACCACAAAAGTGGCATCAATTTCACCACAATATAGATAGTCAAAGTGCAGACCTGAATCCAATCGAGAATCTGTGGAAAGAGCTGAAAACAGCTGTTCACAAACGATCTCCATCCAACCTCACTGAGCTTGAGCTGTTTGGCAAGGAAAAATGGGCAAGAATTTCAGTCTCTCGATGTACAAAACTGATAGAGACATACCCCAAGCGACTTGCAGCTGAAATTGCAGCAAAAGGTGGTGCAACAAAGTATTACGTAAGTTAAAGGGGCCGAATAATATTGCACACCCCACTTTTCAGTTTTTGTATTTCCACAAAATTTAAAATAACCAATACATTTTGTTCAACTTCACAATTGTGTCCCACTTGTTGTTGATTCTTCACCAAAAATTAACGTTTGGTATCTTTATGTTTGAAGCATGATATGTGGGAAAAGGTTGAATAGTTCCAGGGAGCCAAATACTTTCGCAAGGCACTGCATACACCGATTGCTGTACTCTGGAGCTGCAGGTAGAAGGAACCTTTGAAAATGAAAAAGTTATGTGTCAGACTAAACTTAAGAATCTCAGTGAGGAAATCAACCATCGCTGGAGAGTTATTAGACATAGAGAGAAAGCTTTTAGCTGCATGTATACCATCAGAATGCTTAATACTGGTATACAGTGATTCAACATTCCAAGTAACTAATGTTGTATTGTCGTCGATGTGTAAGCCAACTATTTTTTTAAAAAAAAATCAAAATCGATGAATTTTCCTACATTCTCCAAAAAGTTGGAATTACCTGAAACAATCGGTCTGCCAGGTAGTGATGTGAGGTTTTTATGTACCTTCGGTTGTAGGTAAAATGTGGGTATACATGGTTCCTTAATTGTTAGTGCTTGACATGATTCTTTGTATATGGTACCCTCAGCATTGGCCCTATTCAGAATAGCATCCAATTCAGATACAAAAGTTGATAATGGGTTATAGGTTAGTTTTTTTTTATAAGAAACCTTGTTCCTCAGTTGTTTAAACACTTCTGCCTCATACATTAATACATTATTGTTGGCCAAATCACAACGTTGCCCCTCTTATCAGCGGGTTTGATTACAACATCAGTCCATATCTTTAATTTATCTAGGCTTTTTCGCTCTTCAAAGTTTAAATTACCATTCATGATTCGTCGAGGTATCTTTTTAAATTCCTCACTAACCTCCTTCACAAACAAATCAATATTGTTACAAGAAGAGAAGGGAGGAAATTTTTTGGAGCAAGGTGCAATACATGGAGGAATCTTACCTCCTTCGGATACCAAATGTTCCTGGGCAAGCTCATTTATGATCTGTAATGCCTCCTGCTCCGTGTCTGTAGGGAACAGAATATGTACAGTCTCATCATGGAAATATTTCTTAAACATCAAGAATCTTGCAAAAATATGTAAGTCCTTAATGGCAGAAAATATATCAAATGAGAATCGGGACTGAAGGAGAGGCCTTTATGAAGAACCTCTAGATCTGTTTTTGAAAGGCAATGAGTGCTCAAATTAATTACCTTAAGATGATTGTCATCAGGGGAGTGATCAATTTTACATCTGTAGGGTGAATTGCGTAAGTTCCGTTGACATTTGAACGCATCTTTATAGGATGCAGAAGAGGAAGCAGAAGCATCAGAATATTCACTAAGAGAAGGGACATAAGACATGGACGTGGTTCCAGTACGGATAATGTCTGGTGTCGGCGGTCTTTTCCATCGATAAATCTTATTCATTTTTCCCAGACATCCAATTCCATCTCCATCGATAGATTAATGTACTGGAGATTCTCCGCTGTTAGTTGAGTTTTTACCAAAGTATAGGTATTTTTAAGCCGTTGGTCAATGTTAGTGAGACTTTTACTATTCAGATTAATAAGTAGTTCCATAGTTGCCCCCATATTGTTAGGGTCTGCGGAACGCACCTAATAGATATTGTAGAGAGGTGCGTTCGCAGCCCGGGGTCCACCGTGCAGGCGAAGCCCGCTGCTAGTAAGATGGCGAAGGTAGCGAACTCTGTTATCCCGCAGAGTCGCTAAAATAAACGCCGTAGCGCTCTGTGGCAGTTAGTGCGAACTCTGTTAATCCCCAGAGCTGCTAACGGGAATGCCACAGCGCTATATGGCGATAAGTACAAACTCACTTAGCTTCAGTGAGCCGCAAAGTAAAACGCTAGGGCGCTGTGCCAGCGTTAGAAAGCGAACTCTGTTGCGTCACAGAGCCGCTGAGAAAAAGACTGTGTCCTGTTAGACTCACAGGGAACACAGATGACTGCTAAGCGGATTGCAGTCTGAGGTCATGCAGTCTCATTCAGTCAGAACACAAGCAACAATGTCCTCACCGGAGTAGCCGGTATTCTAATGGCGTTTTCAGCCGAGCCCTGAACACGTGCATACAATCTCCTCACCGGAGGTGCCGGTATTCTAGAGGTTTATTTCAGCCAGACCTAACCACATGCATACATGACCTCACTGGCGCAAGCATGTAACAGATTTGATACTAGCGCATGGCGGCCCAGCCATGCCACCCTTTTATAGTAACAGCTATAGGTCCTGCCAGAAAAAGGACCAATGAGAAACTGTTCCAAAACACATGTAGTTTCAGGACCTTCCTGGCTGACCAATAGGAGCTGCTGCAGTACCTGAACATGTGACCCCTGATCTCCAATGAGAGATCTTACCCTGGGTATGCTCAGAAGGGGAAACGCAGGACTTCGTCCTAAAGACGTCTGCTCCAGCACTGGCTATAATAGAAGATCCAGGAGGGGCAGCAGCAAGTCTCTGCACAGTATTGGAATGGACAAGACGCTGGGACTGACGTCTCTGCTGAGCAGGCTCCACTGCGGCCAGAGACGGATGGGGGACCGCAGTGGGAAAGGCTCGAGATTCCCCTTGTGCAGCATTGGGAACTCGAACCCTAACACATATGCTCCAGATTATGCCCCCATATCCTGCACAGATTATGCCCCCATATGCTGCACAGATTATACCCACATATGCTACAGATTATGCCCCCATATGCTGCACAGATTATGCCCTCATATGATCCACAGATTATGCCCCCATATGCTCCAGATTAGGCCCCCATATGCTCCACAGATTATGCTCCATAGTATAGGTCCCTTATGCTGCCGCGCTGCTGCAAAAAAAAATCACATACTCACCTCTCGTCGCTGGGGGCCAGGTGCTGGTGTCCTGAGCAGGCGGTGACACTGGCGCGCTATGGGGGACAGGTGCCGGTTGTCACCGCTCGCTCAGGACCCTGGCACCTGAGATATTTACCTGTCACCGGACCGGTCCACTGCTGCGCACTGCTCCCTCTCCCGGGTCCTAAGCAGTGAATATCAGGCAGGGGGCGCGGCGCGCACTAACGACGTCATCGCGCCCTCTGCCTGAACATTCACAGCCAGAGGAGTCGGACGAGGGAGCAGCGCGCAGCGGCGGTCCGGAGAAAGGTAAATATCGCTATACTCACCCCTCCGCCGGCGCGTCACTCTCTGCAGCGTCTCCTCTTCTCCCGGCGGTCTCCGCAGCACTTCCGTCCTACTGCGGTAACGTTGTACCGCTCATTAAAGTCATGAATATGTGCATATTCATGACTTTAATGAGCGGTACCATGTTACCGCTGCAGGAAGGAGCCGGAGATCGTGGGAGAAGTAGGGGGGCTGCAGAGACCTCGCCGGCGGAGGGGTGAGTATGATCCGACGGCGGTCTTTTCCATCGATAAATCTTATTCATTTGCAAATCCTTCATACCTCTTGCTAATTTATTGCCATTATTCTCTTGTATACCTTTTACCCAGACATCCAATTCCATCTCCATCAATAGAGTAATGTACTGGAGATTCTCCGCTGTTAGTTGAGTTTTTACCAAAGTATAGGAAAGATGTATATCTTCGTACCGTGTTAGCCAGTAGATAGAAAAATATTTAGACTTGAGAGTCCTCAGTGATTGATACCTTTTAATGGCTAACTGAAAAGATGGTAACAAATTGCAAGCTTTCGAGACTACTCAGGTCTCTTCATCAGGCAAAGACTAAAACAAAAACTGAAGAATCACATATTTATACACAAGAGGACACAGGAATAATGCAATAGGTAAGACATGTGACGTGAAGCAGAACTGTCATTATGGCAGAGGGATGAACATAAATATTGGAACAGTTCATAGATAAGGAGTGAGAGTTTTATTGCCCTCTGATTGGGGTCTGGTATTGTGTTTTGATGCCCCTGGTCAGAGAAGCAGATTCCTTAATTGATGTACACAGACATGAATCCATGTGACACGTTCATTCCAGCACTAAGAGTGTCAAAGGTCATCATAAGTTTATATTCCCAAATCTTTCTATCTTTCTCAGATTTGAAGTTAGCTTTTAATACCAGTAATTCCATATCCATCATGCTATGACCGGGCATACAAAAGTGTTTGGCCACAGGTAGATCCATTCTTTTTTCTCTTATTGTGTGGCGATGAGAATTCATCCTTGTTCTCAGTTTTTGCCCGGTCTCCCCCACATACAGACCCCCAGTTGGACATTTCGTACAAATAATTAGGTACACCACATTAGATGTGATGCAGCTGAAAGTACCTGGGATCTTGTAGTCCTGATGGGAGTTGGGGATCTTTATCTTGTCCGTGGTCATTATAGATGGACAGGTTTTGCACTTCTTCTGTTTGCAAGGAAAGGTTCCTGCAGCTGTTGGGGAGGACAGGGAGCTTCTGACAATGATGTTTCTTAGATTTGGGGGCTGCCTAAAACATAGTAGTGGGGGGTCTGGAAATATGGATTGTAATCGGGCATCTTTTTGTAGTAAAGGTTGTAGTTTCCGTGCAGCTCCCCTTAGCATCTCCAGATTTGGATTGTAGGTGACCACTAGAGGCACCCGGTTATTTTCTTCTTTAGCTTTGTAGCAAAACACATAAAAAACTCTATTGTCTACAGCCAAGCCATCAGATACAATCGTATATGTTCCAACTCTATGGATAGAGATGAACACCTTATTCGCCTCAGAAAGACCTTTTTGAACCAGGGCTACCATCCAAGAACAATTGAGAACCAAATTACAAGAGCCACCAGAATATCAAGGAATCACCTGCTACATTACAAAGCTAAAGAAGAAAATAACCGGGTGCCTCTAGTGGTCACTACAATCCAAATCTGGAGATGCTAAGGGGAGCTGCACGGAAACTACAACCTTTACTACAAAAAGATGCCCGATTACAATCCATATTTCCAGACCCCCCACTACTATGTTTTAGGCAGCCCCCAAATCTAAGAAACATCATTGTCAGAAGCTCCCTGTCCTCCCCAACAGCTGCAGGAACCTTTACTTGCAAACAGAAGAAGTGCAAAACCTGTCCATCTATAATGACCACGGACAAGATAAAGATCCCCAACTCCCATCAGGACTACAAGATCCCAGGTACTTTCAGCTGCATCACATCTAATGTGGTGTACCTAATTATTTGTACGAAATGTCCAACTGGGGGTCTGTATGTGGGGAGACCGGGCAAAAACTGAGAACAAGGATGAATTCTCATCGCCACACAATAAGAGAAAAAAGAATGGATCTACCTGTGGCCAAACACTTTTGTATGCCCGGTCATAGCATGATGGATATGGAATTACTGGTATTAAAAGCTAACTTCAAATCTGAGAAAGATAGAAAGATTTGGGAATATAAACTTATGATGACCTTTGACACTCTTAGTGCTGGAATGAACGTGTCACATGGATTCATGTCTGTGTACATCAATTAAGGAATCTGCTTCTCTGACCTGGGGGCATCAAAACACAATACCAGATCCTAATCAGAGGGCAATAAAACTCTCACTCCTTATCTATGAACTGTTCCAATATTTATGTTCATCCCTCTGCCATAATGACAGTTCTGCTTCACGTCACATGTCTTACCTATTGCATTATTCCTGTGTCCTCTTGTGTATAAATATGTGATTCTTCAGTTTTTGTTTTAGTCTTTGCCTGATGAAGAGACCTGAGTAGTCTCGAAAGCTTGCAATTTGTTACCATCTTTTCAGTTAGCCATTAAAAGGTATCAACCACTGAGGACTCTCAAGTCTAAATATTTTTCTACCAAAGTATAGGTATTTTTAAGCCGTTGGTCAAGTTAGTGACACTTTTACTATTCAGATTGATAAGTAGTTCCATAAATTTTTTAGAGGTGTTATTGCAGACCTCCTACTAATTTTTTGTTAACTCATCATCCTCAATAGGGAATGAAGGTATGACCTTTACTCGTAATCCCCTATGGATCAAATCCTTAGTGATATAGTTTTGAAGAAAAGCCCTGTTCCACCATAGTTGTGTCTGTTATGCACAAGATTTTTTATGAGCCACTAGTATTGGACCCACCGCTACTGAACAGTTGGTTTATTCGGCTAAGCCAGGACTGTTCCTTGGCTTTAAAATCCATGTCGCTAGAGGATAACCTGTATATTAGAAAATACACTAAACTCAAGGCAAAGTGCACACCAATTAATAATTTTGGGTGATAAAATGTCACAGTGAAGGGAGTATCATAACCACCAAAAGTGCACCTACGGATAAATGTAAAGGACAAATCGGAATTAAATTAAATGAAAAAAGAAAAACTCCGAAGACATGTCCAATATTTTCAAAATACCAAGAATTTTTTATTAGAAAATGTAGAATAAAATCAGAAGGGTGGGAAACCAATAACAAAAAAGGGGCTCAGCACAGGGGACAAAAATGATTGCAAAACAATAGGGTAACAAGATGAAAGATATTGTGATTATATTATTGAACCAAAGTGGACCAGAGACACCGTTGAAAATACCTATACAATAAAATAGCAATCAATGGGAGGATATAACAATGTGCAGATATAATAGATAGTATAATATGAGGTATCACATATAAAAGGATAAAGTGCAAGTGCAAATACCAAAGTGAATACCCAAGGCTAATGGTCAGCAGCAACATAAAGAAAGTATGTGGCCGAAAAATCATGAATAACCGTTGCTGATTAAAAAGAACCAAAAAATATCCGTCAGAATTATATTACCTGAGGCACATATGAAAGGAGTCCCCAGGATGTGCCCAGCCCCGACCCATGTTTCGGCATCTGCCTTCGTCAGGGAGGTGGCGTCATCCAGAGGAAGAGGGGTATAAGAAGGGGGAGCGACCAATGAAAGAGCATCAGGTGTTGAGCGATTGCCGCCAGCATTGGAGGTTGCCAGGCACCTACACACCGCTGGCCCACGTGAACCATGACACCGCGATCAGCTGACGCGGCGCCGAGGGGTGCGAGCACAGCGGGCGGAGATCCCTGGAATGCAATGTCAGCGTGCATTCCACCCGGCCCACTGTCATTGGAGGAAATGGGACACGTGATCAAAAGGTACTGGCAGGTAAACAAAAACAGGGAGAGAAGTTCCTAGTAGCCACACAATGTACACGGCCAGTGAGTGATTATGCTGTGAGGCAAAACAATTGAACTGACAAATACAAAATAAATATAAATATACCGTATATACTCATGTATAAGCCGACCTGTGTATAAGCCGACCCCCCTAATTTTGCCACAAAAACTGGGAAAACTTATTGACTCGCGTATAAGCCTAGGGTGAAAAATGATTATGCCCCCATATCTCCATAGATTAGGCCCCCATAAACTGCACAGATTATGCCCCCGTTTGATCCACAGATTATGCCCCATATGCTGCATAGATTATGCCCCTATATGCTCCACAGATTATGCCCCCATATGCTGCACAGATTATGCCCCCATATGCTCCAGATTATGCCCCATATGCTGCCAATCCCAAGAAATTATGCCCCATAGGCTACAGATTATATAGCCCCATCCCATATGCTCCAGATTATGCCCCCAATATGCATTGCCAGATTCAATATGCCCCCATATGCTGCACAGATTATGCCCCGTATGATCCACAGATTATGCCCCCATATGCTCCAGATTAGGCCCCCATATGCTGCACAGATTATGCCCCCGTATGATCCACAGATTATGCCCCATATGCTCCACAGATTATGCCCCCATATGTTCCAGATTATGCCCCCATATGCTGCACAGATTATGCCCCCATATGCTGCAGATTATGCCCCATATGCTACAGATTATGCCCCCATATGCTGCACAGATTATGCCCTCGTATGATCCACAGATTATGCCCCCATATTGCTCCAGATTAGGCCCCCATATGCTCCACAGATTATGCCCCATAGTATAGGTCCCTTATGCAGCCGTGCTGCTGCAAAAAAAAATGACATACTCACCACTCGTCGCTGGGGGCCAGGTGCTGGTGTCCTGAGCAGGCGGTGACACTGGCGCGCTATGGGGAACAGGTGCCGGTGTCACCGCTCGCTCAGGACCCCGGCACCTGAGATATTTACCTGTCACCGGACCGGTCCACCGCTGCGCACTGCTCCCTCTTCCGGGTCCTCGGCAGTGAATGATCAGGCAGGGGGCGCGGCGCGCACTAACGACGTCATCACACCCTCTGCCTGAACATTCACAGCCAGAGGAGTCGGACGAGGGAGCAGCGCGCAGCTGTGGTCCGGGGACAGGTAAATATCGCTATACTCACCCCTCCACCGGCGCGTCACTCTCTCCTCTTCTTCCGGCGGTCTCCGCAGCGCTTCCATCCTACAGCGTTCACATGGTACCGCTCATTAAAATCATGAATATGTGCATATTCATGACTTTAATGAGCGGTACCATGTGACCGCTGCAGGAAGGAGCTGGAGATCGTGGGAGAAGCAGGGGGGCTGCAGAGACCGCTCTGGCGGAGGGGTGAGTATGATCCGACACCCCACACCCCCTACCCCGCCGACCCCCGTATATGACCAGCGTATAAGCAGAGATGGGGACTTTCAGCCCTAAATAATGGGCTGAAAATCTCGGCTTATACACTAGTATATACGGTAATAATGTTAATGGGATGACTAGTGAAAATAAGTGCTATATTGACGACTTGACAATAATGAAAATTTATGTAAAATATATGTGAATGGCCACAAAAATAAAAAAAGAAAGGAAAAAGTGAAATAAGATGCAGTGAAGGACAAAAGTAAAAAATGAAAATAAAATGACAAAATATATATATATATATATATATATATATATATATATATAATAAAAATACAAAGTTATAAATATGGCAATATATAAACCATAGATAAAGTACAGCAAAAAAATATGTGGACAAAAATAAATATAAAAAATAGTAAATAAAAATAAAAATAATAATGAATGAAAAAATTTATATATATAATAAAGAAAAAAGTAAATAAAGAAAAAATATAGAAAAAAAATAATAATTAAAGACAGAGGTAAAAATAAAAAAATAATTAATAATAACAAGAATAATGAAATATAAAATAAAATAAAAATAACAAAAAATAATAAATAAATAAAAAACAATATATGATAAATAATACTAAACACAGCTAATAAGTAGTACATAGTCCATTGTTACTTTCCATACATTTTTGTATGAAATTACTGTAATAAATTTATGTTTATGCCATTTGAGTGTGGCTGAAAAAAAAAGTTGTTGCATGAGGTATCAGGGCTCCCAGATAAGAAGGCTTACACCATTCCCTTAGCCACAACATCTTAATTGAAACTTAAATTCAAAGCTCTAAATGCTGGCCCAGACCCTGATACCTCATTCACAGCATTTGGCTGACTTCTGCTGTGCTATTATCAAATTACTACTGTAGGTAAATTGATGCTACATTTCCTGTTGTCTGCCCCTAATTTTGGGTAATATTTGTTCTTCAAGTAATTCTTTTTCATGTGTGGTGCTTGTTGCACTATGGCTCCCAGAATGACAGGCCTGCACTTAGTTTAAGTCAAGTACCAGTGTTAACTTGCTTACATTTTTCTAACATTAGTGCTCTACCAAGCTTATATTTCTGCAACCTGAGTCTGGCTGGAAAAAAAAAGAGCTGTTGCATGAGGTATCTGGCCTCCCTGCACAGCCGGCCTACAATGGTCCCTCAACCACCTCGTCTTAATTTAAATTCAAAGCTCTAAATGCTGGACCAGACCTTGATACCACATGCATGGACAAATGGCTGACTGTTGCTGTGCCATTATAAAATGATCTACTGTGGGTCAATTGAACTGTCACCTACCTGTTTTACTATCCTTACATTTTTCTACCAATAGTAGTCTATTAAACCGATGTTTGTACCATCTGAGTGTGGCTGGGAAACTAAAAAAAAGCTTGAGCTGTTACATGAGGTATCTGGTCTCCCAGCAAAGAAGGGTTACACCGCTGCCTTAGCGACCACGTCTTAATTGAATCTTCAATTCAAAACTGTAAATGCTGTCCCAGACCATGATACCTCATGCATGGCCCATGGCTGACTTCTTCTGAGCAATTATGAAAGGTTCTACTTTGGGTCAATTGATCAGTCAACTACCTGTGTTACTTTCCTTACATTTTTCTACCAATAGTACTGTATGAAACTGATGTTTGTGCCTTCTGAGTGTGGCTGAAATAAAAAAAAAATTGTAGGTGTTGCATGAAGTATCAGGTTTCCCTGCTAAGAAGGCTTACACTGTTCCCTTAACCACCAGGTCCTCATTAAAACTTCGATTCCCAGCTGTAAATGCTGGGCCAGACTCTAATACATCATCATGGCCCATGACTGACTGCTGCTGTGCCATTTGGAAATTTCTACTGTGGATCAATTGATGCCAGTTTTCATGGTGTCAACATCTAATTTTAGCTGTTCGGGAAGCTTTTTGCCATCCCTTAATGTATTTGTATACGTTTGGCTTGGCCTCCCGTTGAATCTATTGACGTTCTGGTACATTTGTCAAATGGCCTTCAAACCACTGTCTTGCATGGGTAGCTATCAGATATTCAATCAATGGCCATGTCCTAGGCATACCCTATTGTCAGAAGTGTGCCACTTGAGATTATCCATATTTGTCACCCCACCACCAACAACACAGACCTAATCTGATATATTCATGAGTCCACAGACTACATTAGACATCAACATGACCTGACATCCTTATCTAAGCCTCCTGATGAGTCAAAGGGTGAAACGCGTAGAGGCGGTCCAATCTACCATTACCAACAACCTACAATCTGGATGAGTACTGCCATACCGAGTTTCTGTGTTTATATTGCTACCTTGTCTAGTTACCTATATATACCCCTTGAGATTTGTTTAGATACCTATCTGCTGAAATACCTACTTGATATACCCTAACCAACCCATGAATATATCAGATTAGTTGTGGTTGGTGCTGGGGGGACAAATATGGATAATCTCAAGTGGCCCACTTTTGACAATAGGGTATGCCTAGGACATGGCTTTTGATTGAATATCTAATAGCTATCCATGCAAGACACTGGTTTGAGGGCTGTCTAGGGACAACAATGGATAGCCTTCATTGAGTGGGGGCACCAGATAGCCTGCGGTATAAAGTGCCCACCTCTGCAGCCAGGCAAGAGCCAGCCATTAGGCATTTTGAGGGTATGGCAGTTTAATTAGCTATATTTGACTTAATTGAGCCATCCAGACTCTTCCCCATCGCTTTTTGCCCTGTAGGGTCACTGTGGGTGGGTATAACTCCCCAAAAATTTGGTAACGCTTTTGACATAGCATCTCTAAAAGTGGTTTACCCCTTTTTGATTAATTGTGTTTGATTTGTGGGTTAGCAACAGAAAGACAACAATTCCAAAGAGTTGACTGAGATGTTGCAGTCCTATCTGGGGTTTTAACATTTGGTACTTGTTCTTTTTATTTCCTGCCTTTTCTTTTCAGGCAGGAACATAGAACAGGTCCTTCACTAGGGTGCTGTTAGTATATCTCTTTTCTATCTTAATAAGTATTGATGAGCGAGTATACTCGTTGCTCCCGGTTTTCATGAGCATGCTCAGGTATCCTCTGAGTATTTGGGCGTGCTCGGAGATTTAGTTTGTGTCGCCATAGCTGCATGATTTGCCACTGCTAGACAGCCTGAATACATATTGGTATTGCCTGTTTGTTAAGGAATCATGCAGCTACGGCGACACAAACTAAATACTCGGAGGACACCCAAGCAACGAGTATACTCGCTCATCACTATTAATAAGTATTAGTGTGAACATGTTGTGTCTGTTTGGATTATTATCCCTTCATTTTAACAAGTCATTAATAAAGTTTTCGTTACAGGTTTTCTTATGTTAGCTGTTTTGGTTTAGACCTTTGGCATCAGATCCATTTTCTATTTTTGGTATTAAAATCCGGGAGGATACCAAGTCTTCCTTATTAAAATCCTCTGAGTGGATGAAAAAACACATGGACAAGGGATGCATGGGTTCGCCTGTTTCATCCAAGGAATAAGGTTGGGTTGTCGTCCAAGTATGTTCATCTCAATTTACCAAATTGGACCCTTGATATATCGGTCCCTTTTGAGGTGTTGAAACAAATTAGCCTACAAACTCAAATTCCCGGTCTCCTTATGAATCCTCAATTATTTTCATGTGTTTCTTCTCAAACCTGTCATCCTCAGTTTTTTTTTCAAAGGCCCTAGTACCACTTCTGCACTAGTCAGCACTGAAGATGTTTTTGAGTTAGAGAACATTCTGGCCACCAAAAGGGGAGAGAATTTTTTTTTTTCTTGCGGATTGAAAGGGGTTCAGTACTCAGGAGAGGTCCTGGGAGCTCAGAGAGAACATCTATGCCCCTCTCCTCCTATACAGATTTCTTGTGGGCTTGAAAAAGAGGAAGAGTAAAGGGACAGGTTCTGTTGCGCTGGCGTCTCTGCCTTCTGCCTCCCTCCCCTGGCAGAGATGCCAGCTTACTCACCACCATGGTCCCCGTCCAGCACTGTCTCCTCCTTCCAGTTCGAAGGCTGCCTAGGGTGCGTACACTGTGCGCAGATCCCCGGGCACTATGCTTAGAGCGTGTGCGGGCACACACTTCCCGTCTTTTAAAGGGACTGTGCGCATCCTCCTAAAGTGTCCCCAGCTAATTGCTGGACTAAACTTACTAGGGTCAGCTGCCATCAACCCAAGGTCAGTCCTGGTGTAGAACCTGATCCCACCTCCTTCGTCTCTCCTTGGATCATGGTATCGTCAGCCGCCATGTATCCGAGGTCAGACTAGGTGAGGCACCTAGTAACACCCCTCAGGCTTTCCTTAGGCCACGACACAGTGGTTCCACCACCCAGCCTATTACAGATATTATTATTAACATATTATTGTTAAAGATGAATTTTTATTTTTTACTTACACAATTTTTTATAGTAATGTTATTTTTTACTTTATGGTTTTGACATTGGTTATTAATTGTGCTATTGTTTGCAGGTAATGGAGCAAAACAAGAATAAACAACATACTGCTATAGATAGGTAACGGCTAAAATTTAAACCTAGTTGAAAATAATGTCTTTTCATGATCCTATTTCGATTGTCTGAATGTCATGGAACATAGGTTTTAAGAATGACATATGCAAGAAAAAGCACATGAAGGTTTTAGAAAAAAAAAACTTTTAGATTACCTTCTGTCCTCTGCCTGCTAATGCTGAAAAGGATGTAAGAAATGCGAAATGCATTACCTGAGACATAAAGAAAAATGTGATTGAATATTACCAGACTGTGAAGCACTTCTAAGGTTCATAGGCGTCAAAGTAATAATTGATTTCAATTTAACAGTAATGAGCCTAACACAGCCAGTTTCTAATCTGACTGCAAGGCTGATGTTATCCATTTCTCCATTGCACATACACATCAAGCTCCCCATTCTTATGCCTGGTTATGTACTTGATCTTAAAACGCATCACAGGCCTACTGGGCACAGATAAATAAAAAGACTGGAAATATAGAGCCGTAAAACACTTTTTTCCATTATATTTTGTGACCACTGCTGTTAAAATACCAGTTGTGCCTTGCAAAAAGTTATACTCAGGTATCAGTGCTGCTTTCTGTAGTATTTTTTCAGGACTACCTGAAATGATAGTTGGATTATTTAGCGCTATCCTGTGCATTGTCCAGATTTTGCGCTTGACAATAAAAGTTACTAAGAGCAGGTGCATATGACTGCATTTTTGGCCACAGTGCTGTTCCCCGGGGCCAGGTGTTGAAGACGGCTCTCATCATTCTCCCCTGGTCTGCCGGCAATCAGCGCGAACAGGGGTGAATGATGAAAGATATTTTCAAGTGAGAATAATGACAGTAGGCTTCTTCCCTGGTGCCTGTCCATGTGGTGCTGATGTAAACACGTGTGCCGCAAATATTACACTCACTGACACACGGACCCTGATATCTCTGAGACCGATTTTTCCGATACCGCAAATATAAGGACTTGTGAAACAGGCCTTATACAGTTTTAGCCCAAATGATTTTGAGTAGTAAATGTGGACTCCTGCCTGCACAAGCATATTAGCACAAACTAGTTAGATGGTGGAAGGCCATTTCACACAGGAACGGGATCCTCTTTAACTACACCATGTTCCAAATTATTATGCAAATGATATTTTTCTCTGATTTTCCTAAGTGGTCGGTGTAAATGACAGTCAGTCTAATAAAAATCATCACTTGTTAGAGTATACATCGAATTTTATTAAAGAAACCGCCCAATGATAACAGTATAATCTCCAAAATGAATAAAAACTCAAAATGCACTGTTCCAAATTATTAGGCACAGTAGAATTTCTGAACATTTGATCTGTTTTAAAGAACTGAAAATGCTCATTTGTGGAATTTTCAGCATTAGGAGGTCACATTCACTGAACAAAAAAGCTACTTAACTCCAAAACATCCTAACAGGCCAAGTTACATGTTAACATAGGAACCCTTCATTTATATCACCTTCACAATTCTTGCATCCATTGAACTTGTGAGTTTTTGGAGAGTTTCTGCTTGTATTTCTTTGCATGAAGTCAGAATAGCCTCCCAGAGCTGCTGTTTTGAAGTGAACTGCCTCCCACCCCCATAGATCTTTTGCTTGATGATACTCTAAAGGTTCTCTATAGGGTTGAGGTCAGGGGAAGATGGTGGCCACACCATGAGTTTATCTCCTTTTATATCCATAGCAGCCAATGACTCAGAGGTATTCCTTGCAGCATGAGATGGTGCATTGTAATGCATGAAGATGATTTTGCTCCTGAAGGCACGTTTCTGATTTTTATACCATGGAAGAAAGTTGTCAGTCAGAAACTCTATATACTTTGCAGAGGTAATTTTCGCACCTTCAGGAACCTTAAAGGGCCCTACCAGCTGTTTCCCCATGATTCCGGCCCAAAACATGACTCCTCCACCTCCTTGCTGACGTCGCAACCTTGTTGGGACATGGTGGTCATCCACCACCATTCACTACTCCATCCATCTGGACCATCCAGGGTTGCTCAACACTCATCAGTAAACAAGACTATTTGAAAATTAGTCTTCATGTATGTATGGGCCCACTGCACCAGTTTCTGCTTGTGAGCACTGTTTAGGGTGTCCGAATAGTAGGTTTATGCACCACAGCAAGCCTTTGAAGGATAGTACACCTTGAGGTTCGAGGGACTCCAGAAGCACCAGCAGCTTCAAATATCCGTTTGCTGGTTTGTAATGGCTTTTTAGCAGCTGCTCTCTTAATCCGATGAACTTGCCTGGCAGAAACCTTCCTCATTCTGCCTTTATCAGCACGAACACATCTGTGCTCAGAATCAACCACAAATCTCTTCACAGTACAATGATCACGCTTAAGTTTTCGGGAAATATCTAATGTTTTCATCCCTTGACCAAGGCATTGCATTATTTGATTCTTTTCAGCAGCAGGTAGATCCTTTTTCTTTCCCATGTTACTTGAAAACACTGGCCTGCTTAATAGTGTGGAACATCCAGTTTTCCTTTTATTGGACTCACATGGCAAAGTAATTATCACAGGTATCTGAGATTGATTTCAGTGATCCAAAGAACCCTGAGACACAATACTATCAATGGGTTTCATTTACAAAAAAAAACAAAAAACGCTATGACACTTAAACCAATTTGCTTTATAATTTGGAACATGGTGTATATGACAACTTGCAGCAGCAGCCGCAAAAGTGGGAGCAGCCTCTCTGTGCTGTTACACTGACAAAATGGCACCAGCAAAACAACATGTCCACTTTTTATATGGAGAGAGACATGTGACTTCAGCAGCCAATGACAGAAGCCCTTGTGACTGGATGTTGTAGAGGGTTTCTGTGCCCTGATTGGCTGCTGGAATTTACACACATTAAGTTAATTAAAAAAAATACACTCCACCGCTTCTCTGACCTATACACACCACCTCCCCTCATAAAAAATGTCCCCACTCATCATACAGAACCACTAGCCTAGCCAAAGTCCTAACAAAAGCATTAGTGGAAATGTGATCATTTACCGAAGTGTGACCAAATTTTACCAACTTTGAAGAAAAATTTTCAAAAATCCGAATGCATATCTGAATGTGCTATGTTCATGCCGAATTTGAGATTGGCGAACATTTTCCGAACAAGTTTGCACATCTCTACTCCCCACATCTCTGCACACAATGTTTCACAATGGCTACTAAGAAGGTTAGCTCTGACGATGCCATCATCAGCATCACTATTCCGGTCATCTAAATGCTGTAGCGCACTTTGAATAGAGGAGGTGGTGGTCCCAGAGGAAGAGGAGAAAGTAGAGGAGGAAGTGGAAGAAATAACAATATCTCTATGTTCAGGACTGTTGTTGCAAAATCGGTTGTCACGAGAGGGTGGTATTACAGTGATCAAGGGGGGGCTCATGGTAACAGAAAAACTGTTAGTGAAGGTGCTGGAGCCGAGGAATAAGTGGAAGACAAGGAAGAAGAGGTGATGGGCACACAGCAGTCAGGAGATGAAGAGGCTAATGATCCCCTCTCTGTTGACCGTGGTTGCTGTGAGGGGATGGAAGAACCAAGCTTTAGTGTTGCCCTGTCACCAACATCATGGACTTGGACCTCATGTGAGCGCCCAATACATGAGCACCTTCTTGCTGCACTAAGTGGAACATGATGCCCATATTGTAAGGAGTAGAAATAGTGCTGACTGCATGGTTGCCACTCTGTAAGATCCATGGTACAAGAATTAATTTTACCAAATTCTCCCCCCCGGAAAGAGACACGAGCATACTGGATTATAGGAACACGCTTTTTGACAATCTTAAGAGTGTTGTTCCTCAAGACAGCATTGAGGCACACAGTGTGCATTGTAATTATAGACTTCCAGCCCTGGAAATGTCAAGTTGTCAATGCAAAAAAATTTGGAGCAGCAGTGTAAGTGGCAGAAGGAATTCCTGTGAGTCGCTTCACACATTGTTTAGACCAACCCATATGCCAGCAGAAAGGAGTACAAGTCTGACACATAGTGAGCGGCTACAGAGGATGGTGCAGGAGTATCTCAAGCTCAATAAAAATGCCTTCATGGGTAATTTTGACCCATTTGTATTTTGGTCTTGAAAAATGGATGAGTGGCCTGAGCTCGCTTGTCACACCTTGGAGGTTTTGTCATGCTCGGCAGCCAGCATTCTCTTAGATCGTGTCTTCAGCGCTGCTGGTAGTGTCCTGACGGATAAGGGCATTCTGCTGTCCCCTGAAAGTGTAGATCACCTAACTTTCATCAAGATGAACAAGTCATGGATCTCTAATGACTTTTGCACTCCAGTCGCACTCAGGGCAGACTAGTCAATGGTGTAGTTTTTAGTATGCTGCACTGATGTCACGTTATTGTAATCTGTGACACCTTTGTCATGGCTTCTGTGCCTGCTGTTGCTTCTGCTGCTGATGTTACTAACAATTTTTTGAAATGTGGAGATTCCAAGTTGTGTCTCCATCTGCTGGGTATCCTGTAGTGGAAGGGGTGTCAGAGCCCCATTATCCTATTTCTTTAGTGGTGTCTGCCCCTAATTTTTGGAAATGTTTGGACTCCAAATTGAGTCTCCTTACTGTGTGTTGCCTGAATTTGTTCTTCTTCTGTCATTTACCCACCTGTTACTGATCAATGTTTAAGCTAGAATTGCTAGTCCAAGCCCTGCTCCATGCATTCATGCAGAGCTATTATATTATTTGTACTCTGAGTCACTTGGATGGTTGGAGAGTTGTGATGGGGACAAGGGTAATTGGGTACCACTTCTGAGGACTCTAATGTGTGATGTTAAGATGGAAGAGGAGGATAGGTCACTTAATGCAGCGCTTGCCATCCACTCGAGAAAATGCTCTTTCTGTGGTTAGTTCAGGTTACTGCAATCCAATAGGTTCTAGCCTCTCTGGTGTATTGCCGTTTTTGCTTTTTCTCCTCAGCTACCTAAACATAACAGCATCACCGGCCCAAACTGAAAATTATATGGTACTCACAGAAGGGAAAAATAGTGTGGAAAGAAAAAAAAGTTGTCAGAGTTGTCAGAGATTTTTTTTTTCTATTGGTTGCATTTTTTCCCTCTTTTTCTCAGGGTGCTGAGGATGATTTTTTTTCTCTCAATGGAGTTTGCACAGTTGTCTGGCCGTGTGGATCAGCTTGCCACTGAGGTTCGGAGTATTGCTACCTATCTTGCTAGGTTGCCGGTTGTGGAACCTAGGATTCCCATGCCAGATTTGTTTTTGGGGGATCGGACTAAATTTCTGAATTTCAAAAAAAAAATGTAAATTGTTTTTTGCCTTAAAAAACCCAAGTCCTCGGGGAAAAACGCACAGTAGGTTTTAAATTGTCATCTCTTCCCGCACGGCGACCCTCAGGATTTTGCTTTTTTTCCCCGGGCCCCCGGGGGTCCTGTTTTGGGAAGGGTATTGATGTATTTTTTTGGCTCTGGGGGTTTTTGTTTCGATGAAAACCCAAAGTCCCCCGATCAAGCTGAAAAAACCTTTTTTGGCATTAAATCGGGTTTGAAGACGCGGTTGTACTGTCAAAATTCCCAAAGTGGGCAGTCCTGACCAAATGGAAGATGATGCTTTTGGGAACCCTTTTTTTAAAAAAGGGGCTGTCAGAGAATGTAAAGGATGTTATAGTGGGACTCCCCGTCCCCCCTTTGGGCTCAATGATTCCATGTCATTGGCTATTCAAAAATTTTTGCCCTTTGCGTGGGGCGCAGAGGTATGCGTGGATGGTGAGCCCGCTCCCGGGCATGCAGTGTGAAAGGAGTGAATTTTGGGGCCCCGCGTCATGAGTTTCGAAAGCGCAATGGGTTTTTGTTTCTATGTGGGAAGCCTCTCATGCTCTTTCCCTCTGCCCTAAGCGGGGAAGACGGGGTTTTCACCTCAGTTGTCT
>JARQOD010000001.1:789433913-789514522 GCA_033576555.1 Oophaga sylvatica | reverse complement strand
ACCTCCACAGAAGTGCAGGGAACAATGCAAAAAGCTGTAAGGTTCTATGTATATATTCCTGAAACTCAGTTTGTTCGTCAGCCATTTTACTTTCTGTCTTGCTGCAGCTATCTTGCCCTCAGTCAAAATGGAGTTTCCAGCTTGCATGTTCCCGCCCTGATTCTCTCCTTTGCTTCTTAAGCAGCCACAGCTGAGCAATCAGTGCTTCAGAATCTAGCCTGCAGTGAACCTGTGACTTGACTCCTGTAAGCCTTGGACCTTGTACTCCAGCTATTCCTACTGAGGAACTCTGAAGCACTTGTGGACTCTGAACCCTGCTCTTTGAAAGACCCACGTTTGCATGGACTTACGGTAACAGAGAAGAAGATCCTGAATCTGTATTGGAGAGTGATTGCTGAGCTTGGATTACTCTGGCCTGCTGTGTCTCCTGTTTCTGTGTCTGCAAACTGTGTGACTATTTCTGCCAACTTGTATGAAGTAATACAGGACTTTTCTATATCAAACCTGTGACTCCTGTGTTTTCATCGCACCCAAGCACAAGACGCTATATGAACTGTACTACATACACAACAAGATTCTGAAGCCAAAACGTTAGTGTCTGCTGGGTCTGGAAGGCTGTGTCTGCTGTACTGTGGATATCAGACGTCCGGTTGTACTTTCTGTGATGACAGTGGTTGTGACTTCTCACAACCATTCCAGGTGAGCAATTCCCTTAAGTTTTTTCTTTTTGCAGTGTTACCACATGTAAACACTATTTGTTTTTTTTTTTTTTTCCTTTCTTTTCTCTTTTTTGTCTGCTGTAACTCTGGATATCAGATGTCTGGTTGAAACTTTCTGTGATGATAGTGGTTGTGACTTCTCACAACCATTCCAGGTGAGCAGTTCCCTTAATTTTTTTTTCTCTCTGCAGTGTTGCCACAGGTGAACACTATTGTTTTTTTTCTCTCCTCTTCTTCCAGTAATCCTGTCTTAAAAGATCTGGAAAATGGAGGCCCGCATAAAGGAACTTTGCGGAGTGACTGATAATATCCTTGCAGATTTGCAGAATATAAAGACCCGTTTTACAAATCTACAGGACCTCAATAATCACAATTTGCAAGTGGTTGGACAGACTACCCAGGATTTGCGAGCCAGGATTGAGGTTCTAGAGGGGCGAGTCCAGGCTCCTGCCGTAGCCCCGAGTGCTGGGATTCCCAAGTTGCCCCCTTTTCGTTTTGGCGGTGAACGTGAGAAATTCAGGGGATTTATTAATCAATGCAATCTTTTTTTTTCTGCACATGCTTCACAATTTCCCACTGAACGATCTAAGGTGCTTACTATAATTATGTTGCTTACCAACAAGGCTTTAATGTGGGCAAACCCTCTGATTGAGACTGAGGATGATTGTTTGAATCACCTTGATGATTTTATTTCAGCCATGGGGCAGGTGTTTGATGACCCCAATCGAGGTGCAACAGCTGAAGCAGCCATGTTAGCTTTGCGCCAAGGTAAGCACTCGGTAGCTGAATATGCCTTGGATTTCAGGAGATGGGCCCTTGATACCACCTGGGACAGTTCCGCCAAAAAATCTATTTTTCGAAAGGGGTTATCTCCACTGATTAAGGATGAACTTGCTCGTGCCGACCCTCCCACTGCGTTAGGTGACTTTATTAACTACTGCATCCGTATTGATACTCGTCTGACTGAACGCAGGCAAGAGAGATGGTTCGAAAGCAATCGTACTAACCTTTTCCTACCTTCCTCTCCAGCTAAGGAACCTTTGAGTAGGATTACACGGGAACCTGAACCTGAACCCATGCAGGTAGACTCTTTACAACGACGGGTTAGTGATGCACGCAAGGAACATCGTTTTAAGGAGAATCTATGTTTCTATTGTGGTAAGTCAGGGCACTTCATTATAAACTGCCCCAGCCGTTCTCGTAAGACTACTGCAGCACTCATTCATTGTGAGTGTTGCGAGAGGGGATCTGTCAGGTCTGAGCCTCAGGCTCCAGAGAGATCTGCAGCAACAGATCTTGATTTCTCGGACTTAAACTCCGTTACCTCTGAGGACGTTGACTGTGTAAACGCTGCCATTTTTCAAGTTTCCTCAGCGGTGTCCCAGCTGAGTTGTAAGAAAAACAATTCTCATTGCTTTCTTTCCATCAAACTCTGGGTTGACTCAGCTTGGGTGTCTAGCTCTGCTATGATCGACTCAGGGGCAAGTGGAAATTTTATGGATGTCTCCTTTGCTCTGAAACAGGGAATACGTTCAGTGAAGAAGGCTACTCCAGTACAGATGGAAACTGTGGATGGCTCCCTGCTGACCTCTGGACCAGTGGATCAGGAAACAGAGCCTTTAAAGGTTCTTATGGGTAAAGATCATCAAGAGAAACTGTCCTTTATGCTTATCTCTTCTCCTCACTTTCCCATTATTCTAGGGCTACCATGGCTGCAGGCTCAGAATCCTACCATTAACTGGGAGACCAAGGAATTACACTTTCCAGAGAAACAGATGAGTCCAAAAGTTTCAGCTTGCTCTGTTCCTAAAGGAATCATGTCAGTCCCTGAACTACCAGCTGTATACCAGGACTATGTGGATTTATGTGACAAAAGAACGCTGACCAGCTTCCTCCTCACCGTCCATATGATTGTCCAATTGAATTATTGCCTGGAGCAGAGATACCTTTTGGTAAGATCTACCCCCTGGCGGGGCCCGAGCTAAAGGCTTTAAAGGATTACATAGATGAAAATCTAGCCAAGGGCTTCATACGCACCTCTTCATCTCCTGCAGGTGCACCCATCTTCTTTGTAAAGAAGAAAGATGGATCTCTGAGACCATGCGTAGACTATAGGGAACTCAATAAGGTTACTATTAGAAACCGTTATCCATTGCCTTTAATCCCTGAGTTATTGGAGAGAGTGCGACATGCCAAAATTTTTTCTAAACTAGATCTTCGTGGGGCCTATAACTTAGTCCGTATTAGACCTGGGGATGAATGGAAGACTGCATTCAGGTCACGCTATGGACACTTTGAATATCTAGTTATGCCTTTTGGTCTGAGTACCGCCCAGCCACTTTCCAACACTTGGTGAATGACATCTTCAGGGATCTCCTAGATACATTCGTGGTAATTTATTTGGATGATATTCTAATTTTTTCTAACTCCACAGAGGAACATCATGGACATGTGAGAATGGTCTTGGAACGTCTAAGACAAAATCATCTTTACATCAAACTTGAAAAGTGTGAATTCCATAGGACCGAAATTCAATTTCTGGGGTATGTACTGTCTACACAAGGAATTAGTATGGATGGAAGCAAAACCCAAGCCATCAAGGATTGGCCAAGTCCTAGAAATGTGAAGGAGGTACAGCGCTTCATCGGGTTTGCCAACTTCTATAGACGTTTCATTAGAAATTTCTCTGAGGTAGTGTCACCTATCACTCAACTTACCCGGAAAGAGTCTAGGTTTTCCTGGACTCCCCAAGCCCAGGAAGCATTTTCCCGTCTAAAAGATAAATTTACCACTGCACCTATCCTAGTACATCCCAACCCCGAGCTTGCCTTCATAATAGAGGTGGATGCTTCAGACTGTGCCGTTGGAGCTATACTCTCTCAGAGAACAGGTGAGAAGAATGTCTTGCATCCCTGTGCCTTCTTTTCCCAGCAGTTGTCTTCGGCTGAGAGGAACTACGATGTGGGCAATAGAGAGTTGTTGGCCATTATTGCCGCCTTCAAAGAATGGAGACACCTTCTTCAGGGTGCTGCACAGCAAATAGTCGTCCTGACAGACCATCGTAACCTTGAGTTTATCAGGTCGGCTAAGTGCCTGACTCCTCGCCAGGCTCGCTGGAATCTTTTCTTAAACCAATTTAATTTTATCATCTCTTATAGACCAGGATCGCGCAATGGAAAGGCTGATGCACTCTCTAGGATTTACTCAGCAGAGACACGTCCAATTACTCCTCCTAAGACTATTCTTCCTGATTCTAGATTCCTAGGAGTAATCCATAATCAAGACCTACTTAAGGACATCAAGGAAGCATACCATGCGGATTCCTTTTTGGCACAACCCCCAAGGGACGTAAGTCTTGTCTTTAAGAATGGTGTGTGGATTCAGGGACAACGTCTGTATATTCCTGAAACAGTCAGATTAAGAGTATTGCAACTCATTCACGATTCCAAGATAGCTGGGCATAGAGGAATTCTAAAGACACAGGAATTTCTTTCTCGTTTAATTTGGTGGCCCACTTGCAGGAAGGATGTTTTGAATTATGTCACTTCATGTGAGGTCTGTGCAAGATGCAAAACACCTCGCTCCTCACCAACTGGTCTGTTACAGCCTCTTCCCACCCCATCCCGCCCGTGGGGATCCATTTCTATGGACTTCATTGTGGAGTTACCAACCTCTCAGGGGAAGAACACCATTCTAGTGGTGGTTGACCGTCTAACAAAGGCAGCTCATTTTATCCCTTGTGTCAGCTTACCCACTGCAAAACAGACATCAGATTTGATGATTAAAGATGTGTTTCGCTTACATGGAGTACCGGATGAGGTTATTTCGGATCGAGGGGTGCAATTCACTTCTAGGTTTTGGCAAAATTTCTGTGCAGCATTGGACATTAAAGTAAACCTTTCTTCTGCTTTTCATCCCCAGACTAATGGACAGACTGAACGAACCAATCAAACCCTGGAGCAGTATCTCCGCTGCTTTATCTGCCACCTACAGGATGATTGGGTGGATCTACTTCCATTAGCTGAGTTCTCGTATAACAACTCTCAGAGTGCCTCCACTAAACAGTCTCCTTTTTACTCTAATCTAGGTTATCATCCTAACATTCTACCACGATTTCCCATAGAAACGCCTTTACCAGCAGTGGCTGAAAGAATCACGTCTTTACAGAAGAATATGGATCTTCTAAAGGAAAATCTGGAATCGGCTCAAGAAAGGTACAAGAAAGCAGCAGATAAATTTCGTAAACCTGCACCAGCTTTCAAGGTAGGAGACTTGGTCTGGCTGTCAACCAGAAATCTTAAGTTAAGGATTCCATCGTCTAAGTTGGGACATAAGTACATTGGACCCTATAAAATCAGTAAAATTATAAGTGCCGTTGCTTGTCGTCTTCAACTGCCCAGAACTATGAGAATCCACCCTGTCTTTCATGTATCCCTACTAAAGGCTGCGACACCCAATACGTTTTCTGGACGTTCCTCTCCTTGCCCTGACCCAGTGCTAGTCGATGGTCAGGAAGAATTTGTGGTGGAAAGGATTTTAGATTCCAGGTTGTATAGAAATCAGTTACAATATCTGATTAAATGGCAGGGCTACCCAGTGGAGGACAACTCATGGGAACCGGTCAATAACGTTAATGCTCCTCGCTTGCTCCGTCAGTTTCATCAGAGGTACCCACACAAGCCTGGTCTGAGGTCATCCGGAGGTTGTCCTTAAGGGGGGAGTAATGTAAGGTTCTATGTATATATTCCTGAAACTCAGTTTGTTCGTCAGCCATTTTACTTTCTGTCTTGCTGCAGCTATCTTGCCCTCAGTCAAAATGGAGTTTCCAGATTGCATGTTCCCGCCCTGATTCTCTCCTTTGCTTCTTAAGTAGCCACAGCTGAGCAATCAGTGCTTCAGAATCTAGCCTGCAGTGAACCTGTGACTTGACTCCTGTAAGCCTTGGACCTTGTACTCCAGCTATTCCTACTGAGGAACTCTGAAGCACTTGTGGACTCTGAACCCTGCTCTTTGAAAGACCCACGTTTGCATGGACTTACGGTAACAGAGAAGAAGATCCTGAATCTGTATTGGAGAGTGATTGCTGAGCTTGGATTACTCTGGCCTGCTGTGTCTCCTGTTTCTGTGTCTGCAAACTGTGTGACTATTTCTGCCAACTTGTATGAAGTAATACAGGACTTTTCTATATCAAACCTGTGACTCCTGTGTTTTCATCGCACCCAAGCACAAGACGCTATATGAACTGTACTACATACACAACAAAAGCAAGCACAAAAATAAAAGCATAAAATATCTTATCTGATAGCAGAAGATGCAGGCAAGACTCAGCAAACTTCCAAATGAACCAGAAACCACAATTGAGACAAGAACATTTGATCACCGGCAACCATCATGGGAGGGAACCTCCCTTATATCAGACCAGTCCATGATCCCAGATTGCCATTCCTCGCTGAAAGGTTCAGTACTGCCTGTAACCACCAGAGGGAGCCTCTGCTCAGAAACCATCTCTAGCACATTCATAACAGTACCCCCCTTGAGGAGGGGTCACCGAACCCTCACTTGTGCAACCAGGCCGATCAGGATGAGCTCGGTGATAGGCACGGATCAGTCTCCTAGCATGGATGTCCGAAGCAAACACCCAAGAATTGTCCTCCTGACCATAACCTCTCCACTTAACCAAATACTGGAGTTTCTGTCTAGAAAAAGGAGAATCCAATATTTTCTCAACCACATACTCCAGATTACCCTCAACCAAAACAGGGTCAGGAGGCGCAGCCATAGGAACCACTGGCTCGACAAACCTCTTCAATAAGGACTTGTGGAACACGTTATGGATCTTAAATGTCCCTGGAAGAAGCAAACGGAAGGAAACAGTATTAAGAATCTCCATGATCTTATAAGGTCCAATGAACCTAGGCTTAAACTTTGGAGATGCAACAATCATAGGGATATTTCTTGAGGACAACCAAACCAAGTCCCCACTTTAAACCGAGGACCATCAGTCCTATGCCGGTTGGCAAACCGTTGGGCCTTCTCCTGAGAGAGAGACAACCTCCCCACTACCTGGTCCCAAATCTGCTGCATTCGCTCCACAACAGAGTCAACACCCGGAAAGACAGAAGCCTCCGCCTGTCCCGAAGAAAATCGAGGGTGAAACCCAAAATTGCAGAAAATGGAGACATCAAGGTGGCAGAGCTAGCCCTATTATTAAGGGCAAACTCAGCCAAAGGCAAAAAAGAGACCAAGTCATCTTGATCAGCAGACACAAAACATCTCAAATAAGTCTCCAAGGTCTGGTTTGCTCTCTCGGTTTGTCCATTGGTTTGAGGATGAAAAGCAGAGGAGAAAGATAATTGAACACTAAGTTTAGAACAAAATGTCCTCCAAAATCTGGAAACAGACTGGACTCCTCTGTCAGACACAATGTTCTCCGGAATGCCATGTAACTGAACCACGTGCTGAAGGAACAAAGGCACCAATTCGGAGGAGAAAGGCAACTTAGGTAATGGCACAAGATGTATCATCTTGGAATACTTATCACAGATTACCCAGATAACGGTCATTCTCTGAGAAACAGGGAGGTCGGAAATAAAATCCATAGAGATATGGGTCCATGGCCTCTTGGGCACAGGTAATGTCATTAACAAACCACTAGAGCGAGAGCAAGGCTTGGAGCGAGAGCAAGTCCCACAGGACTGCACAAATTCCCTGACGTCACGAGATAAAGTAGGCCACCAAAAGGACCGACTCACCAAGTCTCTGGTACCAAAAATCCCGGGATGACCAGCCAACGCGGAATAATGAATCTCAGACATCACACTCTTCTTACTGGTCTGGGACAAACAATTTCCCAATAGGGCAGCGCTCAGGTTTATCCACCTGACACCCTTCCTGAGCCAGTCTCAAATTGGGCGAGATGGTGGAAAGAACTACACCCTCTTTCAAAATAACAGTAGGATCAGATAACTCAGGAGAGTCCGCAAAGAAACTCCTCGAGAGGGCATCCGCCTTAACATTCTTAGTGCCAGGAAGAAAAGAAACCACAAAATTAAAACGTGTGAAAAACAAAGCCCACCTGGCCTGTCTAGGATTAAGTCGCTTGGCTGATTCGAGATAAACCAGATTCTTATGGTCCGTGAGGACCACCACCTGATGTTTGGCTCCTTCCAGCCAATGTCTCCACTCCTCAAAGTCCCACTTCATGGTCAACACCTCCCGATTACCCACGTCATAATTACGTTCAGTTGGAGAAAATTTTCGAGAGAAAAAGGCACAAGGGTTACTCTTAGAGGTCTCTGGATCTCTTTGGGACAAAACGGCACCTGCCCCAATTTCGGAAGCATCAACCTCTACCTGAAATGGTAGAGAAACATCAGGCTGCCGTAGAACAGGAGCAGAAGTGAATCTCTGCTTAAGTTCCTGAAACGCAGAGACTGCCTCAGGAGGCCAATTCACCACATCAGAACCCTTTTTGGTCAAATCAGTCAATGGTTTAACAATACCGGAGAAATTACCAATAAATTTACGATAAAAATTGGCAAAACCCAAAAATCTCTGAAAAGCCTTTAATGAAGTAGGTTGGACCCAATCACAGATGGCCTGAACCTTGACCGGGTCCATTTCATAACAGACGGAGACAAAATCAATCCCAGAAATGAGACCTTCTGTACGCCAAAAAGACAATTTGATCCCTTCACATACAGTGCATTCTCTCGCAAAATCTGGAACACAGTCCGAACATGTTTCACATGAGAGTCCCAGTCATTGGAAAAAATCAAGATATCATCCAAATAAACAATCAGAAATTTATCCACAAAATCCCTGAAAATATCATTCATGAAGGATTGGAAGACAGAAGGAGCATTAGTGAGCCCAAAGGGCATCACTAGGTACTCAAAATACCCCTCTGGGGTGTTAAACGCCGTCTTCCATTCATCCCCGTGCTTATTGCGAATAAGGTTATATGCCCCCTGAGGTCAAGCTTGGAAAACCAGCTAGCACTTTTCACTGTGGAAAACAGGTCAGAAATCAAGGGTAACGGATATTGATACTTCACAGTGATCTTATTCAAGAGACGATAATCAATACACAGCCTCAATGAACCATCCTTTTTGGCCACAAAGAAAAAACCGGCACCCAAGGGTGAAGAGGATGGTCTGATATGACCCTTCTCCAATGACTCCTTGATATAAGATCGCATAGCATCGTGTTCAGGTACAGACAAGTTAAATATGCGACCTTTAGGAAATTTACCACCAGGCACTAATTCAATAGCTCAATCATAGCTCCTGTGAGGGGGCAAGGATGCAGATTTACTTTCACTAAATACATCCGAAAAATCTGTCAAAAAGTCAGGAACATCCTGGACTGGGGAGAGGCAGAAAAAACAGGAGTGTCGGCATTAACACATTGGCAGCCCCAACTGGTCACAGACACAGATTTCCAATCCAAAACAGGATTATGAGACTGTAACCAAGGGAAATCTAGTACAATAATGTCATGCAGATTATACAGCACCAGAAATTTGCAACTGTCCTGATGATCTGGTTCAACCCTCATTATCACCTGAGTAGAAAACTGGGGTTTATTCTCCGCCAAAGGGGTAGAATCAATGCCCAGTAGGGGAATAGACTTCCGCAGGAGTATCATGGGAAACCCACAATGTTTGGCAAAGTCAAAATCCATCAGGTCAATAGCAGCTCCTGAATCAACAAAAGCCTGAGCAGAAAATGTGGACAGGGAGCAAGTCAGGGTAACAGTCAACAGAAATTTAGTCTGAATACTACCCAAGACAACTGAGTGTGCAAAACGTCTTCCCCTCTTAGGGCAGACTGAAATAGCATGAGAGGCGTCACCACAGTAGAAACATAACCCATTGCGCTTTCGAAACTCATGACGCTGAGCCCCAGAAGTCACTCTATCACACTGCATGGGCTCAGACGCTGGCTCACAAGGCAACACTATCTCACGCATACCTCTGCGCTCACGCAAACGTCTGTCAATTTCAATAGCCAATGACATAGAATCATTGAGACCAGAGGGAGCAGGGAATCCCACCATAACATCCTTTACATTCTCTGACAGCCCCTTCCGAAAAAGGGCTGCCAAAGCATCATCATTCCATTTGGTCAGGACTGCCCACTTTCGGAATTTCTGACAGTACAACTCAGCGTCTTCAAGACCCTGATTTAATGCCAACAAGGTTTTTTAAGCTTGATCAGTGACATTAGGATCATCGTACAATAACCCCAGAGCCAGAAAAAATACATCAACATCATTCAAAACAGGATCCCCAGGTGTTAGGGAAAAAGCCCAATCCTGAGTGTCGCCGCGCAGGAGAGAGATGACAATTTGAACCTGCTGTGCTGCGTTCCCTGAGGACTTAGGCTTTAAGGCAAAAAACAACTTACAGTTATTTTTGAAATTCAGAAATTTAGCCCGATCCCCCAAAAACAAATCTGGCATGGGAATCCTAGGTTCCACAACCAACAACCCAGCAAGAAAGGTAGCAATACTCCGAACCTCAGTGGCAAGCTGATCCACACAGCCAGACAACTGTGCAAGCTCCATTGAGAGAAAAAAAAATCATCCTCAGCACCCGGAGAAAAAGAGGGAAAAAAATACAACAAACAGGGAAAAAAAAATCTCTGACAACTCTAACAACTTTTTTTTTTTTTCCACACTATTTTTCCCTTCTGTGAGTACCATATAATTTTCAGTTTGGGCCGGTGATACTGTTATGTTTTGGTAGCTGAGGAGAATAAGCAAAAACGGCAATACACCAGAGAGGCTGGAACCTATTGGATTGCAGTAACCTGAACTAACCACACAACTAGAGGTAGCCGTGGAGCGTTCCTACATTGATCCTAGACGAAAGCTATCTTCCCCGGAGCAGATCCCCAAAGGAAATAGGAAGCCCCTAAACATGTAATGGCGGTTAGACAAGAAGAAGCACGGACACAGACAGAAAATAAAATGAGCAAACTCTGGGGCCCAATCTGTCTAGACAGAAAAGTACAGGAAAGGATACTCACTGCAATCCAAAAAAAACCCCTAAAGAATACCAACTCTTCTGATTGCAAAAACACCTGAGCTCACACTATCTCTACCACCTAATCAGATCTCTGGTGTAATAAAACTAAGCCACAGCCACTGAAAAAACAGGAAAAAAGAAAAGGAACAAACAACAGTGGCTCCAGATAAACTGAGAGGAGCACAAACCCACGGAGGGGACCTGGCTGACCTCCACAGAAGTGCAGAGAACAATGCAAAAAGCAAGCACAAAAATAAAAGCATAAAATATCTTATCTGATAGCAGAAGATGCAGGCAAGACTCAGCAAACTTCCAAATGAACCAGGAAGCACAATTGAGACAAGAACAATTGATCACCGGCAACCATCATGGGAGGGAACCTCCCTTATATCAGACCAGTCCATGATCCCAGATAGCCATTCCTCGCTGAAAGGTTCAGTACTGTCTGTAACCACCAGAGGGAGCCTCTGCTCAGAAACCATCTCTAGCACATTCATAACAGTACGCTCCTCATACAGTACCGTATATCTTAAATATAATGTCCAATATAGGAAAAATACACTATGGCACTTCCGTTTGAAATATACACACAATTCCTTATTTCATAATAAAAAAATTAAATAACAGAAGCAATCCATAAAACTAACATACTTTATTGATCACATGCTTTCTTGTAAACGTCCATGAGTTTCTATTATGGTGATAGCATAGCTCACTCACGGCTATGCACCATGTGTTAGTTAATTCAGTTTCCTGCACAAGGCACTTTGTATATTAATGTGTTATTAAGGTTCTGACTTATCTCACATTGGACTCCTTTATTAATTACTCCTGCACAAGGCACTTTGAATATTTATGTGATTAGCGGTGATAGCATTATCTACTCACAGCACAGTGTATTCCCAGCTACTTAGTTGTTATGAGTTGTTTTGTTTAATATCTTTTGCACCTGTGATTTTCCTTGTATCAGCTGAGTCTTTATTTTTTTTTTGACTTTTAGTTGTATTTAATTAAGTACTTACCAAAGTCTTTCTTTATTCAAATAAATAAATAATAAAGAACTGATGTATAAATATAAAAATATTCTCCACCGAAAAATTAAGATCTGGTGGAATAAAACATCATTAGAAAACTATCGTGATAAGAAAATGGTTCCCAGAGGATTAAGAGTACAGTTATACCCTACTTTTAACTTGGATAATGATGAATTGACTACTAAATGGATTAATGCAGCATCTACTTGTTCCATTGAATTTATTAATATTCTTATTGAGAAAAATGGCATGTCATTGAAGGAACTTGATGAGGAATTGGATATATTAATGAAATCTTTAAATAAAGATTTACCCACAAACAAATTGGAAACGTGGTTGAAAGATCTAGAAAAAGATGTGGATAAATGGGAAGAACAAGTTAGTGATGGTAAAAAGAAAAAGTTTCTTAGGGATACGCAAGATTATGACAACAATAAAATCTTTCGATGGCAAATTAAGAAGGACACAGCACGGGCTTCAAAATCTAGGAATAATTCTGACATGTCCCATATATCTGAATCTGAAAGTAGTGTTTCGGCGAGTGATGGAGAATACACCCGAGATTTTCATCTCAGAAATAATGGGAAAAGAAAATTCCGGATATCTTCAATAAAAATCCAAATTCTAAAAAAAGTAACCAATATAAGGTGGTTAATTTATCTTCACATACCCTTACAATGGCTCAATGTAGCATTTTGGAAAGGGGTCTTACATTTTCTCCGTCTTCTCATATAGATGCGTTTACGTAGATAAAGGACACCAATCTTTTTGCAAGGAAATTACTTCTTAAAAAATTGCATTTTAAATCTGATATGGAAAATGTTTTTTCAACTGAAGAAGAAAGGGAAGCTTTAAGAATCTTGGAGCCATTACAAGAAGAAAGTGAGTGCAGTGAAGCTTATAATATACCTAGCCATCTGTATACAAAATCTAATAAATTTCCTCCCCTAGGGTTATGCCCAGCGGTGGAAATTTTCACTAAGTTGGTCACAGCGGACATTGAGAAATTAGCTGGAAATAGAAAACATCCTTCGAATTTGAATAAACATGAAAGAAAAGCCTTGGAAGAATTAAAAACATGGAATGAAATCCAATTTAAACCAGCGGACAAAGGCGGAAATTTGGTGATCTGGCCTTCCCATATGTACGAGGAACAAGCCTATAAACTCTTGAATGATAGTAAGTGTTACCGCAAATTAATGTTTAATCCTTTATCTTCTTTTCAGACTGATCTGGTTAAGATTTTGGACAAAGCCTATAATGAAGGGATTATTACAAAGAAACTGTTGGATACTATTTCTAAATCTCATCCTAAGTTATCTACATTCTACCTGATTCCCAAGCTACATAAGGATCCTTTAAATCCACCAGGACGCCCTATTGTAGCTGGTAATGGTGGACTATGTGAGATAATTTCATCTATTATAGATTATTTTTTGAAACCGATTGTTGCTACTCTTCCCTCGTTTGTAAAGGACACTAATTCTGTCTTACAAAAAATTGACCAACTTCAACTTGATGAAGGTATGCTTATGGTAACAGCAGACGTTGAATCATTGTATACTTCCATTAGACATGAAGATGGATTGCGAGCAACCGCATGGTTTTTACAGTCTAGCAATATTGAGAAACCAATGGCGGATCTTCTACTCATTCTTCTGGAGTTCATCCTTCATCATAATGTTTTCACATTCAACAAAAAAAATTTTTTGCAGTTACAAGGTACTGCTATGGGGGCGTCTTGTGCGCCCTCATATGCAAACCTTTTTTTAGGAGCATGGGAAAGGAGTATTTTTCTCGATGACAATATTCCCAATATGGATAGGGTGCACAATTGGATCCGGTGCATCGACGATGTATTTTTTATCTGGGAAGGTGATGAACTACAATTGGATGGACTGATGCAGTCGCTGAATACTAATGATTTGAACATCAAACTCACATACAAATCAGGAAGAATCTTGGACTTTTTGGACATAAACATTTCTGTCTCTGATCATGGACTCCTACATACGGATATTTTCCGCAAACCTACTGCTACCAATTCATTCTTGAGAGCTGATTCATCTCATCCTCCAGCTATGATTCGAGGTATTCCTGTGGGACAATTTTTGAGAGGCAAACGTATCTGTTCGGATGAGGATTCTTTCAGAAACAATCACAGGATCTTGCTGATAGATTCTTGGAAAGGGGGTATAGCAGAAGGATTATTAGGAAGGGTTATAGAAGAGCTGTCAACACCTCAAGAGATCAATTGTTGTATGGGACTAATCGCAAAAATAAAAATGATGATTTTTCTCAAGTTAGGTTTATTTTGACTTATTGTAGTGAATGGAATGAACTGAAGATGATCTTTAATAAACATTGGAATATACTACAGATGGACCCTATCCTTAAACAATTTCTGCCGTCTATGCCCTCATGTGTAGCTAGACGGGCAGCTAATTTGAAAGACCATTTAGTCCACAGTCATTACGATCCTCAGAGACATTATATAGATAATACTGAGACCAAAAAAGGTTTTTTTCGCTGCGGAATGTGTAAGGGTTGTTTAAATTTAGCAAAAGCTACACATTTCTCCAATCATGATGGATCTAGGAATTTTGAAATTAGGCGACATTTGACTTGTTCTTCTAAGGCTGTAATTTACCATGCTACCTGTCCGTGTGGCAGAATCTATATAGGACTGACAACACGCGAACTACGTGTTCGTGTTAGGGAACATGTTTTGGACATTGAAAAAGCAGCCAACATACAAGATTTTTCCCTTCTAAAAACATTGCCACGGCATTTTAAAAATGTTCATAACTGCAACCCTCGGGGTTTGAAAATTAAAGCCATCGACCAGGTCAATTTGGGCTTTAGAGGGGGAGACAGTGCTAAGCTCCTCGCCCAATTAGAAAGTAAGTGGATTTTCAGGTTGGGTACTCTTAATCCGCAGGGCCTTAATGAAAATTTTGGATTTGCATCATTTCTTTGAGTTTATTTTGTCTTTGTTTTTAGGGGCGGTCTATTTTATTCATTTGTAGTTTGGTTTTATATTGTTTTTATTTGCTATTCATATAAGTGTTTTTATTTTTCAGTGTATCTCTTTATGCGACCAATTGTTTGGGGATAATTTTTTTTCTGGCAACAACGAAATCTTCTCATTATTTAACTTTCAAGCAAGCAAGAAAAAAGTAATAGAAGAAGCAAGTCCAAGGAATTTTTTATCTTTTTTCACCAACGTTATGGACTCCAATATTGGTGCTCATGAAATTTGTCACCAGAAATTCTTGTTTTGTATAGATATTGCACATTATGCTTATAGCATTGATATTATATACATATATTCTTTCTTTATTTTTTTTAATATATTGTACTTTTATGCACTTATATTTATAGATTCTTACGGTTGTTGGTGTTTATATATTTATTTATGTAGTAGGGTTTTTTGTTTTATCTAGTATTGTCTTCACTGTGTTATTTAGTAATGTTATTAATGTCACTTTATATATTTTATTTATACACTGTGATTGTTATATTTTATAAATATTTTTGTCACCAATATAATATTATTATTATCACTTCTTTATATGCACTTTTTATTAATTTACACACATTAAATCTGAATATTATTATTATCACTTCTTAATATGCACTCTTTATTTATTCTTATGCTTTAATATTTTAATAATTCTATTATCTCACTTCTTTTTTATTATATATAAATATGGGCTCTCTGTTTGCTTATATACAGTTGGTCTGCTCCGGTGTACGCGTGCCTGGATATGCCCTGACCTCGGTAAACCCTGGGAGGTGCTCACACAGGTGGCTGACGTATATGGATGGTTGGCATAGCGATGGCTTGCTTGCCATCTGTGCGTGTCACTGAGCATTATCCCGGGAGTTACGCTGTGCCGGTGGGCGTGGATACAGGGTACGCGTCATCTGTCCGGCACATGACCTCTAAGCCACTCCCCTTAATTTTCTATTGGCCGCTCTGGGTATAAATTACTCTCCGCCCCTTACTTGGTCACACCCCCTGGAAGAAGCCGAGCGGTGAAACGCGCGTCGGGGTTACAGGATGGGTTATCTCTAATCCACATCAGGTGAATCGCTTCTATGACTTGGTATTGGGCATTTGCCATTATCGGATATTTTACTATAGAATAGCGTCTATCTTCACCTTTCTCCCTGCTTTCTTGTAAACGTCCATGAGTTTCTATTATGGTGATAGCATAGCTCACTCACGGCTATGCACCATGTGTTAGTTAATTCAGTTTCCTGCACAAGGCACTTTGTATATTAATGTGTTATTAAGGTTCTGACTTATCTCACATTGGACTCCTTTATTAATTACTCCTGCACAAGGCACTTTGAATATTTCTGTAATTAGCGGTGATAGCATTATCTACTCACATCACAGTGTATTCCCAGCTACTTAGTTGTTATGAGTTGTTTTGTTTAATATCTTTTGCACCTGTGATTTTCCTTGTATCAGCTGAGTCTTTATTTTTTTTGACTTTTAGTTGTATTTAATTAAGTACTTACCAAAGTCTCTCTTTATTCACCATTTTTTGTGAGAATTCTTTATGGTCTTTTTTGAAATTATCATATATTTACCCACTGGGGATTATTATATATATATTTTTTTCTAAAAATTATTATTAATATATTTTTTTTTTATATACTGTTTTTTCACATAAGATATTTTATATGTAAGGACCATTCTCTTTCTATATCTATTATTCATGAGACGTTTCTTATTATTATTTGAAAACTGTGGATAAAAAAATATATGTGGATACCCTTAAGTCCTTATTTTGGAGGTATTTTCTGCTTATTTTAATTTTACAAATATATTTTTTAATGTTTTGATCAATAAAGTATATTAGTTTTATGGATTGCTTCTATTATTTCCTTTTTTTATTTAAAATAAGGAATTGTGTGCATAGTACCGTATATCTGCTGTTTGTATTACGGTCAATTCCATATTGAAAGAGCGTCTGTGTGTGACTCTGGAAATAAATACGGAGATTTAAATTTTCCCCTACGCCGTATACAGCTGTACGCTCCTCATAAAGTACCATATATCTGCTGGTATTTTTGGTACATTTTCCAAAACATGAGGAAGTATGGTGGAAGAGGCCGCGGACGTGGGTAGGGGGGCCAGCTGGTACTGATGGTGGTGGTGGTGCATCTGCTGGTAGTGCCAAAAGCACAATAGCACCTAAGGCAGGAGATGTTGAGCCTGAGTCATCGTCTGGCTCCAGAAGGCCTGCAAGGCTCCCTTTTCTGGGAATAGGTAAATCGTTTTTAAAGCCGGAATAGGTTTTGGCTTACATTGCCGAAACAGCCTCCAGCTCTATCGCCTCCTCTTCTGAAGTTTCAAAAACTGCAAGCGCTGAGTCGTCAGCGCAGGCTCCTGGTCAGGAACAACCACTTTCCTTGTGTCCTTCACCCCCACCAAACGTGAAGGATGCGGCAGGCCGCACTTCAGATTACTCCCTGGAGCTCTTTTCACATACCAAGGGACGGGTAAGTGGACGTGATGGTATTGGTGCGGGACGAAGCCGTTAGCAAGCTGAAATTGGCCCACCGAAAACACCGACATCTTCTCGCTGGACCTTCGTGTCCGAAGTCCTAGTGGACCGCGGCAAGACAGCACTATTAAAGCCAGAGCAGTGTGAAAAGGTTGTTGGTTGGATAGTGGATAATACTTCCAGTTACTTATCCACCACCACCAGCACCCTGTCTTCAACGCGGTCAAGTCACAGTAGCCGTGAGTCCGGACAGCATATTCCTTACCCTGATCCTCCTTCCTCCCACCATGCTGAGTGCCCTGAGACAATTGATCCCACACTCGGACACTCTGAAGAGCTGTTCATTTTTCCATTTGGAGATTCGTGCCTCTCGCCCGCTCCACTAGAAGCGGGGAAAAATGATATACCATGTAGCGATGCACATATCTTTGAGGAGCCACAGTCACAAGAGGTGGACTATGATGAGACACAATTGCTGGAAAGTCAGGAGGAGGACCAGGGTGGGGAAAATGAGGTGGTGGATGACATAGTAACAAACCCAACCTGGCAGGAGGACATGCAGAGCGAGGACAGCAGCACACAGGGGGAGGTAGGCGTTGCACCCCTTCAGCAGGAAGAAGCAGTGTGGAGACTGCAGACAGAAGGCGTGCAACTGTTCCCCGTAACACCATCCTGACGGAAGTTGCCAGTCCAATTTTTAGGTCTTCCCCAGTCTGGTTATTTTGTAAAGACTCTGCCGATAATGCCAAACAGGCCATTTGCAACACCTGTCATGCCAGCATCAGCAGGGGTAGCAAAACTACGAGCCTTTCCACCACCAGCATGATCAGGCACATGGCAGCAAAGCACCCGACTTTGTGGGCCCAACCTCAGGCTCCAGGAACAGTGTCTGCGGATGACACCACTGCTTCTTCCACTATTGTGCATGCAAACCAATCTCCTGTCCACGGTGCATGCGAAGAGGCCTCCTGCCCTGCACCTGCCGTTGCCCACTGTCAAATAGCACCATCATTAAGCACGTCCACGTCCTTGTCCCAGTGCAGCCTTCAGTTGTCCATACCCCAGTCATTGGAACGTAAGTGTAAATACACAGCCAACGCCCCACAGGCCACAGTACTCAATTCTCATATTTCTCATCTGCTTGCGGTCGAAATGTTGCTGTTTAGGCTCGTGGAGATGGAAGCTTTCTGCAACCTGATGGCAGCGGCCATCCCAAGGTAATCTGTCCCCAACCGCCACTATTTCTCCCGCTGTGCTGTCCCGGCATTACCCAAGCACGTGTCCCGCAACATTACCTGTGCCCTCAACAATGCAGTTACTAGGAAAGTACACCTAGCCACGGACACGTGGACACGTGCTTGTGGCCAGGGATGGTACATTTCACTGACGGCATTCCAAGTCTAGGAGAAATTGGGCCTGTTTTTTAATCAGGCCTTCCTCCTCCACTAGATCCAAAGGGTTTACGTGTTCCATGCAGCTACAGCCAGTGTCGCATTATTAACAAGGATGGGTGGTTAGGCTGTGCGTAAAATACTTGTTATGAAAACGGCTGAGGTGTACCACACAGGGGAAAATGTTTGACAGCCCATACACTAAGCATTCCAAGTCCGGGAGACCCTCTCCTTTTAATTTGGGCATAGTTTTAAATCAAGCCTTCCTCCAAGTCTCATCATCCACCGCCACTAGATCAGAAGGGTTTACGTGTTCCGTGCAGCTACAGCCAGTGTTGAATTATTAACAAGGGTGGCTGGGTAGGCTGTGCGTAAAAGACTTGTTCTGAAAAAGGTTGAGGTGTACCCCACAGGGGAAATGTTTGCCAGCCCATACACTAAGTGTATGGGCATTCCAAGCCGTGGAGACCATTTCCTAGAAATTGGGCCTATTTTTTAATCAGGCCTTCTTCCACGTCTGATCATCCACCACCACTAGATCCAAAGGGTTTACGTGTTCCGTGCAGCTTCAGCCACTGTCGCATTATTAACAAGGCTGTGTGGTTAGGCTGTGCCTAAAAGACTTGTTCTGAAAAAGGTTGAGGTGTACCACACAGGGGAAATGTTTGCCAGCCCATAGACTAAGTGTATGGGCATTCCAAGTCTAGGAGACCCGCTCCTTTTTAATGGGACATTTTTTGGTAAGCGGCCCTCCTCCCTGTTTCTTCCAAAGGGGGATTGGAGTTATTGGGGCGCATATGACTTGGTAGCAGGGCAGGCCTTGCATTCAATGCAACTATTTTATGGAATCCATCCTGGATATCTCATGAAAGGGGTATTAGGGTGCGTCTTAATTCTTGGCAGGCCATCCAGTCACTGCATAGGCTATAAGTTTCGTACACCAACTGTTTAATAATGGCCCTTTAAGCAGATTACTGCTGCCTGATGCCCCTGTAAAAATAGGCTCTGTGACTTAAAGAGCCTCTCCTTCATAAATGAAACAAGATATGTCTGCTTATGTGTCACACGCCACATGGCCAGCTAGGGTTGGTAAATGTTACAATGACATTTCCCAGTGAATGCATTTGTTTTGGTTTAAAGCAATGTAAAAGTTGAAAAACACTTGAAAAACGCTGTGTCTGAACATAGCCCAAGTGGTGGAGGAACATTTTGGTCTGGGCTTATTTATTTTACCTTATATACAAGTCATTAACCTGGAAAGGATGTACCTTAGCATATTTGCCAGCAAAATCCGTTTTGGTATGTTTTTTGGTGCATCGGTAAAAATGGCATGAAACTCTGACAACATTGTTTAAAGCTGTGAACTAGGACTCAGGAATGCTTCCTGGGGCGACCCCCATGACGCCCCTGTGTCATTTGAGCAGTGTGTCCATCATTTTCAGACGTTTTTAGTCCTTAAAAGGACCCACGGGGCTGATCACTGTAAAAATGCTCGGGTCTCCTATAGACTTACATTGGGCTCGTTGTTCTGTCCGTTTACCCGAGTATTCCAATTTGCTCGACCCGAGCAACGAGCACCCGAACATTGTAGTGCTCGCCCATCACTAATATTTATTTCTGGGATTCTATAACTGAACCGATCAGCAATAACATTAAACCCAAATGCCTAATATTGTGTAGGTACACCTTGTGCCCCCAAAACTGCTTTGATCCATCAAAACATAGACTTCACAAAACCTTTGAAGGTTACCTGCATTATCTGACACAACGATGTTAACATCAGATTGTTTTAAAATCTTGTAAGTACCGCGGTTAGGCCTGCATGGATCAGACTTATTTTTAGCTCAGCCTATAGGTGCTCAATGAGATTGGAATCTTGGGAATTTAGAGTCCACATCCAAATCTTGAACTGTTTGTCATGTTGCTGAAACTATTCCAGAGTATTTTTTTGCAAAGTGAATTAATAGCCCAAATTAATTAAGTAATAACATTGCCATGAAAAGGCTTAATTGGTCTGCAACAAAATAACATCAACATGAATGCCAGGACCATAAGATTCCCAGCAGAACATTACCCAAACCATTACCTTGCTCCATCCATTAAGATGTTCAGGTACCCTTTGTGGAAACTTTTGGCAATGAAATGTGGCATTTTATATAGCAGTGCAATGGGCTATCTGTCATATTTTTTTTTATAACAGCTAACAATAGCCTTTTATGTGTGGTGCCCCTGAGGGTCCAGTCGCCACAGAGGTATTGCACCTCATCCAGAGGTGTGAAACCCCACTCTCAGGTAAGGAGGGAACACCACCCAGGACTTTAACACCTGCACCCAACACACACACCATAGCAGCCGGACTTACCCTACAGGAGGATGGTCTCACCCCAGGCTGGGTAGGAAAGAGTGTTGCTACATCTACCAACATTAGCAACTATACCTCTAACATCTTACATCTGCCTTGGGACTAAGCTCTGCCTGTGGAGAGCTATACAAACTCTGAGGCATCACCACCAGTCCCAGTGGACCTGCATCTGCAGCATCCGCTAACATGTTTATTGCCTAGTACCACAGGTGACGTCATGAACACTTTATTACAAACTCTATAAGAAGCGGCCCGGTACCGAGTACCCCACTGCCCTCGTGGGCGATCCATATGCAAATTATGATAATGTTGCTCTTTATTGAGATTGAACAAGACTGGCTAGTTGCACCTCACATACAACAATGATGGTTTATTGTCCTCAGAAACACTCTTGGTATGTGACAATCACTGCATTACAGGAATAGCCAGAAGATCTGCTGTTTTATATATTATCTGACCCAATATTTTAGATATCAAAGTTTTGCCCTTGTCAAAGTCACTAAGATTCTTATACTTGCCCATTACTTCTTCCTTGAAAACATCTTAACTAGAGTTGAGCGATACTTTCCGATATCCAAAAGTATCGGAATCGGAATGATATCGGCGATACCCAAAAAATATCGGCGATACCCGATACCGATACCGGAAGTCCAATGTAAGTCTATGGGAACAAAATATCGAAATTAAAAAAAACCCATTCTTGCCTTAATATAAAAACAAAGAATATATGTTGGGAAATGGCGGGACGGCAACAAATGGTGGAATGCAAGAGAATGAATATAAATGAACTAATTAAAACAGAAAAATAATCTAAAATATGAAATACACATGGAATTAGAATAAAAAATAGGCCTTTATTAACACATGGCTGAATACAAATACCACAAGAAATATATATATATGTTAAAAGATTAATACACATGATAACAAATAATGATATAAAAATAAACAATGGCACACTCACAAGTATAGCCAATTAGGCTGAATTTATAGAGGCTAGTAGGTGTAACCTGATGGTAATATACACATATGTTCACATTGGGTTTTTTCAAAAAAATATATAAAAATTAAAAAACTAAAAAATTAAGTGCAAGTGAGCAATTGCCCAAAATGTGCACATTAAACCTGAATAAACACAATCTGTATGCAAAAAAATAATGAAAAAAGTGCAAATCAGGCAAAGATAATGTGCTCAGAAAATAAAAAATAAAAAATCTATATCATGTGAAAAAACCAAAAAAGTGTATTGTGTGCACATAATTTACTAATCACTACACAAATGTGTGCAAAACACCACCGCACATAGACAAAGTGTCCAAATATAGAATGCATCAAAGCCCATTAGAAAAAAGTGCAATGTGCATTGTGCTAATATATAACTAGTGAAAAAGGAAAAAATGCCTCAATGTGCTATGTGCCAATAATATACCTGAAGAGCAATGCAGTTCTGGAGTGTGCCACAAATCCGTGCCCCTACGCACGTTTCGGAACTTGTTTCCTTCGTCAGGGGATGCAGAAATGAGAAATCATGGGCTTTTTATATATCTGTGTCTAATGAGCTAGTACCGATCCAGCTGTAGCATTGGCGCATGCGCAATTGAGGAAAACAGAGGCGGCATCACACGCAGCGTCACGTGTAGGACGTCAAGATGCCGCTGCCATGCCAACCATCCATTCCTGAATCGGGCATGCGCACCAGCACGGATCAGGAATCTAGCAAGGAGAGATGCTGGCCAGCTGACAGGAGCTGCAGACAAAGAAAATACAGCTACCCGGTGATAGTAGCGATCGCCATATCAACCATCAGCCAATAAGGCCAGCATAACGATGTATGTATAAGATCAAGTGACGATTTGGGACAAATAAACTCTCCCATCTAAGATAATTTTTAATATATGTAAGAAGTGCATACATGTGTAAATACCAAAGGAGGAGTGTGCATACACACCACTATATCCATATGTAGACATGCCACATATACAACAATTGGCATATAGTTAGCGATGTGAATCACGTATCACAAAAATTGAGCAAAGTGTGCATTAACAATGGATATATAAATAATACATATTACATCATATTTACAAAAAATAGACATTAAACACATAATAAAAATACAAAATCAGCAAAAATAGAAAATGAAACCGATATATATATACATATCAATGAATCTACTCATACTAAATAATATTAATAATCATAATAAAAAATAAATAATAAATAAATAAGACAAATATGTAAATATAATAATAAAGATTGATAATGACAAAACATATCCATTGAAAGATACACACACAAAGGTAAGTATGCTCATAAACATGAACGTAGATGCATCAGGAGTACATAATGCCTATGTGATGTTTTCCTTCAGTATGTCATAATACAGGTCAACTCATAAGTAGAAAATTCCCATGAAGACTAAAAGAGAAAAATAATTGATTAAAACCAATAAAATCTAACATATAAAATTATAAAAACGGAACAAAAGATAGACTCTCATTGAGGCCAAGTGGAGATACGGTCCAAAGAGTCCAAATCCACTTGGCCTCAAGTTGAGCAAGACATTTACTGACATTTCCTCCCCGTACACCACAACGAAGCAAGTCAATACCAGAAACCTGGAGTAAAGATGGATCACAATTGTGATATACCTTGAAATGCTTCGGCAGTGTCTTAAGGGAGGAAATGTCTTCAATGTCCTCTGCCGCCTTAATCCCCAAAACATGTTCACGAACTCTCACTTTAAGCTGACGAGTAGTGAGACCCACATAGATGAGTGAACAGGGGCAGGTCGCATAATAGATAACGGCAGAGGAAGTGCATGAAATGTTTTGTTTAATATCAAACGTACGCGATTTGTCTGAGTTAACAAAGGTTCGTGTCTTCATGATGTTAGGACACGCTACACAAGAGCCACAGGGTTTACACCCTTTTTGTAGCCTACTAGGAGGAAGCCCATTTGTTACTTGTTCATTGGTGTAATGGCTATGGACCAATTGATCACCTAAATTTGGTGACCTCTTGAAGGCCATCTGAGGTCTGTCACCCACATACTTGGAAATTACTGGATCAGACCTCAAGATCGACCAATATTTCTTGAGAATAACTCTCAGGAGGTCACTTTGACCATTAAATTGGGTTATATACCGCACAACTTGATTAGGTTTAGGTGCCGTTTTGCCGTACAAGGCATCATGGCGGGTGATATGTCTGGCTCTATTGAAAGCTCTCTTAATAGATCTATTACTATATCCACGTTCCCTAAATCTAGTGCCCAAAATTTCAGCCTGCTTCAAAAACTCCTCCTCCTCCGAACAGATGCGTCTAAGACGCAAGAACTGCCCGATGGGGACAGAATTAATTAAAGCAGGTGGGTGTGAGGAGGTGGCATGAACAAGAGCATTGACTGCTGTCTCCTTCCTGAAAAGACTTGTCTGAAGGCAATCTTGAGAGTCCCTTACCACACGGACGTCTAAAAATTCAATAACATCTTTATGGTGGTTGAATGTCAACCGCACATTGATAGAATTGTGGTTAAGGGTATGAATGAATTCAGATAATGCACTGATGGAATCCTGCCAAATGAAAAAAACATCATCAATGTAGCGCGTCCAAAAAGGGACACGCTCCATTGAACTGAAATTGTCAGATAGAAAGAGGTCCCTTTCCCAAAATCCAAGGAACAGGTTGGCATATGATGGGGCAAAAGACGCTCCCATCGCTGTTCCTTGGATTTGGAGAAAAAAGGACCCCTTGAAAATAAAAAAATTATGTGTCAAAGTAAATTCCAAAAGATTAATGAAAAAAATAATGAAAGTTCTAGTAAAAGAAGAATACTGCAAAAAATATGTAACGGCCGCGATTCCTACAGAGTGCCTTATACATGTGTAGAGTGATTCTACATCACATGTTACTAATGTTGAATTTTGGCCGACATGAAGTCCATCTATTTTCTTAAGAAAGTCATTTGTGTCTTTCGTATATGAGGGCAGGGATGACACAAAAGGTTGTAGGATGAAGTCTATATATTTGTTGACATTTTCTAGAAAATTGCCCCGTCCGGAGACAATAGGTCTCCCCGGCGGAACTTCCTGATTTTTGTGTATCTTGGGCAACAAATAAAGGGTGGGAATAGTGGGTTCTTGAATTATTAAGGCCGTAAATAATTCTTTAGTGATGATGCCTTCATCTTTTGCTTTTTGTAGCAAATTTTTAAGCTGAGTTTGAAATTTGGACAGTGGATTAAAAGTAATTTTTTTGTAACAATCCACATTGTCCAACTGACGATATGCTTCTGATTCATATAATATTTTAGGCCACACCACAATATTCCCACCCTTATCAGATGGTTTGAAAACCACATCATTAAGTCCTGACAGCCTTTTCAAGCCCATTTTTTCATCATGACTGAGATTATTTGCTTGGGGATAAAAAGGAATGTTATTTAATTCATTGCTAACAGTCCTAACAAACACTTCCATAGCTGGACAAGAAGATAATGGAGGGAATTTCATAGATGGTTTCTTAATAATATCAGGAACCTCACCTTCAGTGAAGAGATGTTCCCTGGCCAGAGATTCCAAGTTAGCTAACGCCTCTTGTTCCGTCTCTGTGGGAAAGGTTATAGCATCATTGGTGTTATGAAAAATCCGTTTGAAAATTACCCTCCTAGCGAACAAGTACAAATCTTTTACTGCCGTAAAACAATCAAAGTGAGCTGTAGGACAGAACATCAACCCCTTAGTAAGGACATTGATTTCTGCCGGTGAAAAAACATGAGTGCTCAGATTAATTACCTTTAATTGATTATTACTTGCTTCAGGAGAGTAGTTTCTTTTGTTGGGAAGAAAACGGAGATTTCTTTTCCTTTTAGGTGTATTCATAGAGGACACAGAGACGGAAGAAGATGCTAGGGAGACGTCACTCATGGAAGGATGTGATACGTTTGACATAGACCGTTCTTTATTGACATTAGGTTTTCTTCTCCAATTATAAATTCTCCCTAAGGAAAAGTCATTTTGATCTCTGGACAATTTATTGGTATGCTTTTTCTGGATGTCCTTTACCAATAATTCCAACTCCTTGTCCAAGGAGTCATTAAGATTTTTAAATTGTTCTAAGGATAAGTTTGATTTAGCTTTGTCAAACAATTCCTCCAATGATTTGTCAACATCTCCAATGGATTTGGTATTTAAACCAATTAAAAGCTCCATTAACTTCCAGGAAGTTTCGTTGCAGACTTTTTCCCATTCAGCCACAAACACATCATCCTCTATAATAAAAGCGGGAGTATCCCTGACCCTCAAACCTCTTGGTATAAGATGTTTATGTATATAGTTCTCAAGAAAAGCTTTCGTCCACCATATACGAGTACGCTTGAATAATAATTTTTTTAAATTTTTAAAGAAAGAGTCAAAATTGTATCCGTCAGTGGCCGTATTCACTGCGCCAATATTTCCAAAGACATCATTCACCTGCCCCTGCCATGAGGCCTCCCTGGTTTTGAAATCCATGACCCAATACGAACAATCCTGTGCAGAACACAGTAGAAAATTAGACATACACAATGCGATACCAAATAATAGAAAAAATGGAAAATGAAAAATAATATAAATAATATAATAAAGTAATAAATGTATCTATATATTATTGATATCACCAAACAAAAAGATGGCTGACCACCCGAATATAAAAACAAAGAATATATGTTGGGAAATGGCGGGACGGCAACAAATGGTGGAATGCAAGAGAATGAATATAAATGAACTAATTAAAACAGAAAAATAATCTAAAATATGAAATACACATGGAATTAGAATAAAAAATAGGCCTTTATTAACACATGGCTGAATACAAATACCACAAGAAATATATATATGTTAAAAGATTAATACAGATGATAACAAATAATGATATAAAAATAAACAATAGCACACTCACAAGTATAGCCAATTAGGCTGAATTTATAGAGGCTAGTAGGTGTAACCTGATGGTAATATACACATATGTTCACATTGGGTTTTTTCAAAAAAATATATAAAAATTAAAAAACTAAAAAATTAAGTGCAAGTGAGCAATTGCCCAAAATGTGCACATTAAACCTGAATAAACACAATCTGTATGCAAAAAAATAATGAAAAAAGTGCAAATCAGGCAAAGATAATGTGCTCAGAAAATAAAAAATAAAAAATCTATATCATGTGAAAAAAGTGTATTGTGTGCACATAATTTACTAATCACTACACAAATGTGTGCAAAACACCACCGCACATAGACAAAGTGTCCAAATATAGAATGCATCAAAGCCCATTAGAAAAAAGTGCAATGTGCATTGTGCTAATATATAACTAGTGAAAAAGGAAAAAATGCCTCAATGTGCTATGTGCCAATAATATACCTGAAGACCAATGCAGTTCTGGAGTGTGCCACAAATCCGTGCCCCTACGCACGTTTCGGAACTTGTTTCCTTCGTCAGGGGGATGCAGAAATGAGAAATCATGGGCTTTTTATATATCTGTGTCTAATGAGCTAGTACCGATCCAGCTGTAGCATTGGCGCATGCGCAATTGAGGTCACCAAATTTAGGTGATCAATTGGTCCATAGCCATTACACCAATGAACAAGTAACAAATGGGCTTCCTCCTAGTAGGCTACAAAAAGGGTGTAAACCCTGTGGCTCTTGTGTAGCGTGTCCTAACATCATGAAGACACAAACCTTTGTTAACTCAGACAAATCGCGTACGTTTGATATTAAACAAAACATTTCATGCACTTCCTCTGCCGTTATCTATTATGCGACCTGCCCCTGTTCACTCATCTATGTGGGTCTCACTACTCGTCAGCTTAAAGTGAGAGTTCGTGAACATGTTTTGGGGATTAAGGCGGCAGAGGACATTGAAGACATTTCCTCCCTTAAGACACTGCCGAAGCATTTCAAGGTATATCACAATTGTGATCCATCTTTACTCCAGGTTTCTGGTATTGACTTGCTTCGTTGTGGTGTACGGGGAGGAAATGTCAGTAAACGTCTTGCTCAACTTGAGGCCAAGTGGATTTGGACTCTTCGGACCGTATCTCCACTTGGCCTCAATGAGAGTCTATCTTTTGTTCCGTTTTTATAATTTTATATGTTAGATTTTATTGGTTTTAATCAATTATTTTTCTCTTTTAGTCTTCATGGGAATTTTCTACTTATGAGTTGACCTGTATTATGACATACTGAAGGAAAACATCACATAGGCATTATGTACTCCTGATGCATCTACGTTCATGTTTATGAGCATACTTACCTTTGTGTGTGTATCTTTCAATGGATATATGTTTTGTCATTATCAATCTTTATTATTATATTTACATATTTGTCTTATTTATTTATTATTTATTTTTTATTATGATTATTAATATTATTTAGTATGAGTAGATTCATTGATATGTATATATATATCGGTTTCATTTTCTATTTTTGCTGATTTTGTATTTTTATTATGTGTTTAATGTCTATTTTTTGTAAATATGATGTAATATGTATTATTTATATATCCATTGTTAATGCACACTTTGCTCAATTTTTGTGATACATGATTCACATCGCTAACTATATGCCAATTGTTGTATATGTGGCATGTCTACATATGAATATAGTGGTGTGTATGCACACTCCTCCTTTGGTATTTACACATGTATGCACTTCTTACATATATTAAAAATTATCTTAGATGGGAGAGTTTATTTGTCCCAAATCGTCACTTGATCTTATACATAAATCGTTATGCTGGCCTTATTGGCTGATGGTTGATATGGCGATCGCTACTATCACCGGGTAGCTGTATTTTCTTTGTCTGCAGCTCCTGTCAGCTGGCCAGCATCTCTCCTTGCTAGATTCCTGATCCGTGCTGGTGCGCATGCCCGATTCAGAATGGATGGTTGGCATGGCAGCGGCGTCTTGACGTCCTACACGTGACGCTGCGTGTGATGCCGCCTCTGTTTTCCTCAATTGCGCATGCGCCAATGCTACAGCTGGATCGGTACTAGCTCATTAGACACAGATATATAAAAAGCCCATGATTTCTCATTTCTGCATCCCCCTGACGAAGGAAACAAGTTCCGAAACGTGCGTAGGGGCACGGATTTGTGGCACACTCCAGAACTGCATTGCTCTTCAGGTATATTATTGGCACATAGCACATTGAGGCATTTTTTCCTTTTTCACTAGTTATATATTAGCACAATGCACATTGCACTTTTTTCTAATGGGCTTTGATGCATTCTATATTTGGACACTTTGTCTATGTGCGGTGGTGTTTTGCACACATTTGTGTAGTGATTAGTAAATTATGTGCACACAACACACTTTTTTGGTTTTTTCACATGATATAGATTTTTTATTTTTATTTTCTGAGCACATTATCTTTGCCTGATTTGCACTTTTTTCATTATTTTTTTGCATACAGATTGTGTTTATTCAGGTTTAATGTGCACATTTTGGGCAATTGCTCACTTGCACTTAATTTTTTAGTTTTTTAATTTTTATATATTTTTTTGAAAAAACCCAATGTGAACATATGTGTATATTACCATCAGGTTACACCTACTAGCCTCTATAAATTCAGCTTAATTGGCTATACTTGTGAGTGTGCCATTGTTTATTTTTATATCATTATTTGTTATCATCTCTATTAATCTTTTAACATATATATATTTCTTGTGGTATTTGTATTCAGCCATGTGTTAATAAAGGCCTATTTTTTATTCTAATTCCATGTGTATTTCATATTTTAGATTATTTTTCTGTTTTAATTAGTTCATTTATATTCATTCTCTTGCATTCCACCATTTGTTGCCGTCCCGCCGTTTCCCAACATATATTCTTTGTTTTTATATTCGGGTGGTCAGCCATCTTTTTGTTTGGTGATATCAATAATATATAGATACATTTATTACTTTATTATATTATTTATATTATTTTTCATTTTCCATTTTTTCTATTATTTGGTATCGCATTGTGTATGTCCCATTCTTGCCTTGTAGGTTAATTGTACATGAAGGAAAACAACAAAGAGTAATGCAGAATGTATTGGGGGAGGTTGAGGAGACATTAAAGGCATACATGTTTAACCCAATCCAATGGAATAGCATTAATTTCTTTTTTTAGGAAATACATTCGGATTGATGAAGAAATTGACAATGTTGTTAACCTTTTTTCTATTTTGGCAAATATGTATGTTTCACAACTTCCATGCTCTTCACCTTTTTAACTTTTGCCACACTTTCTCCTTCATAATCTTCAGCAGCATCATCTTTGTAATCAAATTATTCTTCATCTTCACCTTCTTTATCTTCTTCTAAAACTTCTTGCTTTTCATCTTTTTGTTAACATTACTCATATTGTTCTTTTTAAACTATTATTCTTCTTCTTATTCTTATTATAGTCCTTCATCTTCTTCATCATATTCTTATTTGTGACAGAGATTCCTGTATTTGTAATCTGTAAAAGTATGATTTTTTCATCGTTCCGTTCTTGCTGCCACAAAAGATTTAAATTACAACAGTATTTGTCCGTGTTCAGTTTAGCCTGCAGCATCAGGCATTTACCAGGGCACCACGAGGAGGAACGGACTCACCCCCATACACTGCTTAGTCTTCTTCTGCTTATAATTTAGAGCATATATTTTGCTCTTCATTTTGGTCTTATACTTCATGTTCTTCTGCTTTTAGATCTTCTGCTTATTGTTCTTGTGTCTCTTGTTCTGTATCTTGTATTTGTAGCACAACCTTGTACCAGCTGATGTTACTGGGACACGGTTACTAAGCAGGAGGTACCTGTACTCCAAAGCACTACCAAGGACCAGCAGACGTTGCAGGAACTCGGATACCGAGATGGAGGCACCTAGGCCAAAGGCACTGCGGAGAACCAGTTGACGGTACTGGAACCCGGACGGGTAGCAGAAGGTACAAGAGCCAATGCAAGTAACGAGGACCAGCTGACTGTGCTGGAACCCGGAGGGGCAGCAGAAGGAAAAGAGCCAATGGCGCAACCGAGGACCAGCTGACGTTACTGGGACACGGTTACTAAGCAGGAGGTACCTGTGCTCCAAAGCACTACCAAGGACAAGCAGACATTGCAGGAACTCGGATACCGAGATGGAGGCACCTAGGCCAAAGGCACTGTGGAGAACCAGCTGACGGTACTGGAACTCGGACGGGTACCATAAGGCACCCATGAAAATGTAAGTTGACAGGCCGCAAGCCGTCTGCAGTTACCAAATCACACAGTCCTACAGTGGGTGCTTGTCCTATTTTCACAATGGAAAGAGCCTTTATTTACATATCCCACAGCACACATAGGAATCACCTAAACTGCAGGCACCATAGAGTCGGATAACCGGAATGCAACATGACAGGACAACTTATTGGAGGCTAATTTACGTTGACACTGCCAGGAAACAGCTGTCGTGCTGTAACCAGGGTGGGCATGAGTCAGTACCCGTGCCAATTACTTCCGAGCAACAACTGGCGGTGTTGGAGCCCAGGGATGAGAGGAGGACAGGGTGGAGGCAGCATGACTTTTTGTCGTACACACAGCAGGGGAACAGCTGCCATTACTCAACCCCAGTAGCACAGGAGCAAGTGTTGACTGTGCTAACAGCACTTACAGGCAACAACTGGCGGTGTTGGAGCCCAGGGTCCAATGCATCGACTTCAATTGCTTCCACCTCCTCTCAGGACCACAGCACTGTTGATCAACCATCTGTCTCTTCACCGCCTGCCAAATTGCCCAGTCAGTCAGAGAGTTCTGTACAGGAGCCAGCTGAGTCTCTGCTTCTGTTCTCAGAATCTGTTGGTTTGCAGACAGGGGCCCAGCCAAGCAGCATTCTGGAATGTGAAGAAGAGGGAGTATGCAGTGATGCGTAACAGCTGTGTCTCTCTGAATCTGAAGAGGCGGGTGAGACAGTGCCGATGGTCAGCACACCGCAGAACGCATCTGATGATGATGAGACTCAGGTGCCAGTTTCTGTTGAGCATGGTGGTGGCCAGACCACCCAACAGCAGCAGGTGTTGGAAGAGGTTAGTGGAGATGATGAGGTCCAAGACCCAACATGGCGTGAGGAACAGGAAGGTGGTGGGAGCAGCTCTGAGGAAGCGATTGCCCCAACGGTACAAACAGGAGGGAGAGTTAGGCTGCATACTCTGTTGCCTGTAGCCTCCATTTTGGCACCTGTTCGGATAATTTCTCTTCCAAAAGTCTAAACGGACGCTCCCAGGACTTGCACTGCGTGGTTCTTTTTCACACACTTGCAGATGATATTTGCTACGTCAAATGCAAGCTGTGCAATCAAAAAGTAAAAAGAGGTAAAGTGTCAGTAACCTCAATACCACAAATATGTGTAAACGTGCGGAGAAAACTCGTAGTTGAGTTACAAAGACACACTGAAGATGTACAGTCTATAGAGAATCACTGCACAAGTTTAACTGCATATGTCATGGTTAAATTGGAAATTTTTATTTCACACTTGATGTGAAAAAAGAAAATAGCTATGAGACGACTGACTGACGTTTTGGGCAACGCAGTGGCCTTTATCAAATAGTCGCTGAAAGAGATAGAAAAATTTACAGTCAATGACAATGTATAATATATACAATATATACAATATATACATAGGGTGAAGAATATATATACATAGGAATTAGGCAACATGTTAAACATTTGGGTGATACTGTAGAACACGGAGAATTATCCCTCTAGGGTATGCGGGTGGATAATGTAGTTTTTTGTTGATTTTTGGGAGTGTGTAGAAAACAGGGGTGATGGGGTATTGAATATTAAGGAATGTCATAGTCTTACAGTCTATGGTGATCAATTAAAGATGTTTTGTCAGGATACGATCAATTTTTTGACAGATGTAAAATGTAGGGTCACAATTGAGTTGTCTGTAGGTTAGGTTAACTGACAGTTGTCTATGAATTTCGGCAATAGATTGGGTCTTATTCATAATAACGATAGCACCCCCCTTATCTGCTGGTTTAATAATAATGTTGGGGTTATCTTTCAGAGATTTTATGGCTTGTTTATCTGTGGGTGTCAGGTTGTGGCGTATCGGGTGTAGGCCCAATCTCGGCAAACCATCCACGAGCACAGGCTCTGAATGCTGGCATTGCAAAACTCCTGTCCCTTGAAATGCTGTCATTCAGGCTGGTGGAGACTGACAGTTTACGGAACTTAATGGCATTGGCAGTCCCACAATACAATGTGCCAAGCTGATTTTATTTCAGCAGGCAAGCCGTCCCTGGTCTGCAAAAGCATGTTGTTGAGGTTAAAATTAAACATGCGCTACTAAACTCCATCAGTAGCAATGTCCACCTGACCACCGCTGCGTGGACCAGTACCCATGGCCAGGGACGATACCTTTCCCTCACTGCCCATTGGGTCAATGTTGTGGAGCCTGGTACAGATCTTGCGAGTGGCGCTGTACGTGTTCAGCCAACTACAAAGATTGCAGGAATCAAGTCTGTACACATTGACTCCTCCTTCTCCAGTTCCTCAGAAACATCGTTGCAGGAGCCGTCACGGTCTACCTCCACATGGACCCGTGAACGCTTAATAAGAATCTTTAGTTATATAGCGCCAACAGATTACGCAGCGCTTTACAGTTTAACAGTTTCAGAATACAAGTCATAAGTAACAACTTTACCAATACAATAATTAAAGTAATATAATCCGCACATGCTCGTGAGAGCTTACAATTTACAAATATGTGGGGGAGATACAAAGTACAGGTGTTTATATACAATGGTGTATTTAGAATGATGGTCCAGCCATTTTCAGGGAGTGAGGGATGGATGGAGATAGTGAATGGGCTACACACACACACTTACACATAGAATGACTTTGATTAGTGAATGTGATAGGCCGCTCTGAAGAAATGTGTTTTGAGTGAGCGCCCGAAAACATGCAAATTGTGGATAGTTCTAATTTCTTGGGGTACAGCATTCCACAGTATTGGCGCAGCGCGGGAGAAGTCTTGGATTCGGGAGAGATGTTCTTTAGGTGTAGGCGGCAGTAGCGGGCAACAGATTGTATATGGGAGGTGAAGGAGAGATTGGTGTCAAACATAACACCCAGACAGCGAGACTGTTGACCGATATGAGCACAGACGTGGCCAAACGTCAACAGGCCATCCTGAAATTAATTTCCATGGGGAATCAAAGCCACACAGCGCTGGAGCTCTGGAATGCCATAAAGCAAGAGAGCGACATGTGTATTTTGCCAGCGAATCTCCAGCCAGGCTTGGTAGTGTGTGACAATGGCCGAAATCTGGTGGCAGGTCTGAGCCTAGGCAACGTCACTCACATACCATGTCTGGCACATGTGCTAAACTTGGTCGTCCAGAGTTTTTTGAGGGACTATCCGGATCTTGATGCACTGCTGCACAAGGTCCGCCTACAGTGCGCTAACTTGCGACGTTCCACCATGGCCAGATCGCGCATTGCAGCTCTGCAACGCAGATTTTGCCTTCCTGAACAGCGCATCATATGTGACGTACCCACCAGGTGGAATTCCACGTTACATATGTTGGAGCGGTTGTGTGAGCAGCAGCCAGCAGTAATGGAGTATCAGCTGCATCAGTCGCAATCAACTCGCAATTTGCGCCGTTCACTTCACCACTACTGAGTGGGCCTCTATAATAATAATAATAATCTTTATTTATACAGCGCCAACAGATTCCGCAGCGCTGTACAGTTTAACAGTTTCATAACACAAGTCATAAGTGACAACGTTAACAATACAATAATTAAAGCAATATAAGCCGCCCTCTGCTCGTGAGAGCTTACAATCTACAATGAGGAGGGGGAGCTACAAAGTACAGTTGTTTATATACAATGGTGTATTTACAATGATGGTCCAGCCATTTTCAGGGAGTGAGGGATGGATGGAGATAGTGAATGGGCTACACACACACACAGTTACACATAGAATGACTTTGATTAGTGAATGTGATAGGCCGCTCTGAACAAATGTGTTTTGAGTGTGGAAGTAGGGCTGTTAATGGGGATGTTGAAGTCTCCAAGGATAAGGGTTGGTACTTCTGAGGACATGAAAGTGCGGCAGCCAGGCAGAGAAGTGGTCAAGGAACTGTGTGGGCGAGCCTGGGGTCCGATATATTACCGCTACTCTGAGGGAGAGGGGACGAAAGAGCCTGATGGTGTGGACCTCATAATTTGCAAAATCTTTATATAAAATTTACATGTTACATATTTACATCTAGTATAAAACATTTAACCATTAAGCCTACTTACAGAACAAGGAAGTGTAAAAAACCTTGTGCTTAAAAAAAAAGTGCAAATAAAATGTGAGAAGGGCAGTGTAACAAATAATTTAGGAAAAAGATAAACTAACATCAAGTGCTGTGTGCTATGTAAGAGCCAGACACATTTAGGCTGTGGTTCCACGGTCCGGAACCACAGCGCTTTGGACGGAGCGGAAATTCCGCTCCGTCTAAGCCCCGCCCCCTTTCTGACGCGCGCTCTTTCCGGAGGTGTTCAGGACACCTCCGGAACACCTCCGGAAAGAACGCAGGGCTACATAGCCCTGTGTTAAATTCTGTTGGGGCGACGCACCGTCGCCGCAACACGCGAGGACATGCTGCGGTCTGAAAAGACGCGCCGCATGTCCGTTTATGCAGGTCTGCCACCTGCGTGTTGTTACACATAGTGGAGACGGGATTTCTTGAAATCCCCTCCACTATGCTGTAACATCTGGACGCTGCGTGTTTGGCGCTGCGCCAGCGCACAGTGCCAAACACGCAGCGTTTACTGATCGTGGAAACTCACCCTAACATGAAATCAGTCTGGAATAGCGGTGATTTTCTCCCCATAACCCGAGTAACATTCTGGGGAGAGGGGTGTAGAGTCAACGATCAGCAACTAGCTACGGTAGCTAAAATACCTGAAAAAAAAAAAAGTTATTTAACATTCATAAGATACATTGTATTTAAAAAAAAAAAAAAGTTATTTAACATTCATAAGATACATTGTATTTTAAAAAAAAAAAAGTTATTTAACATTCAGAAGATACATTTTTTTAAAACATAAAAACTATAATACACAGCAGGATCTTTAGTAAAAACCAGACTTACCACTGTAACCTCTTAATCCTTGCAAGCTTCAGCACAACGTTGACAAGGTACACAGCTGGGGTGGTCGGTCTCCTAGACAACGAGCAAACTCCTTCATGTTGAGAGAGGCCACCATCTCCTTAGCTTTCTGGTACTTTTCTGTGGGAATGAGCTTGTCTCCAACCAGCCAGGAATATCCATTGAATGGCACACCATGGTTTGGTATTAGCACCCAGTACCAAAAGTGAAGCCAACCACAGTTCCCATTTCTCATGAACTTTATTTGATATACTGGCTGGCCAAACATTAGTTTCTCACAAAGGAGCTGAAGACCCTGAGTGGCAGTAGGTGCAAGTCTCTCCAGCATGACCTGTTTGTTAGATATTTGCCGTCTACACCTAAAGAACATCTCTAGAATCCGCCCTTTTCTCACCATGGAAACAACAAAAACCCTCACTGTAGCATTGATCCACTCCCGCCTGGACTACTGCAACGCTCTATTACTTGGCCTCCCCATTACTCGACTATCCCCTCTCCAGTCCATCCTTAATGCAGCAGCCAGGGTCATCCATCTGGCTAATCGGTACTCGGACGCGTCCGCTCTTCGCCAGTCCTTACACTGGCTGCCCATTCATTATAGGATCCAATTCAAAGTACTGGTTCTCACCCACAAAGCTCTCCACAGTGCAGCACCCCCCTACATCTCCTCCCTCATTTCTATCTATCGGCCTAACCGACTGCTGCGCTCTGCAAATGACTTTCGACTAACCTCTGCACTAATCCGTACCTCCCACTCCCGACTCCAAGACTTCTCCCGCGCTGCGCCAATCCTCTGGAATGCTCTACCACAAGAAATTAGGACTATCCACAATTTGCATGGTTTCAGGCGCTCCCTCAAAACACATTTGTTCAGAGTGGCCTATCACATTCACTAACCAAAGTCGTTCTATGTTTAAGTGTGTATGTGGAGCCCATTCACTATCTCCATCCATGCCTCACTCCCTCAAGATGGCTGGACCATCATTGTAAATGCACCATTATATATACACACCTGTACTTTGTATCTCCCCCACCTCATTGTAGATTGTAAGCTCTCACGAGCAGGGTCGGTTTATTTTGCTTTAATTATTGTATTGTTAACGTTGTTACCTATGACTTGTGTTTTGAAACTGTTAAACTGTAAAGCGCTGCGGAATATGTTGGCGCTATATAAATAAAGATTATTATTATTATATCAGAGGGAGAAGAGGATTGGGCCTTGCCAAGGTGCCCGATTGCATCTTAAGTCTTATTGAATGTTGGAGCCAGTCCACCGTATAAAAGCAGCCATAGAGTGTCCGGGTACCTGCTTGGATTTCGATCCAAATGAAGACTACTTTGATGTACATGTACACCAATTAGAGAAAAATGACAAGGATGAGGCAGTAAGACACGCTCAGCAGAGTACAAGCAGCATTGCTTGAAGAAGTAACTTGAGCGTGATCAAAATTGAATAAATTAAAATCTCAGACTACAGTGAACACAACTGTTAGCTGTGAAAGGGCTTTTTGTTTCCTTCTACAGTGTTTTCAACCAATGTATTGGATACGGATGGAAGCATGTCACACTATAATTTCAATTGAATGGAGCAGCAATAATTACACTAAAGAAAAAAAAAAAAAAAGAGTGTGAGAGTGACATGTGCAGATGCCTATATACAGCGTTGTATGCCGAGCAAACTGCAGCGCGTCACCTGCACTCACACACACACCTTGCAGAGCTGTGAAAAAAAACACTGCAAGGCAAAAGTAAGATGTACACAGCGGTTGGTAAAGTAGCCTGCCTAAAGCACAGTACACAAAATCGCAATCTCTAACTGTCCCTCAGAGTCAGCAGAGCAGCGTTCTGTCCCGAACTGAATTAACAGCACAGTGACGCTAAAATGGGGGCTTTATCCGGCAACAATACCTTCCTTGTGTCATGGTTAGGGTAGCGTGTGTCTATTATATGAGTGTCTCTAAAATGTAACGTTACGCAGCCTTATTCTGCCCTTGGGACGCAAAAAATAAGACAGCAGTAATCATTTACTGTATAAAACTCCACCTATGCGCAACAAAACAAGCACGTTCCCTCTTCCGGTTTGTGCGCTGACATGTGAGTAGGGAGTTTGGTGACGTTCCTGAATTTATCCCAGGTATCCAAGCATATCAGGCCGATAGGAGAGCATTAAAACCACCCACGGTGGTGACTTAAATATGGTGAATCGAACCAGTGAAGAACTGTAGGTCGATGCGAATGAATGTGCGATCACATGACACACGTTTATAATAACCCTTGCTAGACACGACTAACTTTGTAGACATTTGGACACACCTGAACCAAGATGGCAGTGAATATTCATTCTATTCGGCGCCACATGACTCTTGGTCCAGAATAGATTATATATTGCTATCACAGGAGCTATTAAGGGAGTGGAAGAGGCAGATGTGCACAACGTAGCTATATATGACCACGCGCCCGTATCAGTGACCCTGCCAGATATGGTGCAGATGGGGCCAGACCAAACTTGGCGCTTCCCGACCTATTTGTTAATGGATGAGAAGTTTCGACATCAGGTGAAGCAATGGTGTTTTTAATATGTAAGGGATAATGGAGATACTAAGGATAGGCCGGAACTTTTATGGGCAGCAGGGAAGGGAGTAATGCGCGGGAAACTAATAGGTTATCAGACAACGCTAAAAAAGAAGATAGCGACAAACTACTCGCAGGCTAGCAGGATATTACGCGATAGGTACACGGCAAACAAGACAAGTTCATCAACACAGGTTAAAAATAGATGTAAGCAGGCTAAGGCTGACTTACACGTATGGGTATATCGATGAGAGAGAAGCAGTAATAACAATTATAGAGCCGATGTATATCGTTATGGTAGCAAATGAGGGAGACTATTAGCACGACTAGCGAAAGGAAATCACATTCGTCATCAACATATTACAGCGTTAACAAATAAACATGGGATCATGAACACAGACCCTCGAAGCATGAACACCATTCTACAAGAATACTACTCAGACTTATATAAGGTGGAACATACGGATAGTGAGGAGGGTAACACCTTTGTAGATGGAATACGGTTACCATCCATCACAAACTATCAGCTTCTCCTTTTAAAAAAACAAATTGAGGTGACGGAAGTGACAGCGGCGATAAGTTACTTGAAATACGGGAAAGCTCCAGGACCTGACGGGTTTACAGCCAAATTATTAAAATTATTGAGTGAGGATATCCCGTCCACATTGGTACGCACCTTCAATCATATATTGGAGACAGGAGGGTTGCCCAGCCATTCAAACATGTCACACATGAAGTTTACTAAAACCAAACAAACCTTCACATCTGCCTGTATCCTATCGTACATTCTCACTCATTGACCATGAAATCAAGATTTTGTCCAGGATCATGGCAGATCGTTTGAGTAGCATTGTTCCTACGCTGATAGGGCGATCACAAGTGGCCTTTGTTAGCTACTTTGTTGGCTACTATCAGTCTCACTATGCATAACACATGTGTGCAGTGGGCAGTATTACCTTTGCCTTCGGTGGAGTAGAAAAACACCTCTCCTATCGAAGTGTTAGTTGGGGAGATGGAAGATTTGCCACCGGGACCACCGGGACCTGAATTGTAATACTTAAATGTGACAGGTGACAAATTTGGTAAGGCGCAACTCCGCGGCCCCTACGTTGAGTCTAGCCCGTGAAAATTTACTGGTTGTCAATGGGGAACCCCAACACCCCGGGCAGCTACAGTATTTCAACAATTAGAGCTGAACCAAGATTTGCTGTATCAGTTTTTAGCAATTGCTGCTACCGCAGTCATATCGGAGGTTGGTAATGGACTTAGCGCATGCGCATGTACTAGGGTGACATTTGTGCCAAAAGAAAACCCTACACAGAATTATACAACGGTTTTACTGGCTGGGGGTCTATCAAGAAGTTAAACGGTATTGTAACTCTTGTCGCATGCGCCAGGTACACAGTCCTCAGCCTCATTTTGTGAGTCCCTTGGTGCCATTAAAAATTTTAGAGGTCCAGTTTGAGAGAATACCCATGGATCTGGTGGGGCCGGTTAATAAATCAGCAAGGGGTCATCAACAGGGGCAATAAAAGGGGCACTGTGTGTGTCACCAGTTTTGAGCACACCCGAGTTCAAAAGAGAATTCATTGTCCAGACTGATGCGTCAGAGGTAGGTCTGGGTGCCGTGTTGTCTCAGGACTGGAGCTTAACGGGAGGAGCATCCCATTAGTTTCCTGAGTCGAAAACTTACTCCATCAAAAAACAGAGACAGCATTGTAGAGAGAGAGTGCCTGGCGATAAAGTGGGCACTGGAGTCGTTGCGCTACTATTTGTTGGGGATAACATTTTGTTTTGTAACTGATCATTCCCCTGTGACTGGCAGTGTTGTAGCCCAGGGAGTAGAGTTCAGGTGGTAGAAAGATGAACATAACAGGAGACTTGGAAAACGTTGGCAAACAGTTATTTAATCTGAAAACGGACAGGCAAATTCAGGTGAGATCCATGCCTTGTTCATTTTCAGAAAAATAAGCCGGTCTACATTGTCTGAGGATAGTCGCATGCGACTGTCTGTTAGTACACCACCTGCAGCACTAAAGACGCGCTCAGATAATACACTGGCAGCAGGGCAAGCCAGCACCTCCAAGGCATACTGGCTAAGCTCTGGCCATGTATCCAGCTTAGAGACCCAAAACTTAAAAGGGAAGAGGCATCTGGAGTACACTGAGAGGGAAAGACGTGTAGTCTGTCACCATCTTACGGAAACGTTGCTTCCTGGTGAATGGAGCCGTCTCGGATGGTGTAGTAGTGATGGGTAGTTTGTGAGTGAGTAGTTCAAAATGAACTAATCTTCAGAGTGAACTAGTTCATCTAGTTCACCATCCTGACACAGATTAGTTCATTGTGAACTAAACAGTAAGTGGGAGGAGACAGAGAGTGATCCAGGTTCATACAGCTCCAGGAAGCTCCCTGTTCTGGCTCACACTGGCTCTTTACAGCTCTTGATGCTGGAAAACAAGGTAGTAAAACACTATACCACACATCAAATACAAATATAATAGTAATAATAATATTATTAATAAAAACTGAAATTGCACACACAGTACACAGACACAGCTCATATGTGTGTATGAGAGAGTGTTTCTGTGTGTAGTTCATGCCTCTAGCCTAGAAGATCAGTCTTGCTAAAATCTTTAACACTGACCCCTGTTCTGTTCTTAAAATGGTGGATGCTGAACTGCTTCTCAGCCCCCTCATACACAATCATTATGTGGCACTGCTGGGCTCAGTGAGAGGCATCAGATTGAACTAGGCTGTCCTGAGTCATTTTCAATAGAACATTTTGTTCAGCAGTTCATCTAGTTCATTTAGTTCAGAGGTCACATGATGCATTTCCTATCAGCTCCTCACAGGATAGGGTGGAGAAAAACTGAACTAAATGAACTAAATGAACTAATCTTTTGAACTAATCTTTTCAGTGAACTAGTTCATGGTGAACTAATCACCAAAATTAACTAGATTTCCCATCACTATGGTGCAGACCTTGGTGGCGCTGTCACAAAACTTCGCCACATTTGTAACATACAGCTCTTGCCCTGTGCAGAGGCGCTGCTTGTGCTCCTTCTTGTTGCAGAGGTGTCTACAATGCGTCGACGCACAGAGCTGCTTTATAAAGCAGTAGCAGCAGCAGCGCTCTCGGCTGGAATGGAGAACATTATGGATTTCAACAGTGTGTCTTGGTCCTCCAGCATTTTACGGTCCCGGTTCAACGGTGTGATGAGGCTTTGTAAGTTGTCCCGGTAGCGAGGGTCTAGGAGGGTGTACACCCAATAATCTGACGTGGTGAGAATGTGGGCGATGCGGCGGTTGTTTCTCAGGCAGTGCAGCATGAAATCAACCATGTGCTGCAGACTCCCAACTGGCCAACAAACGCTGTCCTCTGGAAGAGCGTCACACTAATAGATTTTTGTAAATTTAAAATAGAATAAAGCTGCACCAATTTTTGAAAAATGACAAGGATGAGGCAGTGACAGACACTCACAGAGTACAACGAGCGGTGTTGAAGTAAGTGGAGCGGGATCTACACTCCTACAAAAAAATTAAACCTCAGACTAGAGTGAACACTGAAACACAACTGTTCACTTGCTGTGAAAGGCCTTTTTGTGGACTTCTATTATGTTTGCAAGCAATGTATTGTATTTTGATGGAAGAGCATCACACTAATAGATTTTGTAAATTTAAAATAGAATAAAGCAGCAGCAATTTTTTCAAAATTACAAGGATGAGCCAGTGACAGACGCTCAGCAGAGTACACGCAGCATTAGTTGAAGTAACTGGAGCGCGATCTGCACTCAAAAAAAAAAAAAACTCACAGACTGCAGTGAACACTGAAACACAACTGTTCACTTGCTGTGAAAGGCCTTTTTGTGGACTTCTATTATGTTTGCAAGCAATGTATTGTATTTTGATGGAAGAGCGTCACACTAATAGATTTTTGTAAATTTAAAATAGAATAAAGCAGCAGCAATTTTTGAAAAATTACAAGGATGAGCCAGTGACAGACGCTCAGCAGAGTACACGCAGCATTAGTTGAAGTAACTGGAGCGTGATCTGCACTCAAAAAAAAAAAAAACTCACAGACTGCAGTGAACACTGAAACACAACTGTTCACTTGCTGTGAAAGGCTCCTTTGTGGACTTCTATAGTGTTTGCAACCAAGGTATTGTATACGGATGGAAGCACGTCACACTATTATTTCAATTGCATGGAGCAGCAAGAATTACACTGAAAAAAAAAAAGAGTCTGTCAGTGACACGTGCAGATGCCTACAGACAGCGTTGCATACAGAGCAAACTGCAGCGTCACCTGCACTCACACACACCTTGCAGAGCTGTTAAAACAACACTGCAGGCAAAAGGAAGCTTTACACAGCCGGTGGTAAACTAGCCTGCCTAAAGCACAGTACACTAAATCGCAATCTCTAACTGTCCCTCAGAGTAAGCAGAGCAGCGTTCTTTCCCTAACTGAGTTCACAGCACAGTGACGCTAAAATGGCGGCGGCGCCTTTTATAGTGCATTCTGACATCATTTCAGCATCCAATCACAGCCATGCCATTAGTTAACATGACCGCAGCAGTACAGGATGTGCCCACACTTCTTAGGATTCCTCATTGGCTGACTAAAATCACATTGCCTCTCAAAGAATTATGGGAACTTCCGATTCCGGTATACGATATATGGAAAATATCGGAACTAAGTATCGGAATTCCGATAACGCGAATATCGGCCGATACCCGATACTTGCGGTATCGGAATGCTCAACACTAATCTTAACAAATTAATTGTTCGCTTGCTGCCCAGTGCATCCCACTACATTATAGGTGCTATGTTAATGAGAAAATCAATGTTATTCATTCCATCTGATTTTAATGCTACAGCTGATCAGTAAGTACTTGCAGGATTTATTGCATAATGTATTTTTTTACGTGAACATTCATTTCTATATTTTCTGTATAGCAGTAGAGTTAAGTGATAAAATTCTAGCTTCTTGCAACCACCATAAGAGGGTTTTAATGCATACAGCTACATACGGCGTCTACTGAACTCTGTATGTAATTACATATTTATTCCCCGAGTAACATAGCAATGGCAATTGCAGTTGCCAATGTTTTACCTTTAGATTTATTTCAACGAGAAGCTATGAGGCTATACGATTAATTTAAAGCTCATACTAATTTACTAGCATTTTGAGTGTTAACAAGAAACTTTAGAAATGCAAATCTTGGGCTTTAAAATTGTGGTCCATTCAAAAAATTTATCACAAATTGGCATGTTGTATACATGTAATCATGTCTCTATTTCTAATTACAGCTAAGAAAGTTAGGCATAATAATGCAAGAGCATCGATTGGACAACAACTTAATTTGTACAAAGAAGATTGTGAAACCGATGATCAATTACAAAAAGACAGGTTAACAAATGATTATAAAAAACAATTATACCATAATTAAGCACTTGTCCTATATATTTTTTTTCTCTTTCTGCATTGTTGCCGAGGTTTATTTTTTATTTTTCATTTCTTTTCTTTTCGTATCATTTAAAACTTAATTATATTAAAAAGCCCATTTAAAAAAGACCTGGACAGAGAAATAATTAAAACAAAGAGCAGCTTTAACCTAAATAGGTCATTAAATTAAAGAGAGTCTCCAAGGAAAAGGCACACAGCCAATGTTATTTCAGAGCTCTATAGTAGAGCTTCATAGGTTGTTCCCATTGGACTCAATGATTCATTTCTTCCACTCACTTAAGAATTTTGTTTCTTACCATTCATTGACATATTTATATATTGAAATTAGATAATAGAATAGAATGACTTTGAAGCAATCACGTTTAACATGAATGTAATCTATTCTTTTCAACTGCCATGTTGAAGGATACATAGAATACTGAAGCATCCTCCTGCTAAATATTACTAACATAATCACACTTCAGATGGGATAAATGATAAAATAGTGAAAACTTGCTGTGTTATTTCTGTGTCAGTATACCTAAAGTTGAGACTCTGAGGTGCTTGAAAGGAAAGAAGGTGGTAGAAAGAGGCCAGCCAACTTTCCAACGGTATTTCGTTTTTAATTTTTTTATAAATAACCTGTGGATGATCTCAAGGCGCTTTTAGGTTAACTGAAAACATTGGTGACTTGCTAAATTTAAAAGGAATAATGTTCATAACTAAAACCAAATTGTAGTAGGCCTGCTGTTTCTTTGTAAGGATGCAAGTCATGGTCAGACCCCAGGTCTCACTGATGAGCTGAAAGTTTTTGATGATGGAGACAGAGAGAACCATTTAGATCACTGGGATAAATGACACCTTTTATAGGACCTAGATCTCCCACATTAATTCCTAAAATGCCTATCTAGATCTCCTACATTAATTCCTAGAACTCCTACTGGGTCATCCTAAAGAGCTAGCACTGTGTCCTAATGTCCTACTTCAACAAGCTCCATAATGGGGGCAGTAGTGTGACCTGTAGAGAAGGAATATTAACTGGGTGAGCAGGGTTTACAGGATTCTTTCTAACTGGAGCAGGATTAACAGAAATAGCATCTGCAGGCTACTCAGCACTATGCACAGAACTACCATTCCTGGGCTTCTCAACTGATCTAAAACTACTAGCATAAACTGAATTAAGCTCGTGGATTACCATGTGAAGGGGAAATTATTGGGAAAAACTTGCATAAACTGCAGGGCCAGAGAAATGGCGACTGTGACTGAGACTGAGCTTCAGCAGAGGGCAGTAATTCCTTGCAGGCTCTGCTAAGAGGCAACCTAAGCTCAAAAATCAGAGTCTACAGCCAACTCCCACACTGCTGCTCAGAGTAAGCACAAATAGTTGTCAACATTAAATCAGACATACTTTGCCTGTGATGAATAGCATTGCAAAGTTCACTTTTTGGACCCATACTAGGTAGAGAAGGAGCCAAACATATTACTCTGCTTTTAATAGGTGAATGAGGGAGGTTACAATAAAACAGGATGCTATTGGAATAGAGTAAAAGGGCAATACCAGGTATCACAAAAGAACAGTAGAAGGAACAAACAGAGATTTACCAAAAAGGGCTAAAACACTTTCTCAAATAACAACCACTAACCAACAAACGCCAACCATGGAGCATAAGCTATCTCTGAAAATGAGTGCTTGCCAGGGCTCAGATTATATAGGAGATGGGAGTGGCTTAGAGTGCTAACAGTGAACAGCTGAGCCTTAATGCAGGAAAGCTTCTAGGAGTTCTCAACTGAGCAGATAAACCCCTGTACTGCTAAAAGAAACCTGCACGGTTTAATATGAAGGTGAAGTGCTTCTAATCAGTGCAGGAATAGGAGAAATCAGACGCTGGGGCCTTCTGGCTTCTCTCTGTCGTGGTAAACCTGTGACGCTACCTTTGAGCAACTGCAGCTCTACTCTTGACGTCACATGTGTGTCATAATGCAATGATGACACTGTGCCAGGCTGGATAATCAATAGAGTAGCAGTGGATACATTAAGTAGGAGGTGGTTCCCAGAGCTCTCTTCCAGCAGATACAGATTTCTAGTGTGGCCACTCGAACAAAGTCCTTAAACATAATATGAAATCATTTTGTGATTCTATAAATTGAAATATAATAAACATCTTAGTTTTGAGAGGATTTTACAAGTATTGTAGCTAAGTTTGTATCATTAGTAAATAATTTAATAAGTGTAAGGCAGGTGCTTTCACAACAGTGCTGTAATGAGGCAGTGACACAAGATAGTTAATTTTAAATGTCTTTATTTTATCAATTTACGAAAATAAACTCAATGTCATCCTCCGATTCGCAGCCTATTCATCCGTAACAGTCCGTATCAGTCAGTTGCCTTGGACGACTACAACACTGTGTAACTCGTGGGTGCGGCAATGGCTTTGCTCTCTCTGGCTCTGCTCTGTGTTCAGTCTCACACAGACCTGGCATACACAGAGAAAGTCCACACACTCTTTGACTTTGCAATTACAATGCTCTCCAGTGGGTTCAGTATGTTTCTATGCCCATTCTGGAGGACACGTAACGACCCTCGTATATGATCCCCCTCACTGCCTCACATAAGATATAATTGCCAAGTAGTGATGAGCGAGTATACTCATTGCTCGGGGTTTCTCGAGCACGCTCGGGTGATCTCCGTGTATTTGGAAGTGCTCGGAGATTTAGTTTCTGTTGCTTACCCCGGCAGAATTTTTGCTTTCTTGGAATTTTTTCAGAGAATATGAATGATAACAACAAAACTTTTTTCCACTCATGGTTAGTGGTTAGGTGAAGCCATTTATTGTAAAATTACTGTTTTCTCTTTTTAAATCATAAGGACAACCCAACACATCCAAATTACCCTGATCAAAAGTTTGCATACCCCATTTCTTAATACTGTGTATTGCCCCCTCTAACATCAATGACAGCTTGAAGTCTTTTGTAGTAGTTGTGGATGAGGTTCTTTATTTTCTCAGATGGTAAAGCTGCCAACTGTTCTTGGCAAAAAGCCGGGCTTCTAGCATGAACTGCGCTCTTCAGATCTTCCCAGAGTGGCTCAATGATACTGAGGTCAGGAGACTGAGATGGCCACTCCAGAACCTTCACTTTGTTTTGCTGTAGCCAATGACAGGTTGACTTGGCCTTGTGTTTTGGATCGTTGACATGTTGGAATGTCCAAGCATGTCCCATGCGCAGCTTCTGGGCTGATGATTGCAAATTTGCCTCCGGTATTTGCTGATAATGTGCTGCATTCATCTTTCCTTCAACTTTGATCAAGTTTGCTGTGCCTTTATAGCTCACACATCACAAAAATATCAGCGATCCACCTCTGTGCATTACAGTAGGATTGGTGTTCCTTTCATCAGAGGCCTTGTTGACCTCTCTCCAAATGTAACATTTATGGTTGTGGACAAAAAGTTAAATTTTGATTTCATCACTCCAAATTACCTTGTTCCAGAAGTATTGAGGATAGTCTCTGTGCTGTTTTGCATATTGTAGGCAAGGTACTTTGTGTCATTTGCACAGTAATGGCTTTCTTCTGGCAACTTGACCATGCACCCCATGTTTCTTCAAGTGCCTCCTTATTGTGCATCTTGAAACAGCCACACTGCTAGTTTTCAGAGAGTCCAGTATTTCAGCTGATGTTATTTGTGGGTTTTTCTTTGCATTCCAAACAATTTTCCCGGCAGTTGTGAGCACAATTTTCCCGGCAGTTGTGAGCAAAATTTTTGTTGGTCTGCCTGATCGTGGTTTTGTTTTTTCAGAGCCCCTGATTTTCCATTTGTTAATCACAGTTTGAATGCTTCTGACTGGCTTTATGAATTACTTGGATATCTTTTTGTATCCCTTTCCTGTTTTATACAGTTCAACTACCTTTTCCGTAGATCTATTGACAATTTTTTTGACTTCACCATGACTCACAATTCAAAAATGTCAGTTGCTGGATAAAAGATGTAAGAGTCTGTCTGGATCCCATAAACTCCCTCAGCTTTTATGCACACACACTGATTACAAGAAAACAGGTCACAGGTGAGGATGTTACCTTTAGTAGCCATTAGGGTTGAGCATTCCGATACTGCAAATATCGGGTATCGGCCGATATTGGCTGTATCGGAATTCCGATTCCGAGTTCCGATATTTTCGTCATATCGGATACCGGAATCGGAATGTCACTGTCACTGTCAGTGTCCGTCGGTCGGGTCTGTCAGGAGTCAGCGGCACTTACCCGGCAGAAGATCTCCGGCGGTCACGGGCTGGACTGCTTTATGGCTGCCATCATCTTTCCCCGGCGGTCACATGCAGTTTCTCGCGATAACTGCAGTGACTGCTGGGTAATCCCGGCCGTAAAGCAGTCAGTCCGATGACGTCACCGCCGGGGAAGCAGGTAATCAGCTGTGCTGCGTCGCGATGACAGGCTCTGCCTGTCATTGCGATGTAGCAGAGCTGGATCGTCGTGGGACTGTCGTTACTATGGACTGCGTCGGACAGGTGGTATACTGTTGGTTTGTTTTTTTTCTTTTTTTACAGGAGATCGATGGCGTCGCAGGAATGAGTGTATAATAAAATTAATGAAAACTGTGTTGTCTCTTTTATTTCATTAAAAGACTTTCTTCTTGCTTTGTCTTTTTTTTATACATTTAATAACTTTGGGATTCATAATGGATCGGTGTCTTATTGACACCTCTCCATTATTAACCGGGCTTATTGTCACCGTGCAATCAACGGTGACATTAACCCCTTATTACCCCACTTGCCACCGCTACAGGGCAGTGGGAAGAGCCGGGTAAAGTGCCACAATTGGCACATCTTTTGATGCACCAAATGTGGGGCTGCTGTAGCCTGGTATTATCAGGCTGTTGAGGGCCAAAATCCATGGGCCTTGACAGTCTTTTAATACCAGGCCGCAGCAGTCTGCATTTTACTTGGCTGGTTAACAAAAATAGGGGGACCCCTACGCCGTTTTTTTTTTGAGGGGATCCCCTATTTTTGTTAACCAGCCAAGCTAAGCAGACTGCTGTGGCCTGGTATTATCAGGCTTGCAAGGTCCATGGATATTGGATCCTTACCAGCCTGAAAAACCAGGCCTCAGCGGTCTGCTTCATCTGGCTGGTTAACAAAAATAGGGGGGACCCCACGCCAATTTTTTTCGAGGGGATCCCCTATTTTTGTTAATCAGCCAAGATATGCAGACTGCTGTGGCCTGGTATTATCAGGCTGGCAAGGTCCATGGATCTTGGCTCCTTAACAGCCTGAAAATCCAGGCCTCAGCGGTCTGCTTCATCTGGCTGGTTAACAAAAATAGGGGGGACCCCACGCCATTTTTTTTTCGAAGGGAACCCCTATTTTTGTTAATCAGTTCCCTCTGACATCACTGATGGTGTCCCTGGCTGACCTGAAGTGAAAGTGGAAAGCAATCAATTAAGCTTTCCACTTCCTCTCCTGTTAGCCAGGAGAGGAGCTCATTCATTTGGGGGTTTACTGTGAGGCTGCAGCATTAGCTGCGGTCCCTGCAGTAAACATTAACCCTTTCTGAAGGATTACACCGTGGGACCTGACTGTGCATGGGATAGGTAAGAATAATTTTGCTTTATTATTTTATTTTTATTACAGGAAATGGTTTTAGCAGGTAAATAAAATATGGTCAAAAACTGTGTGATTATTTCATTAAACTTCTTTTTTATTAAAGTGTGTGTGTTTGATTTTTCTTTCATACAATAGGATTAATAATTGATAGTTGTCTAATTGACAGCTCTCAATTATTAACCTGGCTTAAAGTGACCTTTCAATTGCAAGGTCATTTTAACCCCTTATTAACCCATTCGCCACCGCTACAGGGCAATGGGAATAGAAGGGCAAAGTGCCAGAAAGGGCAAATCTAATTAGAGATTTGCCCTTTCTGGGGTGTCTGGGGGCAGATGTTAGTAGCCGGGAGGGGGCCAAAAATAATGGTCCCTCTCTGGGCTATTATTATCTGCCCCCACTCACTGGCTTTGTCTGTCTGGTTGCGAAAATAGGGCGGGAGCCCACGCACTTTTTTTCAGCAATTTTACACCTCATATATATATATACATGTCATTGAGTTTGTGACACATATATATATATTTATAGTTCATACACTTCTACATAGTATAATAGCCGCTAATTCAATTGCCGGCTTTTGTGAAAATGCAGAACCCGACATGAAATGACACTTGGTTTACATAGAGTTAACCATGTGTTTTCATGTAGTTTGATATCTGATTTGCACAAACAATTACATGAGTGTAAGTGTGCAAAATTTCACACCTGTAGGGGTTAATTAAAGGTGTAAATTCGTAGCAAAAAAGTCCGTTTTTTTTACAACGAATTTACACCTTTAATTAACCCTACAGGTGTGAAATTTTGCACACTTACACTCATGTAATTGTTTGTGCAAATCAGATATCAAACTACATGAAAAGACATGGTTAACTCTATGTAAACCAAGTGTCATTTCATGTCGGGTGCTTCTGTCTTTTCACAAAAGCCGGCTTTACCCGGCAATTGAATCAGAGGCTATTTTACTATGTAGAAGTGTATAAACTATAAATATATGTATTATATATATATGTCACAATGACATGTATATATATAATATATATATATGTATTCTATGTGTGTATATTTAGTGTTTACAAGGAAAGAAAGAGTTTTTTTTAGTTACGATATTTTGTTCCATAGACTTACATTGGATTTCCGGTATCGGTATCGGGTATCGCCGATATTTTAATGGTATCGGCGATACCATTCCGATTCCGATACTTTTGGATATCGGAAAGTATTGCTCAACTCTAGTAGCCATTCAAACCAATTTGTGTCAACTTCTGTGCATGTTATCAGGCCAAAACCACCAGGTTATATAAACTTTTGATCTAGGTTATTTGGATGTTTTGTGTTTTCATTATGATTTAAATAGAGAAAACACAGTAGTTTGACAATGGCTTCACCCAAACACTAACCATGAGGGGAGGAAAAGGTTTGGTGTTATCATTAGTGTTGAGCATTCCGATACCGCAAATATCGGGTATCGGCCGATTTTCGTGGTATCGGAATTCTGATTCTGAGTTCCGATATTTTTCGCATATCAGATACCAGAATCAGAATTTTCCTGTAAAGTATATGGGGAATTCTTGTGTCACAGAAGGAAGTACTTGACACAGGAACTTCTTGAAAGTGGCACTGACAGTGTCGGTCGGGTCTGTCAGGAGTCAAGACTCAGCACTTACCTGGCAGAAGATCCCCGGTGGTCATGTCATGGATGGCCGGCCATTACCCTCTCCCTGGCGGTAACGTGCAGCTTCTCGCGATAACTGCACGTGACTGCCGGGTACTGAGTAATCTGGGCCAGCTGTACTCTCGCGACAGCAGGCCGTAAAGAAGTCTAGATGACGTCACCACCAGGAATCTCCTCCGGTAAGCTGCTCTGCTGTGTCTGGATGTCAGGCTGACCCTGGCATCCAGATGTCGCAGAGCTGGATGCGTCGTGGGACACTCGTTATCTTGGACTACATCGGACAGGGAGCATTTGTGTTGGTTTGTTATTTTTGTTTTTTTACAGGAGATCGATGGCGTCGCAGGATGAGAGTACAATAAAAAATAATGAAAATTGTGTTGTGTCTTATTTCATTAAAATAATTTATTCTGGCTGTGTATTTTTTTAAAAATTTACAAACTTTATGATTAATAATGGATCGGTGTCTTATTGACGCCTCTCCATTATTAACCGGGCTTATTGTCACCGTTCAATCAAAGGTGACATTAACCCCTTATTACCCCACTTGCCACTGCTACAGGGCAAGTGGGAAGAGCCGGGTAAAGTGCCACAATTGGCGCATCTTTGGATGCGCCAATTGTGGGGCTTCTGAAGCCTGGTATTTTTAGGTTGTTGAGGGCCAAAATCCATGGGCCTTGACAGTCTTTTAATACCAGGCCACAGCAGTCTGCTTTTTACTTGGCTGGTTAATAAAAATAGGGGGACCCCTATTTTTGTTAACCAACCAAGATAAGCAGACTGCTGTGGCCTGGTATTATCAGGCTTGCAAGGTTCATGGATCTTGGATCCTTAACAGCCTTAAATACCAGGCCTCAGTAGTCTGCTTCATCTGGCTGGTTAACAAAAATAGGGGGACCCCATGCCATTTTTTTTTCGAGGGGATCCCCTATTTTTGTTAATCAGTTCAGTTCAGGTCAGCCGGGAATCCTTCTGTAAAATTGTTGAAAAAATTGCGTGGGCTCCCGCACTATTTTCTCAACCAGACAGACAAAGCCAGCGAGTGGGGGCAGATAATAATAGCCCAGAGAGGGACCATTATTTTTGGGCCCCCCCCTGGCTACTAACATCTGCCCCCAGACACCCTAGAAAAGGCAAACTATCAATCCTATTGTATGAAATAAAAATAAAACACACACACTTTAAATAAAAATCATTTTAATGAAATAATGAAACAGTTTTTGACCATATTTTATTTTCCAGGTAAATCCATTCAAAGCCCTTGTTTACCTGTAATAAAAATAAAATAATAAAGCAATATTATTCTCACCTATCCGGTGTTCAGTCAGGTCCCCCAAAGTAATCCTTCTGAAAGGGTTAATGTTTACTGCAGGGACATCAGCTAATGCTGCCAACCTCGCAGTAAACCCTCGAATGAATGAGCTGGTTCTCTCGGCTGACAGGAGAGGAAGTGATTAGTGTGTGAAGCTTAATTGATCGCTTCCCACTTTCACTTCACGTCAGCCGGGGACACCGCACAGCATCAGTGACGTCAGAGGGAATCCCAGCTGACCTTAAAGTGAAAGTGGGAAGCAATCAATGAAGCTTACCACAGTAATCAGTTCCTCTCCTGTCGCGGGAGAGTAACTCATTCATTTGGGAGCTTACAGCTGAGCAGGCAGCATTATCTGCACTGCTTGACGGTAAGGCAGTTAACCCTTTGTGAAGGATTACAGAGTGGGACCTGACAGAGCGGCGGATAGGTAAAATAATGTTGTTTTATTATTTTTTCTTTATTACAGGAGACCAAGGATTACCAGTTAAATAAACGATGGTCAAAAAAATGTGTGTTTATTTCATTAAAATTATTTACTCTTCATGTGTGTGTCTTTTTTTCATTTCCTTAAATAGGATTAATAATTGAGAGTTGTCAAAATTGACAACTCTCAATTATTAACCTGACTTAAAGTCACCTTTGAATAGCAAGGTGGCTTTAACCCATTATTAACCCATTCGCCACCGCTACAGGGCAATAGGAATAAACCGGCAAAGTGCCAGAAAGGGCGAATCTAATTATAGATTTGCCTTTTCTGGGGTGTCTGGGGGCAGATGTTAGTAGCCAGGGGGGGCACAAAATAAATTCACCCTCCCTCGGCTATTATTATCTACCCCCACTTGCTGGCTTTGTCTGTGTGGTTTAGAAAATAGCGCGGGAGCCCACGCATTTTTTTTTCAACGAATTTACACCTTTAATTAACCCCTACATGTATGAAATTTTGCACACATACACTCATGTAATTGTTAGTGAAAACCATATATCAAACTACATGAAATGACATGGTTAACTGTATGTAAACCATGTGTCATTTCATGTCGGGTCTGTAATTTCACAAAAGCCGGCAATTGAATCAGCGGCTATTTTACTATGTAGAAGTGTATGAACTATAAATATATGTATATATATATATGTCACAATGACATGTATATATATATATGTATTCTATGTGTGTATATCTAGTGTTTACAAGGAAAGAAAGGGTTTATTTTAATTCCGATTTTTCTGTTCCATTGACTTGCATTGGTTTCCGGTATCGGAATCGGCGATACCCGATACTTTTTGGGTATCGGTCCGATCCAATCCGATCCAATACTTCTTGATATTGGGAAGTATCGCTCAACACTAGTTATCATTCATATTCTCTGGAAAAATGCCAAGAAAGCAAAAATTCTGCTGGGGTATGTAAACTTTTGAGCACAACTGTATATGATATTCCATGCAGTAAACGCTTCTTCCTTTGTTTTTTACATGGTAATATTACCCCTTTTAGGTCTCACACACTATAAGTGTCTTCTTTCAGACCTCACACTGTAATAATGTCCTCATAGTGCAGCCAACAACAGTAATATTGCCTGTCTTCTGCCTCACACACAAGGTTAATAAGCTCCTCTTCCACCTGTCACAGTGATAATTTCAACTTTTTGTTGTTCCAAAATTAATAAAAAATACACAAATTTAACTCCACACTGTGCTGTTCACCCACTGCTGTGCTTTACTGGTGGGAACTGACACTGATATTTCACCTCTCTGGATGCAACTGCTTGCCTTTTAAGCTTCTGATTTTTATGCTAAATTAGTAGGAAGAGATTTAGACTTGAGAGTCCTCAGTGGTTGATACCTTTTAATGGCTAACTGAAAAGATGGTAACAAATTGCAATTACCAATTGAAGTTACCATCTTTTCAGTTAGCCATTAAAAGGTATCAACCACTGAGGACTCTCAAGTCTAAATATTTTTCTATCTACTGGCTAACACGGTACGAAGATACACATCTTTCCTATAGGAAGAGATTGTCACCTAAAACAAGAAAGGTGGTTAGTTCATAACCCGCATTGATAAACCCCCATTGATTTTACTACAGGTTCACCTCACACCCAACATCAATTGCCAGAGCAGGGCACTTTTATCCTTGTCAGAATAAAGTGGCAGTGCCTTCCATGTTTGACGGATGCCAAATTAATTCTCCGTGGAACTGTTCAAGTAATGTACTTGGCTTTAAGTCACGTTCACACTTTCAGTGTTTGGTCAGTATTTTACATCAATATTTGTAACCAAAGCCAGGAATGGGCAAAAATTGTAAAAGTTGTGACGTGTTTCTTTTATACTTTTTCTTCTGATGATCTCCTGATTTTAGCTTACTGATATTGATATTGATGCAAAATACGTACCAAATACAGAACATGTGAACGTGACCCTATCCTATGGATAGTTGATTTAGTTTATTGCCTGGGATTCCCCTTTAAGTTCCTTAGTAAGACAAAAGCTTTTAATTTCAATGCTGAATGTAGCTCATTTTTCCCAAAGAATGCAAATGACTTTTAGTAAACTTTAGTAAATGTACAGGTAAGATATGAAAGTAAAGTGTCATGGGAAAAAACATATCACTGGATAAAAACAAACTTTGATTTAATCTTCTAAGCACTGCCCAAGAATAAGAATATTTTAAGAATATCTGACAGGTAGACAAAATACTGAATAAAGACCTGATTTCAAGTGAAAACAATTAATTTTCTGCTCTTAATCTTGTATGTTGAAAATGTGTCTGGATTGTATGAATCCACTTTTTTAGTGTCTCTATCAAGATTGTAACTTTTTAATTGAATTCCTTGCATTTCTTTTAGATCTGCTTTCTCAAGAGGTTTTAGAGAACTTTGGGTTGTGATATTTTGGCTTCAGGGAAGAACCGACAAGCCAATGTGACAAAAAAGACTCATTACATCCTGTGACCAGCGTCTCTTGTGAAAATATCTTTTTAACCATTTGGAAGATAAAGAAAGAAGGTCGAAAAGTCCACAGATAAACACTTAAAAAAGACATTAATAATGGATAATGAAATATCAGTCATTTCAAAGATGATGAGAATTTCCTTATAGCTATCATTAATTATGGACCTGGAATAATGAATGACAAGATGTTTATATTATCAATATATAATAACTGTTATTTATCATTACATTACACATAGTCTTAGAAAGACATCAGTTTACCACAGTTTGACATTGGATCTACATGTAGCCTATTACGTATTCTGCATATGGACACTGTTGTAGTCCATTCACCCCAATGTTTTTCTAGCTAGAAACACCGTACTAAAGCATACATTTCAAACTCTGGCCCGCAGACCAAATTTAGTCTGCAGGGTAATTATATTTGGCCGGCAACTCCGACATGGCAACTCCGACATTGCCCTCCTCGTCCCTCCCCCTGAATGCCGATAAAGTTGAAAGTAATGATGGAAGAGGGAAGCCATCTGCTCTGCTGACATCTGAGCACAGTGAGAGAGATCACATCACTATTTCGCGCCTGCCACTACCAAGACTGAAGCAGCAGGGAAACAAGGGAAGGTGAGTATGTAGGGCTCATTATAATGTATGGAGAACTATGTTGGGCACATTATACTGTATGCAGGATGATTTGGGCCCATTATGCTGTATGGCAGACTATGTGGGGCCATTGTGCTGTATGGAGGACTATTTGGAGCCAATTATATTACATGAAGATAATGTCATGCACATAATACTATGTAGAGAACTATGTGGGGCCCATTATTTTGCATAGAAGACTATGTGGGCCCATTATACTGTATAGAGGATTATGTGGAGCCTTTATTCTGTATTGAGAACTATGTAGGGCCATTATATTGTATGAAGTAAAATATGGGGCCAATTATACTGTTTGGTGGACTACGTGGGGCCCATTATACTGTATAGAGGACTATTCTGTATGGAGATGTCCATAATACTGTATATATAAAGGGCTGTGTTAGGCGTCGGGATTCTTCCACAGCACGAGATATATCCCAAGCCTTATCTGCCTCTGCAGTCTCCCATTCTGCTTCGGCCGCTGCTTAGCATAGACGTCGATCTCAGCGTCTTGCTAAGGCCTGTACTATGCGGTTGATTACTGCTGGCTCTCCAGCCAAGTCCTTAGTAACCAGTAATATTCAGGTGCAGCCTGGCACACTAAAGTCTAAGTCCAGAGATCACCGTACTTAGCATGTCCGTGATGTGGCGTCTTCCTATTGGTGCTCGGACGTCAGCTGCACTGGTGATGTGGCAGCTCTGGATTGGCCTGCCGGCGATGTCACAGTGAGTGTTTGGGGTAGAGATTTGGGTTTGAAAAGCTCCCAGCGATGCCCGTGGGCATGCTAGTACCCTCGCTGTTTAGTTCCGTCATTGTACATACTAGCAGCAGTTTATATCTCTGCACAGTGGACCCCAGGTTGCGATCGCACCTTATTATTATTTTATATTTTGTGAGATCCGCTAACCCTATCAGGCTGTATGGGGATCACAGTTGAGGCATCATACTGTATTGGGGTCACCATACTTTGCTGGGGAGGTTGAGTGGGGTACAATAGGGTCATCATACCATGAATGTGGTATCATACTTTATGGGGCAATGAAAGGATAATCTAGGGGCTTCAATAGGAGGAAATTACTTTGTAATGGCTGCAAAGTTGTTATACACACGTGGTCAAAATTGTTGGCACCCATCGTTTAATGACAGAATAAACCCACAATAACTTGAATCTGACAAAAGTAATAATAATTCAAAAATATATGAATATGAACAAATGAAAGTCAGACATTGCTTTTCAACCACGTTTCCACAGAATTTAAAAAGAAAATAAAACTCATAAAGCAGGCCTGAACAGAAATGATGGTACCCTTAACTTAATATTTTGTTGCACAACCTTTTGAGGAAATTACTGCAATCAAACGATTCCTGCAACTGTCAATGAGACTTCTGCACCTCTTGTCTCATGTTTGAAGGTTGCCTTTTCCAGACTGCATGTTTCAGCTCTCGGGGGGAGTGCACCTGATCGCGGCCGGGTGTCAGCTGATTATCACAGCTGACACCAAGGACTATGTGCCAGGAGCGGTCACGGACCGTTCCCGGTACATTAGGCCCTGGCACACTGCGATCAAAGATGATTGCAGGGTACCGGGGCACAGGGAAGCATCGCTTCCCTGAGACCCTCAGAACAACGTGATGTATCGCGCTGTTCCGAGGGACCCTCCTCCCTGCAGGACCCCGGATCCCCATGTGTTAAAAAAAATTCATAAAGAAAAAAAAAATATTCCCCAATAAATTCCTTTCTTCATGTAAATAAAAAAAACAAACAATAAAAGTACACATATTTAGTATCGCCGCGTCCGTAACAACTCACCCTACAAAAACCATACCATTAGTTAACCCCTTTAGTGAACCCCTTAAAAAAAAAAAGCAAGGCTAAAAAACAATGATTTATCATCATACAGCCGAACAAAAAGTGGAATAACACGCAATCAAAAACATGGATATAAATAAACATGGTACTGCTGAAAACGTCTTCTTGTCCCGCAAAAAACTAGCTGCCATACAGCATCATAATAAAAATTATGCTGTATGGCAGCTAATAAAAAAGTTATTGCTCGCTGAATAAAGTGATGCAAAAATAATTATTTTTTATATATAATCGTTTTTATTGTATAAAAGCGCCAATACATAAAAAAAATTATACAAATGAGGTATTGCTGTAAAAGTACTGGCCCGAAGAATAAAACTGCATTATCAATTTTACCACACGCGGAACGGTATAAATGCCTCCCCAAAAGTAATTCATGAATTGCTGGTTTTTGTTCATTCTACGTCCCAAAAATCGTAATAAAAAGCGATCAAAAAATGTCATGTGCCCAAAAATGGTACCAATAAAAACGTCACTTTGTCCCGCAAAAAATAAGACCTCGCATGACTCTGTGGGCCAAAATAAGAAAAAATTATAGCTATCAAAATGTGATGATGCAAAAACTATTTTTTGCAATAAAAAGCGTCTTTTAGCATGTGACAGATGCCAATCATAAAAACACGCTATAAATAGTAAATCAAACCCCCCTTTGTCACCCTCTTAGTTAGGGAAAAATAATAAAAATTAAAAAAATGTATTTTTTCCATTTTCCCATTAGGGTTAGGGATAGGGTTGGAGCTAAAGTTAGGGTTATAATTGGGGCTAAAGTTAAGCTTAGGGTTGGGACTAGGGCTATGGGTGTGTTAGGGTTAGGTTTGTGGTTAGGGTTATGATTAGGGTTGGGATTAGGGTTAGGGGTGTGTTGGGGTTCGGGTTGGAGTTAGAATTGGGGGTTTCCACTGTTTAGGCACATCAGGGGCTCTCCAAACATTGCATGGCTTCTGATCTCAATTCCAGCCAATTCGACGTTGAAAAAGTCAAACGGTGTTCCTTCCGTTCTGAGCTCTGCCATGCGCCCAAACAGTAGTTTACCCCCACATAAGGGGTATCTGTTGTGAGTGGGCTTGGGATGAGTTCTGAGCAGAGGCTCCCTCTGGTGGTTACAGGCGGTGCTGGTCTGTCCAGTGAAGATTGTGAAGATTGTGAGGATTGGGAATCAGGTGTTACTGACTGGTCTTATATAAGGGAGTCACCTTCCCATCAGGGTTGCCGGTGATCAATTGTTCTGGTCTGAATCCTTGATTCCTGTTTCTTTGTAGCCTGCTGTGTCGTGTCTGCATCTCCTGCTAACAGATAAGACATTTTCTTCTTTTTGTTTTTGTGCTTGATTTTTGCATTTTGTCCTGCACTTCTGTGGGGGCCTTCAGGGTCCCCTCCGGGGGCTTTTGCCCTCTCAGTTTAGTTCAGCCACTGATGTTTGTACCTTTGCTTTTTCCAGTTTTTTCAGTGGCTGCTGTTTTGATTTTGTTACACCAGAGAACTAATTTAGGTGGTAGAGGTCGTGTGATCTCAGGTGTTTTTGAAATTAGTAGAGTTGGTGCTTTTCAGGGTTTTCTGGGATTGCAGTAAGTACCCTTCCTATCCTTTTCTATTTAGTTAGTTTGGGCCCCAACGTTTGCTCATACTATTTTCTGTCTGTGTCTGTATTTCTTCTTGTCTAACCGCCATTACATGTTTGGGGGCTTTCTATTATCTTTGGGGTTCTGCTCCGGGGCAGATAGCTTTCCTATTTCTATCTTTAGGTGTAGTTAGTTTCTCAGGCTGTGACGAGGCGTCTAGGACAAACGCAGGAACGCTCCACGGCTGCCTCTAGTTGTTGTGGTTAGTCAGGGTACTGCAATCTCATAGATTCCAACTGCTCTGGTGTATTGCCTTTTTTGCCTGCACTCCTCAGCTACCGAAACATAACAGTATCACCGGCCTAAAATTTAAAATTGTATGGTACTCACAGAAGGGAAAAAATTTGTGAAAGAAAAAACGGTTGTCAGAGCTGTCAGAGATATTTTTCTGTTTGTTGCATTTTTTTTTTTTCCCTCTGTATCTCTGGGTGCTGAGGAGGATTTTTTCTCTCAATGGAGTTTGCACAGTTGTCTGGCCGTGTGGATCAGCTTGCCACTGAGGTTCAGAGTATTGCTGCATATCTTGCTAGGTTGCCTGTTGTGGAACCTAGGATTCCCATGCCAGATTTGTTTTTAGGGGATCGAGCTAACTTTCAGAATTTCAAAAATAATTGTAAATTGTTTTTTGCCTTAAAATCTAAGTCCTCAGGGAACGCAGCGCAGCAGGTTCAAATTGTCATCTCTCTCCTGCGCGGCGATCCTCAGAATTGGGCTTTTTCCCTGACACCTGGGGATCCTGTTTTGAGTGATGTTGATGCATTTTTTCAGGCTTTGGGGTTATTGTACGATGAGCCTAATGTCACTGATCAAGCTGAAAAAGCCTTGTTGGCATTAAATCAGGGGCTTGATGACGCTGAGTTATACTGTCAGAGATTCCGTAGGTGGGCAGTCCTGACCAAGTGGAATGACGACGCTTTGGCGGCCCTTTTTCAGATAATGTAAAGGATGTTATGGTGGGATTCCCTGTCCCCTCTGGTCTCAATGATTCTATGTCATTAGCGATTCAAATTGACAGACGTTTGCGTGAGCGGAGAAGTATGCGTGGAATAGTGTTGCCTTGTGAACCTGCTTCTGAATCCATGCAGTGTGATAGAGTGGTGTCTGGGGCACAGAGTCATGAGTTTCGAAAGCGCAATGGGTTATGTTTCTACTGTGGTGATGCCTCTCATGCTATTTCAGTCTGCCCTAAGCGGGGAAGACGTTTTGCACGCTCAGTTGTCTTGGGTAGTGTTCAGACTAAGTTTTTATTAACTGTCACTCTGATATGCTCTCTGTCCTCATTTTCTGCTCAGGCTTTCGTTGATTCTGGAGCAGCTATTAACCTGATGGATTATGATTTTGCTAAACGTTGTGGGTTTCCCTTGATACCCCTACAGAAGTCTATTCCCCTACTGGGATTGATTCTACCCCTTTGGCTGAGAATAAACCTCAGTTCTCTACTCAGGTGATAATGAGGGTTGAACCTGATCATCAAGAGTGCTGCAAATTTTTGGTTCTGTATAATCTGCATGATATTATCGTACTGGGTTTCCCTTGGTTACAGTCTCATAATCCTGTTTTGGATTGGAAATCTGTGTCTGTAACCAGTTGGGGCTGCCAATGTGTTAATACCAACACTCCTGTTTTTTCTGCCTCCCCCCAGGCTCAGGATGTTCCTGACTTTTTGATTGATTTTTCTGATGTATTTAACGAAAGTAAATCTGCATCCTTGCCTCCCCATAGGAGCTATGACTGCGCTATTGAATTAGTGCCTGGTAGTAAATTCCCTAAAGGTCGCCTTTTTAACTTGTCTGTACCTGAACATGACGCTATGCGGTCTTATATCAAGGAGTCATTGGAGAAGGGTCATATCAGACCATCCTCTTCACCCTTAGGTGCCGGTTTTTTCTTTGTGGCCAAAAAGGATGGTTCATTAAGGCCGTGTATTGATTATCGTCTTTTGAACAATATTACTGTGAAATATCAACCCGTTACCCTTGATTTCTGACCTGTTTTCCAGGGTGAAAAACGCTACTTGGTTTACCAAGCTTGACCTCAGGGGGGCATATAACCTTATTCGCATTAAGCACGGGGATGAATGGAAGACGGCATTCAATACCCCGGAGGGGCATTTTGAGTACCTTGTGATGCCCTTTGGGCTCACTAATGCTCCTTCTGGCTTCCAGTCCTTCATGAATGACATTTTCAGGGATTTTGTGGATAAATTTCTGATTGTTTATTTGGATGATATCTTGATTTTTTTCTAATGACTGGGACTCTCATGTGAAACATGTTCGAACTGTATTCCAGATTTTGAGAGAGAATGCTCTGTATGTGAAGGGATCAAAGTGTCTTTTTGGTGTACAGAGGATCTCATTTCTGGGATTCATTTTGTCCCCATCTGTTATTGAAATGGACCCTGTCAAGGTTCAGGCCATCTGTGATTGGGTCCAACCTACTTCATTAAAGGCTCTTCAAAGATTTTTGGGTTTTGCCAATTTTTATCATAAATTTATTGGTAATTTCTCGGCTATTGTTAAACCATTAACTGATTTGACCAAAAAGGGTTCTGATGTGGTGAATTGGCCTCCTGAGGCAGTCTCTGCATTTCAGGAACTTAAGCAGAGATTCACTTCTGCTCCTGTTCTACGGCAGCTTTGATGTTTCTCTGCCATTTCAGGTGGAGGTTGATGCCTCTGAAATTGGGGCAGGTGCCGTTTTGTCCCAAAAAGATCCAGAGACCTCTAAAAGTAACCCTTGTGCCCTTTTCTCTCGAAAATTTTCACCTACTGAACGTAATTATGACGTGGGTAATCGGGAGTTATTGGCCATGAAGTGGGCTTTTGAAGAGTGGAGACATTGGCTGGAGGGAGCCAAACATCAGGTGGTGGTCCTTACTGACCATAAGAATCTGGTCTATCTGGAATCTGCCAAGCGACTCAATCCTAGACAGGCCAGGTGGGCCTTGTTTTTCACACGTTTTAATTTTGTGGTTTCCTTTCTTCCTGGCACTAAGAATGTTAAGGCGGATGCCCTCTCGAGGAGCTTCCTTGCGGACTCTCCTGAGTTATCTGATACTTCTGTTATTTTGAAAGAGGGTGTAGTTCTTTCCGCCATCTCACCTAATTTGAGACTTGCTCTGGAGGGGTGTCAGGAGGATAGGCCCAAGCGCTGCCCTGTTGGAAAATTGTTTGTCCCGGACCAGTGGAAAAAGAGTGTGATGTCTGAGATTCATTGTTCCGCGTTGGCTGGGCATCCCGAAATTTGTGGTACCAGAGACTTGGTTAGTCGGTCCTTTTGGTGGCCTACCTTGTCTCGTGATGTCAGGGAATTTGTGCAGTCCTGCGGGACTTGCTCTCGCTCCAAGCCTTGCTCTCGCTCTAGTGGTTTGTTGATGCCATTGCCTGTGCCCAAGAGACCATGGACCCATATCTCTATGGATTTCATTTCCGACCTTCCTGTTTCTCAGAGAATGACCGCCATCTGGGTGATTTGTGATAGGTTTTCTAAGATGATACATCTTGTGCCATTACCTAAGTTGCCTTCCTCCTCTGAATTGGTGCCGTTGTTCCTTCAGCACGTGGTTCGTTTACACGGCATTCCTGAGAACATAGTGTCTGACAGAGGAGTCCAGTTTGTTTCCAGATTTTGGAGGACTTTTTGTTCTAAACTGGGTGTTCAATTGTCTTTCTCCTCGGCATTTCATCCTCAGACCAATGGTCAAACTGAGAGAACAAACCAGACATTGGAGACTTATCTAAGATGCTTTGTGTCTGCTGATCAGGATGACTGGGTCTCTTTTTTGCCTTTGGCTGAGTTTGCTCTTAATAATAGGGCTAGCTCTGCCACTTTGATGTCTCCGTTTTTCTGTAATTCTGGGTTTCACCCTCGATTTTCTTCAGGACAGACGGAGGCTTCTGTCTGTCCAGGTGTTGACTCTGTTGTGGAGCGTATGCAACAGATTTGGGACCAGGTAGTGGAGAGGTTGTCCCTCTCTCAGGAGAGGGCCCAGCGGTTTGCTAACCGGCATAGGACTGATGGTCCTCGGTTTAAAGTGGGTGACTTTGTCTGGTTGTCCTCAAAAAATATTCCTATGAGAGTAGCATCTCCTAAATTTAAGCCTAGGTTCATTGGACCTTATAAGATCATAGAGATTCTTAATCCTGTTTCTTTTCGTTTGCTTCTTCCAGGGACATTTAAGATCCATAACGTGTTCCACAAGTCCTTGTTGAAGGGGTTTGTTGAGCCAGTGGTTCCTGCTGCTGTGCCTCCTGACTCTGTTTTGGTTGAGGGCAATCTGGAGTATGTGGTTGAGAAAATATTAGATTCTCGTTTTTCTAGACGGAAACTCCAGTATTTGGTTAAGTGGAGAGGTTATGGTCAGGAAGACAATTCTTGGGTGTTTGCTTCGGACATCCATGCTAGGAGACTCATCCGTGCGTACCATAGAACTCATCCTGACCGACCTGGTTGCTCAAATGAGGGTTCGGTGACCCCTCCTCAATGGGGGGTACTGTTGTGAGTGGGCTTGGGATGAGTTCTGAGCAGAGACTCCCTCTGGTGGTTACAGGCGGTGCTGGTCTGTCCAGTGAAGATTGTGAAGATTGTGAGGATTGGGAATCAGGTGTTACTGACTGGTCTTATATAAGGGAGTCACCTTCCCATCAGGGTTGCCGGTGATCAATTGTTCTGGTCTGAATCCTTGATTCCTGTTTCCTTTGTAGCCTGCTGTGTCGTGTCTGCATCTCCTGCTAACAGATAAGACATTTTCTTCTTTTTGTTTTTGTGCTTGATTTTTGCATTTTGTCCTGCACTTCTGTGGGGGCCTTCAGGGTCCCCTCCGGGGGCTTTTGCCCTCTCAGTTTAGTTCAGCCACTGATGTTTGTACCTTTGCTTTTTCCAGTTTTTTCAGTGGCTGCTGTTTTGATTTTGTTACACCAGAGAACTAATTTAGGTGGTAGAGGTCGTGTGATCTCAGGTGTTTTTGAAATTAGTAGAGTTGGTGCTTTTCAGGTTTTCTGGGATTGCAGTAAGTACCCTTCCTATCCTTTTCTATTTAGTTAGTTTGGGCCCCAACGTTTGCTCATACTATTTTCTGTCTGTGTCTGTATTTCTTCTTGTCTAACCGCCATTACATGTTTGGGGGCTTTCTATTATCTTTGGGGTTCTGCTCCGGGGCAGATAGCTTAACTATTTCTATCTTTAGGTGTAGTTAGTTTCTCAGGCTGTGACGAGGCGTCTAGGACCAACGTAGGAACGCTCCATGGCTGCCTCTAGTTGTTGTGGTTAGTCAGGGTACTGCAATCTCATAGATTCCAACTGCTCTGGTGTATTGCCTTTTTTGCCTGCACTCCTCAGCTACCGAAACATAACAGGTATCAGCATACTCAGGACAAATTGCACAATAACTCTTTGGGTCCAATTTCTTCTGTTACCCTTTGGGAAAATAAAAAATTGGGGATGAAAATATCATTTTTGTGGAAAAAAATATCATTTTTATTTTTATGGCTCTACGTTATAAACTTCTGTGAAGCACTTGGGGTTTCAAAGTTCTCACCACAATCTAGATATGTTCCTTTGGGGGTCTAGTTTCCAAAACGGGGTCACTTCTGGGGGGTTTCCACTGTTTAGGCACATCAGGGCCTCTCCAAACGCGACATGACACCCGCAGACCATTCCATCAAAGTCTGCATTACTAAACGTCACTACTTCTATTCCGTAGTTTTCTCCCACATATAGGGTATCAGCATACTCAGGACAAATTGGACAACAAATTTGGAGTCCAATTTCTCCCCTTACCCTTGGAAAAATAAAAAATTGGTGACTAAAAGGTCATTTTTGTGGGAAAAAAATAGGATTTTTTATTTTCATGCTCAGGCATTATAAACTTGTATGAAGCACTTGGGGGTTCAAAGTGCTCAACACAGATCTAGATAAGTTCCTTAGGGGGTCTAGTTTCCAAAATGTGATCACTTGTGGGGGTTTACACTGCTTAGGCACATGAGGGGCTCTGCAACCTGAACATGACAACCATCAAAGTCTGCATTCCAAAATGTCATTACTTCCTTTCCAAGCCCTGCCCTGCGCCCAAACAGTATTCCCCCCACATATGGGGTAGCAGCGTACTGAAAACAAATTGTACAACAACTTTTGTGATCCAATTTCCTTGGGAAACATCAAAAATAGAAAAGGGACTAAAAAATCATTTTTTGTGGAAATTTTTTTTTTCACACCCAGGCATTATAAACTTTAGTGAAACACTTGGGGGTTGAACGTGCTCACAACAGATCTAGATAAGTTCCTTAAGGGGTCTAGTTTCCAAAATGGTGTCACTTGTGGGGGGTTTCCATTGTTTAGGCACATCAGGGGCTCTCCAAACGCGACATGGCATACAGCCACTTCTGCTTTGAAAAAATCAAACCTCGCTCCTTCCCTTCCGAGCTCTGCCATGCACCCAAACAGTGGTTTACCCCCACATAATGTGTATCAGCATACTCAGGACAAATTGTACAATAACATTTGAGGTGTTGTTACCCTTGGGAAAATAAAAATTTGGGTTAAAAGATCATTTTTGTGGAAAAAATATGATTTTTTTAATTTTACGGCTCTACGTTATACACTTGTGTGAAGCACTTGGGGGTTCAAAGTGCTCATCACAGATCTAGATAAGTTCCTTAGGTGATCTAGTTTCTAAAATGGGGTCACTTGTGGGGGATTCCCACTATTTAGGCACATCAGGGGCTATCCAAATGCGACATGGCGTCCAATCTCGATTCCAGTCAATTTTGGTTTGAAAAAGTCAAATGGCACTCCTTCCCTTCCGAGCTCTGCCGTGCGCCCAAACAGTGGTTGCCCCCCACATATGGCATATGAGCGTACTCAGGACAAATTGTACAACAACTGTTATGGTCCAATTTCTCATGGTACCCTTGGGAAAATAAAAAATTGGTGACGTAAATATCATTTTTGTGAGAAAAAAATAGGATTTTTTATTTTCATGCCCGGGCATTATAAACTTGTGTGAAGCACTTGGGGGTTCAAAGTGCTCAACACAGATCTAGATAAGTTCCGAATGGGGTCTAGTTTCCAAAATGGGGTCACTGTGGGGGGTTTCCACTGTTTAGGCACATCAGGGACTCTGCAAACTGAGCGTGACACCCATCAAAGTTTGCATTCCAAAACGTCATTATTTCCTTTCCGAGCCCTGAAGTGCGCCCAAACAGTATTTCTCCCCCACATATGGGGTATCAGCGTACTCAGGACAAATTGGACAACAACTTTTGGGGTCCAATTTCCTTAAGAAAAATCAAAAATTGGGGACTAAAAAATCATTTTTGTGGAAATGTTTTTTTTTCACACCCAGGCATTATAAACTTTAGTGAAACACTTGGTGGTTCAAAGTGCTCACAACAGATCTAGATAAGTTCCTTAGGGGGTCTAGTTTCCAAAATGGTGTCACTTGTGGGGGGTTTCCACTGTTTAGGCACATCAGGGGCTCTCCAAACGCGACTTGGCGTCCAATCTCAATTCCAGCCAATTTTGGTTTGAAAAAGTCAAACGGCGCTCCTTCCCTTCCGAGCCCGGCCGTGCGCCCAGACAGTGGTTTTCCCCCACATATGGGGTATCGGCGTACTCAGGAGAAATTGCACAACTTTTTCTGTCCATTTTCTCCTTTTACCCTTGTTAAAATCAAAAAATTCTTTGTAAAAGATCATTTTTGTGACTAAAAATTTAAACGTTAATTTTTTCCTTCCAAGTTGCTTCAGCTCCTGTGAAGCACCTGAAGGGTTAATAAACTTCTTGAATGTGGTTTTGAGTACCTTGAGGGGTGCAGTTTTTAGAATGGTGTCACTTTTGGGTATTCTCTGCCATATAGGCACCTCAAAGTGACTTCAAATGTGAGGTGGTCCCTAAAAAAAATGGTTTTGTACAATTTGTTGTAAAAATGAGAAATCGCTGGTCAACTTTTAACCCTTATAACTTCGTAACAAAAAAAAAAATATTTAAAAATTGTGCTGATGTAAAGTAGACATGTGGGAAATGTTATTTAGTAACTATTTTGTGTGACATATTTCTTTGTTTTAAGGGAATAAAAATTCAAAGTTCGAAGAAATTTTACCACTATCATGAAGTACAATATGTCACGAGAAAACAGTCTCAGAATCGCGAAGATCCGTTGAAGCGTTCCAGAGTTATAACCTCATAAAGAGACAGTGGTCAGAATTGTAAAAATTAGCCTGGTCATTAACGTGCAAACAACCCTCTGGGGTAAAGGGGTTAAGGTTGTTTCCATATGAAAAGGATCATCATTATATTTAGTGACAACGAAAAACTTTCTCAATTGTAGACTTGTTTTTAATAAATATCATGGTTTGCTCGCGACTTTGTCCAAGTTTTAATTTTGGGAAATAGAAGTGATCCTACAATTTTAAATGTGAATCTGTTTTTTTCCAAATGTGTGTTAAAGTATTACATTGTGTACATTGTTAATTATACAGTCTTATAGAAGGATGGATGTCAACATAGATGCAACATATAATACGCTTTTCATCTATATTTTCCACACACCATATAATAGAATAATGTTTAAAATGGGTGCATGGAAAGCCTATGTTGCTACTATTTTCAATTTGGAGAGAAGACGGAGGTATCACTCATGCGCTGCTGATATCAAAATATCGGTGAAGTTAAAACATTTATTTAAACAAGTTTAAAAGTCAATGCGTTTTGAGGTCACTAGAAATAAAAGTCCAGCTCACCAGTGCAGCATACCAGCACTTAGCATGACTAAGGGTGCTGCGTCACCTGAAACGCGTTGATAACGCATTCATCTGCTGCTATCTATGCTGATACTCCTCTGTATTTGGAATGACAAGTGAATAAAGATTTTTTTATCTTCACTTCATCGTTGAGCTGGATTTTCTCGTTATGAGGTCACACAGGACCTGTTTGTCCTGATGAAGAGGTCCTGCGTGACCTCGAAATGCGTAGACTTATAAATCTGTTTAAATAAATGTTTTAACTTCCTGAATCAAATTTATATGACAGCTACTTGAAATTACAATTAGCATTTGAAAACTTTACTTTATCTTAGTTACAGGAATCCTCCAGTGACTTACTGATTGTGGTACACTCTGGTTGTTGGGACTTTTGACATCAGCTTCAGTTACTATATGAAGCATCTAGCAAATCCGTGTAACTCATTATGCATTACACATCTGTTTCATGGCACGGGGTGGTAGCCATGGGTGAGGTACTCAATTATGTACAGTAGATGGCAGGTGTATAACTTCATGAACATTTTCTTTAGAACATGGAGGATCTTCATACACACTCTGTCTTTCCTTCTCTAGGCTCGCTTGTGTCAGTATTCCGGGTTTTCTAGGTAACTTTGTCAATGATTTTGTCCTTTGTTAAAATGGAGTTTTCTGTGCCCTACTTCCTGTTCGTTTGTTTAAAACCCGGCTCAGGTGCTGGCTTCACTGCTGGAATATTCTGCTTCCGTTTCCCTGCAACCCAGCTGCTTTGTTCCTCACAGATCTTTTGTGTATTTACCAGGAAAGTGCATAACCTTATCTTCAGGTGTTTCTCAGCCACAGCAGTTTCTACCCATGGCTCTGGACATTCTCTGCATACGTAAGTTGCACATACTGTGTTATCACTAAACTGTTGACTTGGGAATTTAACCCTTGGTTCACTCCATCTGATAAGAACTGTGTTTCTGAACTGTTGCTGTTTAACCCTTCGTGCATTACCTCTGGTGAGAGCTGTTGGAACTGTTACTGGAACCTTACTGACATATGAACTTGTTGTTGGACTTCACTGAATTAAGCCACAACTGAGATTAACTTGTTCCTGGACCTCCCTGTGTTTTCTGCATACCTGGATCTGACTCTTCACACACCAGCAGTGTGTAAATCCAGCCACGTTACCTGTGCATCAGACTTACCTTGTGGTCACATTTGTGTGAGGACTCCGTCGTAAGAACTTTACCACCCTCGCTATAGAGGTTCAAGGACTTATATATCCGGATTCATATAACTGGACTTGTGTATATATATATGGACTCATTGCATGTCACTACGGGTTGTTTGAATATTGTTTTTGGGTGTTTTGCTGTTTCACAAATACATTATTTGCATTCAAAGAAACCCGTCTCTGATTGTTCATTGCCCCACGCTATCAGAATCCTTGAGTTCCTACAATAGTATTACAGGATATTCCAGCCTAAAAAAGAGGATTCTGCTGGGGCAATGACGGAGACACGGGCAGACAAATTGTTCACCATAGTTAACTCCTTGCAGCAGGAGGTGGCGGCTGCACACAATCAGATTAGAGACTTGGAGTCTCGGGTTAACCACAATGCACAGGGGTTTGGTCAGGCTCTCCAAGATCTACGTTCTAGGTTAGGAGTCCTGGAGGCCTTACCTACTGAGCCTACCTCATCCACCAGTATGCCCAAATTGCCTCCATTCCGTTTTAATGGTGACCGAAGTCAATTCCGTGGGTTTGTTAATCAATGTATATTATTTTTTGATGTACATGCCTCCTACTACCGGTCTGATAGATCTAAGGTTCTATGTATTATTATGTTGTTGACATCACGTGCACTGGCTTGGGCAAATCCTATGGTTGAAAGTCATGATACCCGTCTAAATAATTTGGACAATTTTCTGGCAGCCATGGCGCAAATGTTCGACGATCCCAACCGCCGTGCTACCGCTGAATCTGCCTTGCTTTCCTTACGCCAGGGAAACGGTCAGTCATAGAATATGTTACTGAATTTAAAAGGTTAGTGGTGGACACCCAGTGGGAAAACAATGCTTTATTACCAATCTTTAGAAAAGGTTTGTCAAATGCAATCAAGGATGAGCTAGCTCGTTCAGAGTCTCCACAGGAGTTTGAATTGTTTATACAGCACTGTGTACGTATTGATATCCGTTTAACTGAACACAGACAAGAAAAAGGGGCCGCTGTAAATCGCATTACTAATTACTCTCTTCCGTCCAGGGAAACCACAGGCAAAAACCCGCGAGAGGCTGAGGAGGTGCCTATGCAGGTGGACTCACTGCAGAGACGTGAGAATAATGAACGCCGCGAACACCGTCTCCGTGAGCGCTTTTGTTTCTATTGTGGTCAATCGGACCATTTCCTCATCAATTGTCCTAAATGTCCTAGGCGACCCAACAAGGTGTTGGCGGTAGTAGGGGATTATGATAACACAGACGCTGAGTCTGAAGTTTCGGAAACCAGTCTACATCTAGATGCGGTTTTTCCCCCAATACTGATGCCGACTTCCCCTAAAGATCAAGGGGAGAAATATTCACATTGTTCTCTTCCTATACAGATTCAGTGGGAGGAACAGTGGATATCAAGTTCTGCCATGATAGACTCTGGAGCAGGTGGGAATTTCATGGATTCTTCTTTTGCAGAGGAACATGGTATAAAGACACAACTAAGAGCTTCACCAATCACTATGGAAACGGTGGATGGTTCCCCATTAGTTTCTGGACCAGTAGATCGGGAGACAGTGCCTCTGGAGTGTAAGATGGAACCAGACCATCAAGAAACACTTTCATTCATGTTAATATCTTCTCCTCATTTTCCTGTAATTTTAGGAATTCCCTGGTTACGGTCACAAAATCCAATCATCAATTGGGAAACCAAGGAGATAACCTTTCTCCCGAAGTGCAGTTCTACCATCAGTTCAACTGTGGCGGCTCCAGTTACCCAGAACTTGGAAGAGGTGATACAGGTACCTACTCTCCCTCTGATTTATCAGGAATTCTCAGACATTTGTGATAAAAGGAAGGCAGATCAACTTCCCCCACATAGACCGTATGACTGCCCCATAGAATTGCTTCCTGGAGCAGCGATTCCTTTCGGCCATGTTTACCCGTTGGCGGCTCCGGAATTAAAATCTTTACGAGAGTATATAGATGAGAATTTAGCCAAGGGGTTTATCCGACCATCTTCTTCACCAGTGGGAGCTCCAATATTCTTTGTAAAGAAGAAGGATGGTACTCTAAGACCCTGCATTGACTACCGGGAGTTAAATAAGGTAACCATTCGTAACAGGTACCCGTTGCCCCTAATTCCAGAATTGTTGGAAAGAGTTCGCCAGGCCAAAGTATTTACCAAATTAGATCTTCGTGGGGCATATAATTTACTCCGTATACGGCCCGGAGACGAATGGAAGACAGCTTTTAGATGCCGGTATGGACATTTTGAATATTTGGTGATGCCATTCGGACTCTGTAACGCTCCTGCTGCTTTTCAACATTTAGCCAACGACATTTTCAGGGATTTATTGGACCAATATGTGGTAATTTACCTTGATGACATCTTAATCTTTTCTGACTCCTTACAGGAACATCAGGAACATGTCAAGACCGTACTTAGACGTTTGAGAGATAATCATTTGTACATCAAACTCGAAAAGTGTGAGTTCCATTGTTCTGAAATTCAATTTTTGGGCTATGTTATCTCGCCTCAGGGATTGAATATGGAGTCCAGCAAGATCCAGGCAATCTTGGACTGGCCGGTACCAGGAAACATTAAGGAGGTACAACGATTCATTGGCTTTGCTAACTTTTATAGACGGTTTATCCGAAATTTTTCAGAAATTGTCCGTCCCATCACTCTCCTCACCAAGAAGGGGAAGAAGTTTGAATGGTCTTCGCAAGCTCAGGAAGCCTTTGATCGCCTGAAGGGTTGTTTTACCACGGCTCCAATATTGATGCATCCGGATCCTGCACAGCCTTTTATCGTGGAGGTGGACGCGTCTGACTGTGCATTGGGAGCTATCCTCTCACAACGTACCGGAGACAAAGGTTTGCTGCACCCGTGTGCCTTCTTCTCTCGTAGGTTATCTTCTGCAGAACTGAACTATGATGTGGCAGATAAGGAACTTTTGGCAATTATTTCTGCCTTTAAGGAATGGAGACACCATTTGCAGGGGGCAACTCAGCAGGTAGTAGTACTCACGGATCATTGCAATTTGGAATTCCTTAAGTCTGCCAGGTGTCTTTCTCCTCGACAAGCTAGGTGGAGTTTGTTCTTGAACCAGTTTAATTTTATTATTTCGTACCGCCCAGGTTCACGTAATGGGAAAGCTGACGCATTATCCCGAATCCATACCGTGGATTCCGTGCCTGGGACCCCGTCGAAGACCATCTTGTCGGAGGCCAATTTCGTTGGAGTGCTCCGGAACCGGGACTTGTGGCAGGAGATCAAGCTGGCCTATGACGGTGACGTATTTCTTGCAGCTCCACCTGACAATGTGAATCTTGTCCTTCGGAATGGTGTGTGGCTTAGAGATCGATGTATTTATGTCCCAGAGGCTGTAAGACTTCGAGTTCTCAAATTGGTCCACGACTCTAAATTGGCTGGTCATAGGGGGTACAGAAGACGCAGGAATTGTTAACTCGTTTTTTTTTGTGGCCTACCTGCTTGAAGGATGTGAATGACTATGTCCGCTCTTGTGAAGTTTGTGCCCGGTACAAGGTTCCTCGCGTTTCACCTACTGGTCTTCTTAAACCGCTACCTGTACCGTCTCGCCCTTGGGGGTCTATTTCGATGGACTTTATTGTGGAGTTACCCACCTCTGGTGGTAAAAATACTATTTTGGTGGTAGTAGATCGTTTAACGAAAGCTGCTCATTTCATTCCGTGTGCTGGTCTTCCCTCAGCTACAGAGACAGTAGATCTAGTTATCCAGAACATTTTCCGGCTGCATGGGGTACCAGATGACATCATTTCTGACCGGGGAATACAATTTACCTCTAGATTTTGGAAAGGATTTTGTTCTGCGCTCCACATTAATGTTTGCTTGTCTTCTGCATACCATCCTCAGACCAACGGGCAGACCGAACGGACAAATCAAACCTTGGAGCAATATCTACGCTGTTACGTCAGTCATTTGCAGGACGATTGGCTGAAGCTACTTCCTCTAGCGGAATTTTCGTACAACAACTCCCAAAGCAGTTCCACGAAGGTAACGCCTTTTTTTGCCAACCTGGGTTATCATCCAAGTATTTTGCCTAGGTCTCCGGTTACGATTTCGGTACCAGCGGTTGAAGACAGAGTGACGGCGTTGCAACGTAATCTTGAAGTTTTGAAGGACTCCCTGACCACAGCACAGGAGCGTTACAAAAAGTCGGCCGATAGATTCCGGAAACCAGCACCTATGTATAAGGTAGGAGACTCAGTTTGGTTGTCCACCAAGAATCTAAAATTGGGTGTTCCTTCGCAGAAACTGGGACAGAAATTCATCGGTCCATTCAAGATCACTGGGATTGTGAGCTCTGTTGCCTGTCGGTTGAAGCTACCACGGACTTTAAAGGTACACCCAGTATTTCATGTTTCCTTATTAAAACCAGTCTCTCCTAACACGTTTCAGGGACGTATCGTACCTCCCTCTCCACCAGTGTTGGTTGATGGCGAAGAACAATTCGTGGTACAGGATATTGTTAATTCGAGACTTCATAGAAACCGGCTTCAGTATCTAGTTAGATGGCAAGGTTACTCTCCTGAAAATGATTCTTGGGAACCAGTAAGTAACATCAATTCGCCTCTGAAGATTGCTCAGTTTCATCGGAGATACCCGGACAGGCCTGGTCCAGGACCGTCCGGAGGCCGTCTTTAGGGGGGGAGTAATGTCAGTATTCCGGGTTTTCTAGGTAACTTTGTCAATGATTTTGCCCTTTGTTAAAATGGAGTTTGCTGTTTTCTGTGCCCTACTTCCTGTTCGTTTGTTTAAAACCCGGCTCAGGTGCTGGCTTCACTGCTGGAATATTCTGCTTCCGTTTCCCTGCAACCCAGCTGCTTTGTTCCTCACAGATCTTTTGTGTATTTACCAGGAAAGTGCATAAACTTATCTTCAGGTGTTTCTCAGCCACAGCAGTTTCTACCCATGGCTCTGGACATTCTCTGCATACGTAAGTTGCACATACTGTGTTATCACTAAACTGTTGACTTGGGAATTTAACCCTTGGTTCACTCCATCTGATAAGAACTGTGTTTCTGAACTGTTGCTGTTTAACCCTTCGTGCATTACCTCTGGTGAGAGCTGTTGGAACTGTTACTGGAACCTTACTGACATATGAACTTGTTGTTGGACTTCACTGAATTAAGCCACAACTGAGATTAACTTGTTCCTGGACCTCCCTGTGTTTTCTGCATACCTGGATCTGACTCTTCACACACCAGCAGTGTGTAAATCCAGCCACGTTACCTGTGCATCAGACTTACCTTGTGGTCACATTTGTGTGAGGACTCCGTCGTAAGAACTTTACCACCCTCGCTATAGAGGTTCAAGGACTTATATATCCGGATTCATATAACTGGACTTGTGTATATATATATGGACTCATTGCATGTCACTACGGGTTGTTTGAATATTGTTTTTGGGTGTTTTGCTGTTTCACAAATACATTATTTGCATTCAAAGAAACCCGTCTCTGATTGTTCATTGCCCCACGCTATCAGAATCCTTGAGTTCCTACAATAGTATTACAGCTTGTTTCTGCCGCAACTAATTCCTCTGCCTTCACCCCAACCCAGTACTGCACTTCAGAAGCTTCCCAAGTCGCCACTAATGGTACAACAGTTCAATAAATGAGAGTCCTACACTTCAACCCGTGGTTCCACATCCTCCTTTTCCCCTTAAGGGGGCTATATATCCAGTACAGCCTTTACATATCTTCTCTGCTTGCAGATACCTTGGAACTCCTGCATGGGGAACTTTCTTCATCTCACGTTCCCTGTTCTATCCTGGCCTGTGACCTCTCTGGGTCATGAACTTGGGGCAATACTGTCCTAGGGCACATCTCAGTGCATCATTCTGTCCTACTGTCACTTTTCCTTTCTCTACTCAGGATCACGCTATCCACTGTATCGATCTTCACTCACATCAAGGACATGTCAGAGTTCATTGGGTGTACTTGAACCGCTTCATGTGTCTACCCTATGAACTCTGATACATCACGCATTGTCATGTGACTCTCTTGGTCCTCCATTTTTTCAAAATGTTCCTCTATATAAACCTTTGTGAACCATATATATGCATATAGTTTCTGTTTACTGAAAAATAAGTGGTTTACACTTCAAAACACGTAGAAAAATAAAGAAAAATGTAATTTTGCGGATATAGGCCACAAAATTTCTTAAAAATTTCTTTGTTGAAATCATCTGTGGATCTGCAGTAGCCACATAACCTGGGATCAAGTCAGCATATATCGATATGATCTCTAATAATTATTCTTTTCCCCTCAGTTGTTCATATCTGTCCCAGATCGAGCTCACATCAATTGTATTTGCATCTTACCAATGCAAATACAACTGAGTGGGAGCAACGGCTGGGTCACAGTGTGTCAATTAGTTTTTTTTAATGTGTGCCCCTCTCGGGGAGGCAAGTGGTAGCACCCTGGGGCTGCCTACCCTTCCTTTCTTTCATCCTGGACCTTATTAAGATGCTACTCTTTGTCACGTGACATCACAAGAATGTCATTTAGAAAGTTTAGAAATACAGACTGTGATTATATGGGTTAGTATCTGCATGTTCCATGAAACAACAAGATGTTTGGATAAGGTCTACAGTTCAATTGACTTAATGACAACATTTAATATATATTCTTTTGAGAATACAGTGTTCTACCAAATCTGCCACTATCTAGATGTCTGTTATTGATTAGTAATATTCTTCTATTTCCTGCCACTAAAGGCCTGAGAGTCTTCGCAATTGTATTAAGGCTTTTAGCAGATTATAGCATATCAGCTACACTTAACAGAATCTTACAAATATTTTTGGGAGGAACACGTGTTTATTTTTTACACATTCTTTTACATTAAACTTATTTACCTGGTAATATAGATTAAAATTGTGAACAGTAGATGATTTTTCCAATCAGTTTGCATAGATTTGTGATAAATATTTGATCCCTGTAGGCTACACTTCTGAGAACGTGAAAAGACCCCAACCAGGACCATAGCAAACCAGATAAAAAAATATTTAAAAAAATTAATAATATACGGTAATCATATGTCTTTATTTAGATTTTTGAACATAACAATGATGAAACAAGGATATAACATGTACGTGTTTCAAGATATTTGCTAATAAAAAAACAATATGGCAAGTAGAAGTAGATCAGGTATATAAATATTTGCAATAAAAAAGTGAAACACAGCAAAATTTACGAATCATTAAAATATATAATCAGGAGTGCTATATAAGTAAAGTGCAAAGTGCCACTGTATGAAACAAACAATATTTCAACCAGGAAAATAATTATCCTGCAACCTGTGTCTATAGAAAAAAAGTGCTAAGTGCTTAAAAAAGACAAAAGTCCACAATACCTGATCGATACCAATTCCTGATAACACTCACCCCGACGTGCGTTTCGGAAGCAAGTTCCTTCGTCAGGATGTTGCAGGCAGCAGGTTCACACTCAGCACATATGACAGACGTGACAGAGTCTGGAGGCACCGTGGGGAGCGATCTGCTGCCTGCAACATCCTTCAGCATGACCAGTTTGGCTGTAGGTCAGTAATTGTGTGGGGTGGCATTTCTTTGGAGGGCCACACAGGCCTCCATGTGCTTGCCAGAGTTAGCCTGACTGCTATTAGGTACTGAGATGAGATCCTCAGACCCCTTGTGAGACCATATGCTGGTGCAGTTGGCCCTGGGCTCCTCCTAATGCAGGACAATGCCAGACCTCATGTGGCTGGAGTGTGTCAGCAGTTCCTGAAAGATGAAGGCATTGAAGCTATGGACTGGCCTGCCCGTTCCACAGACCTGAATCCGATTGAGCACATCTGGGACAGCATGTCTTGCTCCATCCACCAATGTCACATTGCACCACAGACTGTCTAGGAGTTGACAGATGTTTAGTCCAGGTCTGGGAGGAGATCCCTCAGGAGAATATCCACAACCTCATCAGGTGCATGCCCAGGCGTTGTAGGGAGGTCATACAGGCACATGGAGGCCACACACAATACTGAGCATCATTTTGACTTGTATCCACTTTAATTTTGTCTTGTTTTGATTTTCATTTTGACTTGTTTCCACTTTCATTTTGGGGGTCTCTCCAAATCCAGGCCTCTATTGGTTCAAAAATTTGATTTCCATTGATGATTTTTGTGTGATTATGTTGACAGCACATTCAACTTTGTACACAACAAAATATTCAATGAGAATATTTCATTCATTTAGATCTAGGATGTGTTATTTGAATGTTCCCTTTATTTTTTTGAGCAGTGTATGTTTATATATTATTAGAAAAAAGCCTACAATATATTTTTAACCTTGCAACAATCTGACTACTTGAAATACTTTTTCTTTGCACTGGAATTGTATTACCCCACTTTTCTCACTCTACCATTGTGATTGAACTCATCTGAAACAGGCCCCAATATAATCTCTTCATACAGTAACTAATACATCAAAGCAGGACTCCACAAGAACATCATGCATTATGATCAAATAATTTATTCTTTATAAATTGCTTTGATTTTCTAGTTTTCTTATTTTGGACCATTAGGAGGTCAATATGTACTGGAATTTTTTTTTTAATAAAAAAGAATAAGACCCTTGTGTTAAGTAAGTTAAAAGGAAGTTTAAAACTTTAGATGTCTTTCCCATGGGAACTTTGAAATCATAAACCTTTGTCACATCATTAAAGGTTCTTACAACTTTTTAAAGAAATTTGTAAAAGGTTATGTTAGTCATAGGTGAATTATTGTTAAACATGTTAGTTTACATGAAAGTTCATTAATTTATTTGCTTAAGAAGAAGCCTTGCTTTTTATAGCTTATGATCAGTTATTATTTACTGTGTCTTTAATTGCTAAATAAAGTATCATTTAGAATTACAGTAGAGAGATTCGTATTGAGAAATCGGTACCTTCGCTTTACAACCGGAGCTCAGATTATTTGATGATTAATGAAACATTGTAGACTAGCCTTATGATACATGCAACATTTTTATTAGAATCTCTACCCTATGGAAATCAACTAGTGATTTTTCCCATTTTCTAGCTTGCTGCTCGCCATGTCTTTGTTAACCTTTCATTGTCATCCTAAAGGATTAATAAAGCCAATGTCTTATCCATTGCAGTTCCAGTAATGATTTTATTCTTAGAAAATTTTCTCAAAGCTCAAAAATCTGTAGTAGTTTTAGAGTAATTTTACAAACAATTATCTATCAATTGCAATACTCTGTATAGAATATAAAATATGGAAATTAATTTGACTTTCTTATTTGGAAACAAATTTCTGTCGTTTTAACATACCTTTGTAATGCTAATGCCAGCATCCCAGCATGTTACCTCTACGTCCTCCTGGAAGGGACATCGACATATCCACCGCCACGGCCACTAGGTGGCATCTCATTGTCATGCTGCAGTTTCCTGCTCCTTGGCTCGGCTTAGTGCGCGTGCATGCTTCACATCTATTAAAGGTGTAGCTCGGAACACAGAATCTGCCATCAGCCAATAGCTGTGAACCATCTAGTATTTAAGGCATGCTCCACTGTAGGGATGTGCCTGTACAACACCCTCTTTAGTGTTAGTTTTAGTTTGTCCCTGCTAGTTAGTTGTCAGGTCCATAAACCTATTCCTGATCCTCTTCCCGAACCTATTCTGTTAGAAGCTAAACATGTTCCTGAACAAACCAAGTCTGAACCTGAACCTGTTCCTGAACCTATACTGTTAGAACCAAAACCTGTTGCTGAACCTGCCTAGTTTGAACCGAAACCCATTCCTGTTATCTGTGTTACCTGAACCTGAAGCCTCTCTGGAGTTACCTGAAACTGAAACCGCTCTGTTCGTACCTAAACCTGAAACCACCCGAGAAATACCTAAACTGAAGCAGCTCCAGTGGTAACAGAGTCTGAAGCTTCTCCAATGGTACCTGAGCCTGAAGCCACTCCAGCGGTACCTGAACCAATACCAGTGTCCATACATTCAAGTGTTCCAGGATTTTTACTGTATGAATCTGCACCAGTGTCCATCCTGTCTTTGTCTCCAAGTTGATGTCTACGATACTGACCCTTGGGGTCAGCGGCCGAAGTACTGGGGACTGCCCTTGAAGTGGTACCTCATGGCCACCTGCAAATCAAGCGTAACTCCAGCATCAGGAGCTCTAGCAAAAACCAGGTGGCAACTTAGCCATGCCTCTCCAAAGGTAAGCTCGGACCATGGCGCAGTGGGTGCCTCACCCAGGGGCCGTCCGCCGTCCGGTCCGATGGGCGTCGCGGTCCGGTTCGGCGCTTCCCATCTTCTAGCGAAGCCGTCCTCTTCTTTGCTTCCCATCACGGGAAGCAAAGAAGAGGACATCTTCGCTACAAGATGGGAGGTGCCGAACTGGACCGCGATGCCCATTAGACCAAACCGGACGCTGGACCGCCCCTGGGTGAGTATAATATAACTCATTTTTCTTCTCTTTCAGGTGACATCGGGGGCTTATCTACAGCATTACAGAATGCTGTAGATAAGCCCCTGATGGCGGTGGTCGCATTTTATACTTGAAAAATGGGGTGACAGACTCCCTTTAATGTTCACAATTGCAGCAAAGTAGACGTTTATCTACAAAGCACCATAATAGACTAGCATAAGGAAAAAGTTACATCCACATACAGTACAGACCAAAAGTTTGGACACACCTTCTCATTCAACGAGTTTTCTGTATTTTCATGACTATGAAAATTGTAGAATCACACTGAAGGCATCAAAA